>JASDQU010738025.1:5533-32251 GCA_032191745.1 Picea mariana
TTCTCACTCATGTGTCCAATCCTATGATGTCACAATGTTGTATCCACTATTGTAGAAGCTAAAGAGATAGAAGAGTCAGTACTACTAGTACATAAATGCAATGTACCTACCTTCTCTCCTTTTTCTATCACCAATGATCCTTTGATGACCTTCCACATCTTATATGTAAATATGGATATACAACCTTCACTTGCCAACGGTCCTATTGAAATTAGATTTTTCCTTAGATCTGGAACATGTCTTACCTCTTTCAACAACCATTGGTTTCCATTGTGTTGCTTTATTTTTACCTTTCCCATTCCAACAATTTTGCATGGTGCATCATCACCCAAATGAACCTGTCCAAAATCACCTTGAACATAATCTAGAAAATGTTTTCTATGGGGTGTGGCATGAAATGAAACCCCTGAATCTACTACCCAAGACTTGAAAATATTATCTACAGAAATAATCAAAGCATCTTGTAACACATCACATGTTACATTTGCTTCCTTATTTCTCTCTTGTTGTCCATCTCTTTGTTTTTTTGGAGCTCTACAGTCTTTCTTCAGATGTCCTTTCTTCCCACAATTCCAACACTCTATATTTCCAAGTCTAGATTTGGATCTTCCCTTCCTAGAATTCCCGCGGTTCCCTGGGCCCTTTCCTCTATCCTTTTGTCTTCCCCTGTTCTCCTTGTTCAACGCATTACCTGATGTCTCACCTATGCTTTTCCGTCACATTTCCTCACTAAGGATAACACCAACAACATCATAAAATTTTAAAGTATTTGAACCAGAGACGGAGTTACTTACAGCCATGACCAAGTCATTCCATCTTTCTGGCAATGAGCACAAGATTAGAAGAGCCTTGACCTCATCATCAAAGTCCACTTTTATAGAACTTAGTTGATTAGTAACCGTATTAAAATCATTTAAATGATCTACAACAAACCCACCTTCTGACATATTCATATTAAATAATATCTTCATTAGAAATACCTTATTGGATGCCGAGGGTTTTTCATACAATTTAGCCAATGCGTTCATCAAAGCCTTTGTTGTCTTTTCTTTCAAAATATTGAAATCTACCTACGCTACCAGGCTCATCCGTGTCGTTCCTAGAGCCTTTCTGTCAAGAATTTCCCATTCTTCATCGTTCATGGTCGTCGGCTTCTTTGCTACTCTTCCCAATGGTAGGAATAGATCCTTTTGATATAAATAATCTTCCATATGCATCTTCCATAACTGGTAGTTTTGGCCATTAAATTTCTCAACCCTAAACTTTCCATCTTCCTCCATTGCCCCCACTCGAACCAGGAAACCTCCTTTCTTGTGAGTTACATTTATCTCTCATACCAGTTGTTAGAAAAACAGGATCGCGGAGCAATAAAATAAAACAATTGCAGAAATAAAACATAGAAGATACACAATACAATAGAGACACAGATATATGTGGTTCACCCAGTGTGGGCTGCGTCCACCAGAGAAATTGCTAGGTCCTTCCTTTATTATTATCCAACAAATGAAAGGATACAACCTACAAAAACTCGTTGTAACTTCCTCTTTGTTCTCTCATAGTCTCCTATCTCAAAATACAATTTTCACTCACATGAATAGCCACAATACATTTCCCTCATAACAAAGGGTTTCCTTCTAGGGAAAAAAACCCTAACATAATTTCTATCATTAGATCTATGACCTTATAATTAACGGTCCAGATTTACAATGAAATTACAATATACATTTACAAGGAAATTTTTCCTTCCGGGGCTTCGCCCCCGAACCCCCATCAGGGGCCCTCTTTCCCCCAGACCCTATAGAGGGGGTAACCCCCCTCTGCACTCCCCCGCATGGAAGAGTGTACATTCTTCTGGGGTGTAAAGTCTTCATGGGGTATAAACATGGCTGAAAACAAAGACCTCTAAATCATGAAGATAATCAGGCTCCACAACCAACAATGTGCTCATTCGGAAATGATTCTGTTGTCTCACCTTCCTCGTTCTCCACTGGAAACTCTGATATCATCTCAATGAAGACTAAAGGATTCTTATATTTTGCAGACACAAATTCCAAGTCGTACTCTTGAAGCAAAAAAATCCACTTGTTTACTTCTCGTCGATAATTCTCTAGTCAAAACGTGTTGAAATGGATTGACCATGGCGATGTCGATTGTCTTTCATAATAGAATGTAATTTCAGAGTCATTGGACAGCATGCAAAGCTACCAATGCCAGTTTTTCTACATGCGAATATCTAATTTTAGGACCCATGAGAGCACATCTCAAGTAATAGATGACATTCTCTTGGAGCTCATCATCCTCCTGAACTAGAACCATGTTGATCAAAGCATTAATTGTTGACAAATAAAACAAGTAGTATCGATTGTAATCAGGGGTACTCAACAATGGATTCAAAACCAATTCCTTCTTCAACACATCAAAGGAACATATTGCATCTTTGTCCCAACAGAATGGGACCCCTTTCTTCAAAAGGTGCATAAAGCCCTTTGTTATGTTAGCATAATTTGACACAAAACACCTGAGGAAATTCACCTTTCCTTGTAGGATCTGAAGTTGTCTGATTGTACGCAAGGGAGGAAATGATTTATTTCTTCAACCGTCAAGGGGTTAACCATGATCCCTTTTGTTGAAATGATGAATCCAAAAATATGACTATAGGTCACACAAAAATACACTTGTGTGGACTCAATCGGATCCTATAGAAACAACATCGTTCAAAAACTAAGCGGAGGTGTAAGAGATGTTGGGCCCTCTTGTATGAGTGAGCCATGAGATTGTCTAAGTATGCCTCCACTATATGCTTTAATTCATGAAAGGAAAACATCATGGCTCATTGGAATGTTGCACCATCATTTTTAAGACCAAATGGAATTTTCATGTAAGCGAAATTGCCTAAAGGACATATGAAGGTCATTTTGTGTTCGTCTTCTAGTCAAATTTCGATTTGGTTGTAGCCGTAAAAACCATCCATAAACGAGAATATTTCACTCTCTGCACACTTCTGTAATATCTGATCAATGAAAGGATTCAAGAAGTTATCTTTAGGACTCACCTTATTCAAGTCCCTAAAATCCATGCAAACATGGATTTTACCCTACTTCTTATCAATGGAAACAGGGTTGGAGACCCATTCTGTCAAAGGTACTAGGTAGATAAAGCCTCCATTAACAATTTTTTCCAATTCTTCTTTTATTGTCGTTGCCTTTCTTGGGTTCACAAGTCTCAACTTTTGACGAACTAGCTTTGCATTTTCATAGGTTCGAATTTCATGTTGAACTATTCGAGTATCGATGCTAGGAATTTCCTCGTAAGATCATGTGAACACACCTCAGAACTCCTTAAAGAGTGTTGTATATTGAGAGATCTCATCCTATGAGCATTCTTCTCTAATAAATTTGATTTTGACAATATCAGGATTCTTATAAATGTTGACCGGGATCATCTCAGATATATTAGCCATGTTTCCTTTGGCATAAACACCATGCCTAGCCAAGGGATTGACTACCCCATCAACACTTCCAACAATGGTTGACTTGAACTCTGCACTCTCTATCTGATTGCGTTTAGGGAGGAAATACAATATATGATGCAAATCCTCCCATGGCCTTTCATCTTTGACCATTTCCATGATGATTGCTTCATTCGAAGGCAAGATAGTATCCAAATAGTCTTGGGAGCTTGAAGAGTTTTGAGACCAAATAGGCTCGGGAAAGAGATAATCCTCCTTGGTGATCATTGGAGTTTGATATGGGTCTTTTTCGTGGCCTACTAAATGGATTGATAAGATACTTCAGCAGTGGACAAGGGTTTTTCCATCCTAACATGAACTCATCCTTAAACCATACTAGATGGTGAGGAAAGGTTCCACGGGTCCTGCATATACGGCATTCTAAAAGAAGTGACCCTATTAAATGGAGTGGCATGAACATATGAAATTGGTGTCGGATATTCAAAATATCCCATAAGCGAAGGGTAAATCCCACAATTGATGCTCTCAGTGGTCTCTTGAGAGTTTTCAATCCAATGGATAGTATTCCTAGGGTTAGTTGTCACATCAAAAATATTGGATCCCACCTGATCGATGGTCATAATTCTTCCCTCGTGGGGAAAACATATAATCTGAAAAAATTTTGAGATGACAGTTATCATGGCGTATGTCCAACTTCTTCCTAAACAGATATTATAGTCGAGCGGTGCGTCGACTACTTCAACCTCTATGCAAACATACTTTCCCCCTAGTGTAACCAGACATGAAGTAATCGAACCATGTGGTCTAAACGAATGTCCATCAAAGGCAGTTAAGAGTGTAGGAGAGGGGGTAAGCTCAAGAGAACAGGAGAACCAATAGCATTCCAAATGGAAAAGATATCACGCACGTGGAAGCTCCTTCATCCACGACGGTTCTCTTAACTAAGATATTTTTACACACAAACCCAATCTAAAATGATATGTGATATGGAAGGCATGGCCTCACCTCATTAGCATCAAACTTCATTATGAAATGACTAGAAGAATAAAAATATCCTATGGAAGACAACAACGCAATGCGTTGCGAGCAAAAAATTTGAAGCACCTCCAAAGTGGACATCACACAAGCCATCTGAGCTAAATCCTCAACAATTGAATAATTGGGAGTGTCTCTTGCATTGGGGTTATGCATTGTCCTTTTATAAACACCCTTAGGTACTCAACATTATAATCTGACTTTTTATTATTTCCCCCACCAACTTTCTTACCCTTGTCGTTTTCCGTCTCTCTGGGTTGCTAAGGAACCTTTGAAGTCTTCATTTTCACTTAATGTACGATAGAAGACAGGTTGGTGGGGGTGGTGAGCCAGAAGCTGGACCGATCGCAAGTTGTTGAATAACAAGTTCTTACATCTGGCTAGTGGTCAGGTCTACGAATTTCGTTTGGGAAGAATCCATTATACCATCAGCATGTGGTTTATACTTTGGATTTTCCAAGTCAAGAGTAGATCACAGTGTGTTCGGCATAATCTCATAGAGCATGCCTGACTGAGAGTATATGAGCTCTAATTGTTGCACTCAAAATATTGCATGTTTCTCTGAAAACACTCATGAAGTTGCAAAGTCCTTCGAAATATAAGGGAGTAGATATTTCAAGAACCATTTGAGGAGGAACTCAGGTGGAACCATAGCCTTAATCAAGCTCTTCCTTCTCCTATGTTCCTTAATATGATTGAAAATTTGCATGGAGTTATCTCTCTCAAAATTAGCCAGCATTTTTGTCCCAACATCGTATCGGACAGGGAGTTGCAAATGGTTTAAGAAAACCATGGCTAGGTCTCCAAAATTTGAGTACTTTCCCCTCTCAAGTTCAATATACCATTTGGAAGCAACTCCAATAAGAGTACGTTGGAAAAAACGCAATCTAATCGAATTGTCATTGAGAGATTTTGATGAACACCACAAGTGGAAAGCCATAACTTGGTCTTGTGGATCCTCGCGACTTTTCCCTTCAAATTTTGGAATGTTTGAAGGTAGTTTAGTCGAGACTGAAGGAAAACTTGGTTTGTGACAAATGGGATCATTCATCAACTTGGAAAATTATGGAAAATGCAAAGTTTCCAGAAATGATAACCTGTGTTGCGTTATTGACTAATGAGCATCCTGAAAAGAAGGTCTTGGGTTGTAACTAGCACCAGGATTCCAGAAAGATTTTTTTAGCGAACCAGTGCTTAGGATAAAACCTTGTTGGCCCTAGTTAAATAGAAGAACACCTCCACCCATCCAATTCCCAAAATAAAAACCTTGGTTGCAACATGGTTAAGCAACATCCCTTGAGAGGTATTCCACTAGCCTTGGAGAGGGGTACTCCCCAATGGTGCCCCTAGAAAATACAAAGGTACTTTCCATGGGGCATGCTGAATTGGGAAGGGGTTATTCCCTAACGACATTGTGGATGAAGTTAAAGGGTTGTTCCTGAACCCACCATAAAGTGTGAACTAGTTTGACTAGATGGCATACTAGCAGATTGAGGTATGCTACCCATGGAAGTTCCCCAACCCCATGCGGGGTTAGGGCTATAAGATTAGACAAGTCTTCTTCTGACGAACGGGGTTGATGGAGTAATGTGTCCTCTACCCCAATACATGGCTTGGTAAGGAGATGGAGTGCTCCCTGTACCAACATTCAAAAACAGGGACGTTGGCTGAGAACTAACCAACGTGTTAAGCATTTCCATTGATGGCATTCTGTAAGAGAAAGTGTTCATTGTGGATACAAATGGTGCATCTACACTTGAGACTCAAGTGGGACTGACAACATATGAAGTAGTGCTACTATTTATCGCAGAGATGGTGGATTAAACCACATTTGTCATTTGAGTCGACATACCACAGGAAAATATCCCCTCGATAACTATTGTCTAGGTCGGAGTTGTAGGGGATCCAAACCCTGACACTAGAGAAGTGTCGTACATAGTGTCCTAGTGGAAAGGGATACTATCAGTAGAGTATTATTTGAGAGTTGGGACTCCTATGATTGGAAACAAAAAAGTATATGGTAACGGAGAATTAAAGTGTGGAGCAAGCTCCCCACTTCCAAGGTCCTCAATGGTTGCCTCCTCTAGTAATAAAGCGTTGACTTATGGAGGATCAATGTTTACGATCTCGGTCTGACTGGTCAATATGAAATTATTGGACTAATCAATTCAACTCCTTTGAGGGGGAAAGCGAGAATTATTCCTAACCTCTTCCTTGAGGGGGAAGACCTTGAAATCTTCTCGATCTTCGGGGTGGTAGGTTGGCCACTTTGGGTGATTAGCACTCGGTAAAATTTGACTCACCTCCCTAAGGTTGAACTACCTTCACCAAACACACCACTAAAAATCCCTAAAGGATAAGAAAAACACAAAAAAAAATTTCAAGATTCCAACTCAAGTGGATTAGGGCTTCGGACCGGAATAACAACAAAGTGGGATTGTTCCCTTCTAGACAAAGGCACGGGTTGATTAAGTCTCATGGACCAATGCATGAAGGTATGAGAAGAAATTATCCTAACCTCGATAGATCATCCTTATCTAGTGCCAGTACCCACACTTTGCAGGGCACCCTCCAGCAGTACTAAAGTATTTGATACAAAAGTTTCCCTAGGTACTACGAAAAACCCTAGTATTCACCTTGTGAGATACCTATGAAAAGAAACTAAGGTTACCAGCTCGCAGTCAGTGCCCGGAAGGTACAGTCGATAGTCGATATCGAAAATATGGGTTGGGTAACTAAGACCGAAGATCTTCCATAGGACTGTCTACAAAAGGGCCAGTGTCACTTCAGAAAATCTCAAACTAGGCCTGAAGTTCCAGAGGACTGATGCCAAGAGGGCTAGTATCACTTCAGGAAGACTTCAACCAGGTTCAAAATTCATAGAGGACTAATGTCAAATGAGTCAGTGTCACTTCAGGAAAAACCCTCGATACACGATCTATCCACTACGTTCAATCCAACTTTGGAGGGGAATCTCCTCGATTATTCCTCATGCAACATCGTGTTTAACTCTAGTGTTAGAGGAGCTTCCAGACCAACTTATACGACAATTGGATTCTACACTCTCTATCTCAAAAACTTATGTTTGTTTAGTGACCTTGGACAAATTTACTCTCCAACCTACACCAAGGACCTAGACTAAACTTGTTTGTTCACCCTAGAAAAATGAAAGTTTCTAATAAATTTAGTTGTGCATTCATTTTAATAGGTTTTTCTTTACTCAGAAAGGGTGTGGATGCAACTTTGGTGATGTTTAGACCGAATCCAAAAGTAATGCAATATAAGAAAAATGTAATTTCTTCAAGTGAAAATGGATGCAACTATGCTTATGAAACAAATTATTTTCTTTGTCAAATGAAAACAAAAAGATTGAGTGCAATATTTAAGACACCTTGAGATGCACTTTACAATTCTATTTTTGAAAACAAATGCACACAACAATGAAAAACTTGTACTAAAGGATTCTTTTCTTTTTTTATTGAAAGGCTACCACTACCAAAGCATAATTGATCCAAAAAGGATCCAGAGAAAGAAAAGAATAACTCAGAACTCACAAAGGCAACTCAAAATGCTTAGAATGGCTTCAATAGACAGAGAAAGGGAAAAAATTCAAAGTTCTCAAAACTCAGTGAAAATGGCATGATCGCAAAGAACGCGTCGCAAGATTTCTAACAGTGCAAACGGCTCGTCAAACTGAGTTACAATTTGAAAGATATTTGCAGTCAACGTTGTGGTCAAACATGATCAGTCATCAGGGGACACATCATCATCCGTACTTTTGATGTCAGAAGATGACATAGCAAGGTGAGGTCATCATACAAGCTATTGATGTCAGCATGCCAAATTAAAGCACCACAGGTTGCCATGTGTCACCCGCCACTGGACTTTTTAGGGGTTCATGTGGACCAATATAAAGGTGCCATGTGGCACCCTTAGGAGATGCCACATGGAATTATTGGCACATGGGCAGACCCAGGGTTCAATTCTTTAACGGCGCACCAAAAAAACCCTAACTATCATCCCTTTTGGAAACACCTACGAAGCAGATGAAGTCTAACCCGAGGTAGAGGCAAGAGTGGTTGCAGGACTCAAATGTCTGCAACCTAGCTGGGACACAGATCTATGATTACACCACTCTAACAAATCACTTAGCAGTTAGCATTCATCAATATTTAACCCTTATTCACATCGGAGATCCAAACCCTAATTATATAAAAACGCAGTATTCAACCAGATCTAACATATCTAAGCACTTAGCATATGGAAAGAGGTCAGATCTAGCATTCATTCACATCACTAAGCAATTGATCTATCATACCAGATTCATCTAAACATTCATTACTACACTAAGCTTAGATCATATGAAAAATATAACAACCATAATGCACAAAGAAACCATAACACAAAAGATACGTGGTTCACCCCAGTGTGGGGCTACGTCCACCAACTCTTCTCTTCTTTATTATCTTCTATCAATATTCTACAACCACAGAGCCAAAAAACCCCACTCCGCATAGGACAGGAGATCTTTGCGCACCTCGCTAGATCCTCCTTCCCCGATTTAGGTCATAGCACAAGCCTTCTTACACAGTCTGCACACAAGCTTGTTACAATCACTTGCACTTAGCTCTGCAAGTCTTAACACATAGTATGCGCAAAGCCTCTAGCTCCACACTAAGATGATTCTATCAGTTCTACACTATCACACTGCCCCTTCTTACATCGCCTAGATTTCTATTTATACATTACAAAATGGGCCTAAACATGGGTAAACCCATGGGACGACATCCCATACTCGTTACATAAACCCTAAACCCAAAAGTTCCCTAAAAAGAAGTTGAGATCCTGTGATCTTCGCTTTGCCTGGTGCTTCGTCTTCGACCAGCTTGTTGAAGTCCCAAAAATGGTCAAACATGACCAAGGTTCTCCAAAACTTGGTCAAGGGCCAATAGGCCCCCAACACTCACCTATGACTTGTCTCGAGTCACTCTGCTCTGGGTAACTTTGCCTCAAACGCCTCAAGCTTGGCTCGAGATGCTTTGACCTATTGCTTCACCAAGGCCTCTTGATCTACGCACAAAGCTTTCTTTTCTTCAGTTCCCAACAATCACAGTTTCATTTCCCGGCAGCAGAACCATTTGTTGGCACACGGGTAGACCCAAGGTTCAACACTTCAATGGTGCACCAACAAAACTCTAATTACCAGCCCTTTTGGAAACACCTGCGAAGTAGATGAAGTCTCACCCGAGGTAGAGGCGAGGGTGGTTGCAGAACTCAAATGTCTGCAACCTAGATGGGAAACAGATCTGTGATTACACCACTCTAACAAAGCACTTAGCAATTAGAATTCATCATTATTTAACCCTTATTCACATCGCATATCCAAACCCTAATTATAGAAAAATGAAGTATTCAACCAGATCTAACACATCTAAGCACTTAGCATATGGAAAGAGGTTAGATCTATCATTCATTCACATCACTAAGAAAATGATCTATCATACCAAATTCATCTAAACATTCATTAATACACTAAGCTTAAATCATATCAACAATATAATAACCATAATGCACAAAGAAAACATAACACAGGATATACGTGGTTCACCCCAGTGTGGGGCTACACCCACCAACTCTTCTCTTCTTTATTATCCTTTGTCAATCTTCTACAAGCAGAGAGCCCAAAAAATCCACTCTTCATAGGACAGGAGATTTGCACGCACCTCGCCAAATCCTCCTTCCCCGAGTTAGGTCACAGTGTAAGCCTTCTTACACAGTGTACACCCAAGCTTCTTACAATCACTTGCACTTAGATCTGCAATTCTTAACACATAGTATGCACAAAGCCTCTAGCTTCGCACTAAGCCAACTCTATCAGGTCTACACTATCACAATGCCCCTTCTTACATCGCCTAGCTTTCTATTTATAAATTACACAATGGGACTAAACATGGGTAAACACATGGGCCAACATCCCATACCCGTTACATAAACCCTAAACCCAAAAGTGCCCTAAAAAGGGGTCGATATCCCGCAATCTCCACTTCGCCTAGCTCTTCATCTTCGACCAGCTGTCGAAGTCCCAAAAATGGTCAAACATGACCAAGGTTCTCCAAAACTTGGTCAAGGGACAACAGGCCCCCAACACTCACATGTGATTCATCCCGAGTCACTCTACTCTAGGTAACTCTGCCTCAAATGCCTTGAGCTTGGCTCGAGATGCTTCGATCGGTTGCTTCGCCAAGGCCTGATGCTCGGTGAACTCTTGAATAACTGCCTCGGTCACAGGTCATTCCAAGGGTTGTTTGACTGTAGTGACTTCTTGTTCTAGTTCTACTCCTCCTCCTTCAATCTCCTTGAAACGTAGGCAAGCTGCATCCTGGACTGGCTGGAGCTTATGAGTCACTTCCATGAATTTTCTCTATATGGCATGGACCTGTTGCTGAGTCGTGCACTGTTCTTGGGATCTTTTCATTTGCTCGACTGTTGACAAGGGCTTCAACTGTTCTTTTACTGTTGTTTCTTGTTGCTTTTCTTCATGGAGCTATGATTCCAGTGTCTTTAGTTTAGGTTCCTCGGTAAGGTGCTCATAATTATTCGCACTTCGACTGCTAAGTTGTTTACATTCCAAGGCTAATGCCTTGATTCTATGGGTTGTGCTTCGAGTGGTTTCTTCTCACTGGTCTCGTACTTCCTATGGAGTGCTTGGTACTACTTGTAATTCCAATTCCACTACTCTCTATTGAAGTTGTTGGATAGTTGCAGCAAGCTTCACTACTTGACTCTCCACTGGGTCTTCTTCTATTTGTTCTAAGCCTATCACAGAAATAAGTGCTATGTTGACTGCTTATTTAACTCCAACATGCTCTGTGAGTAGTTGTTCTTTCTCTTTCTGGATCTGCGCTTTATCCTCTTTGAACTTGATTTGGAGGTCATCCTTCTCTTGTTGCGCAACTCGACATTTCTCTATGACTTCCTATTGTACTTGCTTCAGTCCCACTGTGGTCTCTCCTTTTTCTTCCTCCACGCGATGAAGGTGAGCTTCGGTCACATCATCTATTTTGCAGAGTTGGGAGGTCTCATCACCCAAATTTGTTTCTTCTGATGGCAGGGGCACAAGGGACACTGCATGGCTAGAGTGAAGGTCTTTTTGTACCCCTCTCAACTCTGCTTCAATTCTTTCATACATGGTTTCTTATTTTTCTTCATTTCTTTGCAAAATATCTTCTGAGACATTTGATCTAGCTACGATAATTTGAATCTGAGTACAGTCTGTAGCTTCAGCTTAATAGCTTTGGAATTATTCCGCGATGTAGGTTTCGTTGGGGAAACCTTTCTTTTCTTGGACGTTTCTGCCTCTTCAAGGGGGTTCCTAGGCGGTGTTACTTCACCCTACTTCTGCTTGTATTCTTCCCCTTATTTCTCTTCTTTGTCCACTTCGTTGTCTCCTCCTCCGTTAGGTGAATCTAATGTAGTCTCCTCTGATGTGTTGTGTATTTCATGTACATATTCCTTCTTTTTCTTTCTGCTACTGTTGGGTGCATCATATTCTTCGCGAGCAACCACTGAACTTCCAATGAGGTCAGGGTTAGACAATTCTGCGTGGTTAATTGGCACTAGGAGTTATTCAAGCCACTCCTTGGTGATTTCCTCCTTGTCCTCCTCAGTGAGCTTGTAATAGGATTGAAGCTCTTCTTTATGTTTGTTACTGCGCACAATAATATATATAAAATGCCTATCTGCACGGAACTTCGCAACTGGTTTGAACCTATCCAGGGTGTTCGACATCATACAAGGGAAGGAATAAATAGCCCTCGTTAACTACGGGCAGTAGGTCTGGAACACCGCATTCAACTGCCATTGTTTCCCCATATCATTCGAATACCAGAACGTGGTGAACTTCGTAGCTAGTGGCTCGAATGGCTCAATGTCAAGGAAGGTCACTCCTTCCGGCATCTCCCAAGCAATGAACGCAATGAGGATCAACAACTAGATAAAGTGGAACTCATAGCCCTGATCCTGAGCTTCGTGGTAGTCCTGTTCTAACTGGTTGATGAGGTAACTCGCCCAGTTCATTTGTAATCCTTCCACGCATTTTCCTACGAGGTTAACAATGAACCCCATGACCCGTGTGGGTATTTTATTCCTTACTAGCTTACTAGTGATCAACTGGCAGGCTAGGTGCACTGCACCTTTCTGGATGGAGGCTACCTTGTAGCCTCGCTTCCCCTTCTTGACATCGCCATAAGTGTCTTTAATATTCTGCACCAGAGCACGATCTGCAGCCTTCCCTGGATAAAATTCTTGTGGGTCTGGTCCTTGCATGCTTAATCCAGTGATCCTATGGATTAGTGCTGGATCGACGGTGATACACATGTCCAACCATAGATAACCATCATGGAAGCACGAAAGTAGGAGCTTAACGTACACGTTAAACTCTTGATGTCTTCCAAAGTGTGGTATCTTCATCACGTTCAAGATAGTGGACCTCGCGATGTCTATAGTCCATGGCTGGGGGATGATCTTCAACTTCTTCCCCTTGGTCTTGGTCAAATATTTGTGAGGTGCGAGCATGACATAGCTCTTGCAGTCTCCTAGTTTATAGTCACTGATCTTCAAGGTTGGAATCCTCTCCAACTTCGGTCTGACTGCTTGTATTCCCTTCAGGAGGTACGCAGTGATGACTGTGTAGTTAAAGTCCCTCGGTACACTGTCACGACTCACCACACTGGCCAGGGGTGAGATGTAGTTGGGCAAGATGGATAGGATTAGCTTCACATTCGCCAAGTCATCACGATGCTTGGTTCTTTTCTCGGTCGAAGCTCGGGATGGTCCAGATCTGCGAGCAGTCGATGGGGAGGCTTGCACTCCTCTCGTCGATGAGGCCTGGATGCCTGTGGACATCATCTTCTCAGCCATGAGTTCTATTAGAATCTCTTCGATGGATTTTTCTACTGTGCTAATTTTGTCTGACATGCACACTGGAGATCTGATATCTTAGATCGGTGAACAATACTCAATGTAACAGAATGGATGGAGAGGTCTCAATGATCACTGCGTGAAATCAACTAGTTCTTTGTGGGCTCAAATGATCACAATTGGCAAAAGTGTTCTCGTTGCAACGCTCGATGGGATAAATATATATTCTCATAATGGACTCTTCCAATGGGAAGGAACGCCTCAATCAATGCAGGTTCATCCATTATGGCATGGTCCCAACGGTTCAAGGGAGAATGTTCTGGCAATATCTGTGTTTCTAGCCGTTCTGGAGCATCATTGTAACGGTCATAATGCCTCCAACGGTCATATTTTTCCGCCATGGCGAAGTGCCAATCTGTGTTGTACTGATATTCTGGTGAATTTCAAATTCTGGAAACCTTCCTTCTGTGAAGTCTTCCCTGGAACTTCTTGCAATTTTTCTAAATTTGCTCTCTTCTTACTGAGATTTCTGGCCTTCTTTCCTATGATCTGAATCACTGGTTTCCTCTTTCCATTATCGTTCTTATCTCCTCTTGGCATGATAACTTCACACTGTGGAGGGTCTTTCATAGGGTTCAAAGGTAGTACTTCTTCACTTTCTAGGGTAGGTGCTCTACTCTCTTGTATAGATAAGTGTCTCCAATCTTCCTGTGTCCTTTCAACTTCGACGTCTGTATCTTTGGTCCTTAGTAGCTTTGACTAGTCCTCTTGTTCTTTCAGTAAGTGCGCTATTCTCCTAGCCATGAAATCTCTTAGTTCTTTCTTGTTATGTTCTAGATCCTCCTATTCTTGTTTCCTTCATATCTAATCTTTCTCAATCCAGGTTTTTCCTAGCAAGATAGCAAATGGGGCATTGTTCTAAACAAATTTAACGATCTCAAATTCTTCTTCTGTCGAAGTTCCATGAGCACTCATAGATGTTTGGTTAAGTCTTCCACATAGGTTTATCATCTTTCCTCTAAATAATCCTATTCCTCCTAATGAAGGAACCATAGCAGGCTTTCCCAAAATTTCCCAAGTTCTTTCTGTCAATATATTCACCTGTGTTTCCTCATCCAGGACATAGTCTATGTCGAAGTCTCATATTATTGTTTCTATGTACTCTTTCTCTTTTAAGATCTCTGATAAGTTGATATCTTTGTGATCATTCAGGGTTTCTTTCATCTGTAGTAATATAGCCTCTGATTCTTTCTAGGGTTCTATCATATCCTTAGTTTCTTGGCTTGTCTCATAGTTTTCTTGTCTCATATTCATATTTTCAACTTTTGCAATCATTCTAGGGAAATCCAAAACTTCATGGTCCATAGATTTATAGAAAAGACAACTAGGACCTCTACCAGGGAATTCCTTAGCAAGATGTCTCGGTCTTCTGCAACTATAGCAAAGAGTTAATCCTCTCTTTCTTTTAAACGATCCCCAACCTTTCTTTTACTACGCACTAAGATCACAGTAACTATACTGCAAAAAATTATTTCTAGGATCCTGCATCCATTTGTTAGTCCAAACATTCTTTCTATGCATAGGAATAACATATCTTTCATTACTTCTATCAGATCTATTCATATCAAATCTTCTTTCTTCTAGTTGTACCCTAGTTTTCAGACTAGGACAAAATTTATCAAACATGCCTAGATTCATTCTTTCGAAACAAAAATTTTCACTTATCTTACCTTTCTCAAAGAACAAAGCTTCAAGATCTCACTTATTTTCTTCAGATCAGAATTCTCTTCTTAGCACAGAGCTTTGCAAGTTAAGTAGACTATTGCGCACCAAAGTAGCATATCTACGCATAGAGCTTTCTTTTCTTCAGTTCCCAGCAATCACAGTTTCAAGTCCCGGCAACGGAATCATTTGTTGGCACACGAGTAGACCCAGGGTTCAACGCTTCAACGGTGCACCAACAAAACCCTAACTACCAGCCCTTTCGGCAACACCTGCGAAGAAGATGAAGTCTCACCCGAGGTAGAGGTAGGGGTGGTTGCAGGACTCAAATGTATGCAACCTAGATGGGACACAGATCTATGATTACACCACTCTAACAAAGCACTTAGAAGTTATCATTCATCAATATTTAACCCTTATTCACATCGTAGATCCAAACTCTAATTATAGAACAACACAATATTCAACCAGATCTAACACATCTAAGCACTTAGAATATGGAAAGAGGTCAGATATAGCATTCATTCACATCATTAAGAAATTGATCTATCATACCATATTCATCTAAACATTCATTATTGCACTAATCTTAAATCATATGAACAATATAACAACCATAATGCACAAAGCAACCATAACACAGGATATACGTGGCTCACCCCAATGTGGGGCTACGTCCACCAACTCTTCTCTTCTTTATTATCTTTTGTCAATCTTCTACAAGCACAGAGCCTAAAAACCCCACTCTGCATAGGACAGGAGATCTGTGTGCACCTCGTCAGATCCTCCTTTCCTGAGTTAGGTCACAATGCAATCCTTCTTACACAGTATACACACAAGCTTGTTACAATCACTTGCACTTAGATCTGCAAGTCTTAACACATAGTATTCACAAAGCCTCTAGCTCCGCACTAAGCCGATTCTATCAGGTCTACACTATCACATTGACCCTTCTTACATACCCTATCTTTCTATTTATACATTACAAAATGGGCCTAAACATGGGTAAACCCATGGGTCGACATCCTATACCCATTACATAAACACTAAACCCAAACGTTCCCTAAAAAGGGGCTGAGATCCCGTGATATCTGCTTCAACTAGAGCTATGTCTTCAACCAGCCTATCAAAGTCCCAAAAATGGTCAAACATGACTAAGGTTCTCCAAAACTTGGTCAAGGGCCAACATGCACCATCTAGGAAGTGCCACGTGTCACATATGGTTGATTGGGTGTGACATCAGCATTCAGGTGGACTAATTAGAAGATGCCACACGGACCAATTAGTGGGCGACATGTGGCATCCTTGAAAATCCCAAGGACGACCCATATCCAAAAAATTAAAAAAAAATATTGGCAAGACCCCGCCAAATCTAGCAGAGGTCCACCATATCTGGTGAAAACTACCACATCTAGAAGCCGCTAACCAAGTCTAGCAAGGTTTATAACTAAAGCACTAAAATGGGAGACCGCGGGGTTTGACCCCGACACCTCCCCACGTCCAATGCCCTAAATTTAGCACCATAACCAATCCACCTAAACCGTTCCATTGGAACATTTGTTCGCCAATTTTGTATTAAAGCCAAGTTTTTTCCAGCCACCTGGGGGAGGCGTGGTCATACATCCGTGGGCATGGATTTTGAGATGAATATTGTCATTATTGCAAGTTGCAGCAGGGATGAAAACCAAGACAAAGTTTCTCTTGGGCTTGGGAGTGCCAGATTTGGATCAGACCGTGGAGACAGTAATTTTTGGGTAATTTAACGCCACGAATTCAGTGGTGATGTATGTTTTCTGATCTGAGCATTATTTATGCAGCTTGATTTTAGAATGAGGTATATTCATGTATTTTCCAAATTCTTTTGTTGAGTTAATGAAAGAGCCTACCCATTGAGAGTAGGACCGGGAGATGTAGTCCACCAAGGACGAACTCCTTTATCAATTTTTTGTGTTCATATATGATGCTTATGTCTCTTCATTTTTAATTTTTCCCTTATTTAATGGTGCACTTTAATTTATGCTCATTTAATACAATTCTTTATGAGTCACGATGAAAATATCGTGGATCATGTTGGTATCAGAGAAGTCATATTTGACTTGAATTATATAGTGTGAATGTTTACTAGGGCCAAGCATAAGCAGGGTGAAGGAAATCTAAATACTTTCAATCCTGAATTTGGTCGTGTATCCAGAATTAAGAAAATGGCAAAAGAGGACAAGCGTGATGTACAGAAGAAAAATTTTCATATTGTCTTTTATCGCATGTCAGAAATGGTCAAGTGAATGTATGGAGATTACGAGAAGAGAATAAAGAAGAAATGGAAGAAAAAGGAAGCATATGTAAATGATGATGCTTCGGTAAACCAAGGGGCTGGAGGAGATCCTTCTGAGCCTCCATCTTCACCTTTGAGTTCTAGTTCTTCTTTCTCTGAGAATTCTCATCATTCTCATCATTCTAGCCATAAAGCCTCTTTTAAGAAACTATTATTAAAGCTTGATGTGAAATTTGCTTTACCTATGTTTAATGGAGATGCTAATCGTAAAAAGCTAGATAATTGGATCTGACAAGTTGAAGTGCATTTCCATGTCCAGCATATTGATGAAGAGGAAGACAAAGTGAAATTGGATTCTCTTCGGTTGGAAGGCACCACTCTCGTATGGTGGGAGAGAAAGCTTCGGGATAGAAGTAAGTGTAGTAAGCTTCTTTCCCCATGGTCGGAATTTAAATTAGTGATCAAGAAGAAATTTTATCCATTAGGATATTTACATAAAGAAATGATGAATGGAAAACCTTAAGGCGAAGTAAAGGACAAAATGTATAAAGTTTCACAGAAGAATTTAGGAAGAAAGCTCTTGCATTGAACATTCCTTTATATTCTTATGAGACTTTAAGGAAGTATGTTGGCACACTTCACAAATATATTCGACATATTTTTCTCTTGTTTAACCCCACCAGTCTTGACGAAGTTTGCCTGCAAGCCACTCACCTTGAGAATAAGGGGAAACAAGTTCAAGAAGATCCCACATAGAAACCTTCCAATTTCCCACAGAAGACTTTTAAGAATTTTAAAAGGAAGGACAAGAAGAAAAGTCACGATGAAGAACACTGTGGGAAACTACATCCAGAAAAGAAACTGAAACATTTCGGTGGAAAGGAGAAGACAAAGACCATTGTTTTGATACAGCAAAATCTTGGTTCCGATTCAGGAGATGAAGGAAAGATCACAATGGTTGGAGTACAAGGTAAATATTATCTTCATGCTAGTTCTAATTCCAACGATGAATCTCATGTTGATGAATGAAAGAGGAATGAGTTATTTCACATAAGAGTTATATCTAAACATACTAAGATAGACACATTATTTGATCTGGGTTCCCAAGTAAACTTAGTATCTGAAGCACTTGTCAAGAAAATGGGTCTTGAAACGAAATCACATCTTAAACATTATCCTCTTGGTTGGGTATGTGACAAATCAAAACTTAATGTCACAATACAATGTAGGATAAGATTTTTTATTGCTTCAAAATTGATTGATGAAGTTGATTTGGATGTTGTACCACTTGATATATGTGGCATAGTGTTGGGAAGTCCTTATCTTTATGATAGAAAAGAAGTCTTCTTTCGACATGAGAAAAAATACCACCTTACTAAGGGGGGAGTGGAATTTATTATTAGAGCTCAAGGCATGAGGGTAAATACAACACTTCTTAGTGCAGGGAAAATGAAAATACTCATAAACACTAATAAGACATATGTACTCATGGCCGTTAGAGGGAAAGATGTTGAGACATCCGACACTTTCCAAGGGTGTGATCCATCTCATAAAAAGGAATTAATTGATATTGTTTCTAAGTACGATGATATTTTTTAGGAACCAGATGGATTACCTCCTAAGAGGGAAATCCGACATGAGATACACCTTCATCATGATTCTCCTCTTCCTAATGTGGGCATGTACAGGATGTCAATTGTGGAGATGATAGAGATCAAGAAGTAGGTACAGGGCTTGTTGGATCAAGGGGTCGCCAGGCCCAGTTCATCTCCTTGTGGTTCTCCAATCTTGATGGTGCCAAAGAAGTATGGCACATGGTGAATGTGTGTCCATTACCAGGCCTTAAATAAAATCACGGTGAAAAATCGATACCTTCTTCCTCGCATAGATGATTTACTTGATCAATTGAAGAATTTTTTCTATTTCCCTAAGTTGGACTTGCCTAGTGGATATCATCAAATCAGAGTCGCAGAACAGGATGCATGGAAAACTCCCTTTAAAACCAAACAGGGATTTTTTGAGTGGTTGGTTATGTCATTTGGGCTTTGTAGTTCTCCAGCAACTTTCATGCGTGTGATGAATGATGTATTCAACCCTTTCATAGATGAATTTGTGATTGTATATTTAGACAAAAAAAAATTTTAGCGGGACATGGGATGAGCATGTGAGGCATGTAAAGAAAGTATTGGATACTTTGCAAAGGAAAAAGTTGTATGTAAAATTATCTAAATGTGAATTTGGAAAGACTGCACTTATATACTTAGGTCATATTGTAGGAGGACAATTGAAAATTGACCCTTCCAAAGTTGATGTAATTGTAAATTGGCCTGAGCCAAAAAGTGTAATCGAAGTTCAAATCTTCCTAGGTGTATTCCATCATTGGAGGAGATTCATTCCCAACTTCTCCTTAATAGCAGCTCCTATGCATGCCTTAACTAGTGTGAAGACACTTTCCAGTGGGAAGGAAATCAAAAAAATGCTTTCGACACTTTGAAGGGAAAGATCAGTACCACACCATTATTAGCATTGCCGAACCTTCAACATCCTTTTGAGATCGATATAGATGCCAGCGGATACGCCATGGGTACATTACTAATGCAATATTGTAAGCCTATCTGTTACCACTCTGAAACTTTTAACCAGGTTGTTGTTAAATATCCTGCATGTGATGAAGAGTTGTATGCATTAGTCCAGAGTGTAAAGAAATGGAAGCACTGCTTATTAGGGAAGGAAACCATTATAAATACAGATCACCAACACTTACAATATCTTCAAGCACAGAACAAATTGCAACAATATCGGTACTACAGGCATATGGGTTTTCTACAACAGTTCCACTTGGTAATCAAGTACAAAAAGGGTACAAGTAACAAGGTAGTTGATATGCTTTCTAGACCTCCTATTGTTGCTTCGATTATTTTGAATAATGCTTCTTTATATCATNAAGTATATGTGAAGCTAACCCTTGGTGCACAGGTAGAGACCTATTGTCTGCAGGGAAAGTTACTTTACCATCTGGAAAATCTATCTATTCCTACAAGTGAACAAGTCCATGTAGTACGAGAAGCTCATACTTCTCTTGTGTATGGGAATTTTTGGGTGGGAAAAACTATGGCTCATTTACAGAGGTTTTGTTACTGGCCTCAAATGAAAGCAATTGTAACTAAATATGTAAAGGGGTGTGTGATGGGTTCTACTTGTAAGCCCACTAATAGAAAATTGGGGCTATACTCACCACTTCATGTTCCATCCCATCCATGGGAAAGTATATCCATGGATTTTGTAGGGGGTTTACCCATGACCAAAGGGGGTCGTGATTATTTGTATGTTGTAGTGGATAGGTTCAGCAAGATGTGTATCTTGATGCCTTGTAAAAAGAAGATCATTGCTAAGCAGACAACTAATCTCCTATTTCAGCATGTTTGGGTTCACTTTGGATTACCCACATCTATCGTCTCGGATTGAGATACTGGATTCCTTGGGGAATTTTGGACTAGATTGTGGAAAATGATGGACACAAAATTGAAGAGGAGCACTTATTTCCATCCACAGACTGGCAGAAAGACAAAGGTGGTAAGCCGAACAGTGGTACTTTTGCTTCAAGGCTACTACAGCAAGCGTCCCAATATATGGGATGAACAGATACCCTATGTACAACATGCGTACAACCGAGATTTACATTCCTCCACTCAAAGTTCACCTTTTGAGACATGTTTTAAGTACCTACCAAAGGTTCCTTTGGACTTGATGTATGGGAGAGATGTTGATGTAAATGAAGATCGAGCAAAGGACATAGCCCGCAATTTCATCCATGGGATTCAACAGATACACCAGGCAGACAGGGAATAATTAGGGAATAATTGGAGAAAATTCAAGCATAGTATAAATCTCGGCATGACAAGAACAAGGTTGATCATCAGTTTCAGGTTGGAGACTGGGTGTGGGTTCACATCAGAAAGGAGAGATTGAAGGGTGAAGTCAATAAAATCAATCCCATACGTTATGAACCCTTCACTATCTTGGAGAAAATTTCTACCAATGATTTTCATCTGGATCTTCCACCTTATATGTAGATTTACTCAGTTGCGAACATTGGGAACTTGAAACTTTTTAAGCCTCCCATGATCATGGATCAAGATGAGGAAGTTTCAATTCCATCAGTTGATGAGTTTTCACCTGAGTACTTGGATGAGCTACATGAAGATATCATCCTGGACAGGAGGACAAGGACTTCACGTAGGGGTGATGTTGATTATCTTCGAGTAGGCTTAAAAGGCACCCATCCAAGCAAGGCAAAGTGGATCGAGAAGGAGAAAGTGTGGGGACTCTTCCCTCACTTACTAGTGGATTGATGAAATCTTTTGGTGGTCCAAAAGGCTCTCAGTGGGAAGGCGTGATCCAAAAAGGATCAAGAGAAGGCTAAGAATAACTCAGAACTCACAGAGGCATCTCAGAACGCTCGGAATGGCTTCAACAGATAGAGAAAGGGAAAAAACTCAAATTCCTTGAACTCAGTGAAAATGGCATGATAAGGAAGAGCGTGTCGCAATATTTATAACGGTGCAAACAGCTTGTCAAACAGAGTTATGTTTTGAAAGATATTTGTGGTCAAAGTTGTGATCAAACAGGGCCAGTCAACAGGGGACACATCATCATCCGTATTGTTGATGTCAGCAATTAACATGGCAGGGTGATGTCATCTTATGGGTTGCTAACATCATCATGCCATGTGGAATCACCATAGGCTGCCATGTGTCACCCACCATTGGACTTTTCAGGGCTCCATGTGGACCAATAAAAAAGTTCCATGTGGCACCCCCAGGAGATGCCATGTCGCACCAACCAGGAAGCACCATGTTTCACGTACGATTGACTGGGAGTGACTTCATCATTCAGGTGAACCAATCAAAATATTCCACGTGGCTCAATCAGTGGGCAACACGTGGCATTGTCGAAAATCCTAAAGAAGGCCCGTATCCAAAAAATCAAAAAAATATATTAGTCGGACCCCTCCAAATCTGGTGGAGGTTCCTCATATCTGGTGACAACTTCCACATCTAGAAGTCGCTAACCAATTCCGGCGAGGGTTATAACTAAATCACTAAAATGGGAGCCTGTGGGGTTTGACCCTGGGACCTCCCCACGTCTAACACCCTAACTTTAGCGCCATAACCAATCCACCTAAACCGTTCCATTGGAACATTTGTCCGTCAATTTTGTATTAAAGCCAAGTTTGTGCCAACCACTGGGGGGAGGAATGGTCATACATCCACGAGCATGGATTTCGAGATGAAGACTGTCATTATTGCAGGTTTCAGTGGGCACAAAAACCAAGATAGAGTTTCTCTTGGGCTTGAGAGTGCCAGAGTCGGATCGAAGCATGGAGATAGTCATTTTTTGGTAATTCCATGCCACAAATTCAGTGGTGATGTTTTTTTTCTGATCTGAGCATTATTTTTGTAGATTTATTGTAGAATGAGGTATATTCATGTATTTTCCAAATTATTTTGTTGAGTTAATGAAAGAGCCTACCCATTGAGAGTAGGACCCGGAGACGTAGTCCACCAGGGAGGAACTCCATTATCAAATTTTTGTGTTCATATATGATGCTTATGTCTCTTCATTTTTAACTTTTCTCTTCTTTAATGGTGCACTTTAATTTATTCTCATTTAATACAATTCTTTATAAGTCACGATGAAAAGATCATGGGTCAATAATGTAGCTACCTGAATGCTAAGTGACTACCTCTTTTCTTGCAAAAATAGAAAGCAAGGATTCAATAAATGAGAAGCACACAAACATGTGTATTTTTTATCTTTTTCGTATACAAAAGAAAATCAAACAAAGAAATGAATTTTTTCCTTTTCGAAACAAGGGAGAATGTAGGAAAAAATATAGAAAGTGTTCATCCAAGAAACCGCTATAAAGAAAGTGAATTTGGATATGCAGACAAACAAGGCTATTCTTTCATTATACCTAACAAACCTTATACTAAACATTTTAACCAAAGCTTTTAATATTTTTTGTACATCAAACATTCAGAACTTAACAGAGAGAAACCAAATAGAGACTTAGGGTAGTCCAGGTGACTGATCAAACCAAGCATTCAACCTAGAAAGGAAGAGATTTATTTTTTTTTAATTTCAACTTCACACAGGTCCGTGATTGTTACCAATGCAACACATGGATATTCATGGGCTATAGAGATTCAAAACAAATATATACGTGGGATATAGAGATGCAACTCATGGATGACAAGGTCAGGTTAGAAAATAAAAAGGGCTACTCAGAAATAGATGGCTTTAGGACTTAGCAACAGGTCCTACGAGGCTAAAATACTTTGTAAAAGACTTAGAAACTAATATAAAAAGGATGAAGCAAGAAAGAAGACACCTCAACCAAATTGACCAAACTAGGAGAGTTCCCAATGGAGTCGCCAATTCTGATTAAGGGATTTTCCCCCTGTGATCTTGGGTCTGGATCACAACATAGCAATACTAAGTGGAAGAGACAACAGTCTCCCCTCAATGGTAAGCACACAAAAACTAAATAAAATAACTACTTAAACTAGGAGAAAGTAGGGATAGAGAAGAGAAAACAAAGTGCACATTATTCTCCTATCTCATTTCGATCCCCACTCTAATTTGTTGAAGAGATCTTGATCTTCTACTGGAACCAACTTGTAAGATAGATAAAAAACAAGGGCTACAATGAAAGTAGTTATGCAATAAAAAGCATGTGTATATTATATATCATATTCAAAGTATGCATAAAGATAAGCATACATTGAAGACAAAATCTAAGGGAAAAAAAACTCGTTTATTATTAGCAAGTGGAAAAGGTAAGTTACAACCTTGTTCAGCCTTTAGGCACCATCTTGAAGAAAACTATTTGGGTTCCTCCAGGAATCCTCAAGCATAAAATCAACTGATTTAATCTTCCTTTAATGGCTTAGATAGGGATAAGGAGACACCCTATAGCCACATAAAATGAGAAAGAATCTCTAGAAAAGGATTAATTTCCAGACTAAAGGGGATGTTGCTCAGAGAATTATAGGGAAAGGAGGCTTATTAGATGTTGGAAACATAACTTGCATAAAGGGACTTCACTTCTCATTATCCCTCCATGGTTGTTTTATATCTTCTGAAAGAGGTTTGGGGAGTTGAATTTCATTGTGTACGGGCAAGGGTCATTGGAAAATGATCCCAACCAAAAAATCCACCCAAAA
Source organism: Picea mariana (assembly GCA_032191745.1). Classification (NCBI taxonomy): domain Eukaryota; kingdom Viridiplantae; phylum Streptophyta; class Pinopsida; order Pinales; family Pinaceae; genus Picea; species Picea mariana. The sequence continues at coordinate 30,180 of JASDQU010738025.1, forward strand.
ACATGAAATTATTTTGTTTTGTTGGATCATGTTGTCATTGATGCCAATGGTTTGATTGATTGGTTTCATTGATTGATGTCAAGTGATTGATTGATATCAAAGTATTGATTGATCGATGATTGATGTAATGTAATATGTATTTTCCTTAATGAGAATGCATAGATGAATATGGATCAATGAGTTGTCATTGATATGATGAAGATGGATCAATGAGCTGTCATTGATACATGATGAAGATGGATCTATGTGGTTTCATTGGTATATGATTCATTGTTGAAAAATGTATATATGACTCATTATTGTCTTATCATGATTGATAAGGTGCACAAATGGATGAACTCCAAAGTGGTCCCCTTATGGTGAAAGCCCTCACGGGAAGACACTTTGCGGATTGAGTTATCCTAGAAGAATGGTTGGAGGACCCATGCTTGTATGTGGAATAATGAGATGAATACCAATGAAGTTTTTGGTGAAACTATCCTATATGGATAGTACTTGTCATGCCATTTCTAGCAGTATGTGGAATGTCACATAACTTCTCATGGCTTGAGAGTTATGTTCTTACGGAGTTGGAGGACCCTCACATGTTGACTTGAAGCCCCAAAAGCTCAAAGAAGTCAAAGTGATTGAAAAGAAGAAATCATTATTTAAATGATAAAGTAAAGTGACAAATTCAAGGTGGATTATTTAAATAATAAAAAGAAGTGACAAAATCAAGAAATGATAAAGTAAGGTGACAAAATCAAGAAGGAATATTTAAATGATAAAGTATTGGAAAACTTCCTATTTATGGAAAGTGGTTAACCCTAAAATAAGAAAAATAGGTTAAGTGACCTAGAAATGGGTTAAGTTACCTAAGAAATGGGTTAAGTGACCTAGAGGATGAAAGTATAAATAAGATAGCAATGGTCTCTTGCAAAACATCTTTTTTGTGGATCAATGGAGAGCTTCTTGTGAGAGCTTTTTTGGTGTGGATCTCTTGAGCATGATTGAAGATCTATTCTAAGAGAGAGGAGATCGGGAGGATATCAGGAGGATCTCATGGACGCATTGAAGTTTTGGAAAGTATAAGATCATGACGGAGAAATTCTCGGAATTACAGAAAAACTTTATTTTCTTGTGCGTACGCGGGTTGTCTATTTATAGGGTGTGTATACGCGAGTTGTCTGTGTACAAGATGCATACAGCACATGGTTTGTCTGTGTACAGGGACCGTATAGTGGATAAAATCATGGATATTTGTGGTTGAGCTAATGAAAAACTATTGAAGACTGAAGCAGGTTCCAGATCTTCATTCTATGGGCTCAGATCTATCACTGAGACACTAGTATGGTTGTATTATTGTCTTGTTGGATAGTATTGCTTGTTGTGTTGTGAATGCTTAGGGAATTCTTGGTATGGATGTTGTGATGTGGTTTATGTTGGTTGATGGAGTGAACAATACTCTTTTGATTTAGTTGTGATATGATTTCTATGGTATACTAGTTTCTTATACATGATTGAGTTTGCATTCATATTGATTGGTTGTGGAGCATGAGTAAGTTATTGGAGAGCTCGGATGTGTTGTGACTTGTTGGTGGTCAGTTTGGACAGTGAGAGACAGAAGAGAATGATGAATTGGTTGCAAAGGATATGTGTTAATCTTGAAGGATAAACCCTAATATCTCAGAAGGTATATGCAGGCTGTTGTATACCCTGGTCACGTACATATGCAGGTTGTAGTGAGCCAGGGCATGTACACACGTGGGCTGCACTACTGGCAGGTCACGTACCTATTGCATATTGATATGTGTTGAGGATTGTTGCCTCATCTTAGTTGGTGTTGAGTGTGTAAGATGAGTATTGCATTATAGAGATGGTGCTCTTGTATAGTTGTATTATATTTAGTTGTTACCAAAAAACCCCAAGGATTGTAGTCTGTAATAAAAAGAAAATTGTAAATATATCTTGTGTTCTTTGTGTTCCTTGTGGTGGTGACTTATTGATGATATATTGATGATATATGTTGTTAATATGTGTTCACATCTAACTGGTTATAAATGACAACAATGAGTAATGAGTAAATGTTGAAT
>JASDQU010738025.1:33388-43532 GCA_032191745.1 Picea mariana
TCATAAGTTAGAAGTTGAAGTTGTTGACCTTCAAAAGAAGGTAGGGAAGTCAAACAAATTCTTGAATAGCTCAAGAATCTTGGATGAAATCTTGGAAAGTCAAAGATCACCATGTGATAAATCAGGACTTGGATACAAATAAGAAGCCACACATGTTGAAGCAAGCACCTCAAAGAAGCATGAGGTAAGTCCGTCAAAGAAGGAAGACAATGTTGCAAAGAAACCATCTACACAAGGCAAGGAAAAATTCAAAAGAACAAAGCAAGGAAGACATCAAGAAGCTATCTTTGGGACACCAAAGCAAAGGTATGAAAGTATTTTTCATGGGCATTGTTATTAATGTAATGAATATGGTCACAATTATTTTGAGTGTAGATCTTATGAAAGAAGATATAATGGAAGATTTCATAACACCAAAATGTGTTGGAGGTGTGATAAAGTAGGACATATTGTTGTTCACTATAATTCCATAAGATGCTACAGTTGCAGTGGATTTGGCCACAAATCCCAGGAGTGTTGGAACACAAGAAGAAAGTCCATGATGAGGAATTCACACAGCATGGCTAGAAGAAGGAATGAAGTAAGGAAGGGAGACAAGTTTGAAAATATGGATGCTTAGAGCTCAAGTTCTGAGGAGAAGGGGCATCTACAGAAGTGGGTAAAGAAGTCAAAGCAGCTAGAACAGAATGAAAGACTGAAGGGAAGCTCAAATGTGTCATCTACTGAGGTATACACGGGTGATAGTGGTATGAGTTGCGTACATATGCAACATGACCTTGAATAGGTCATGTACATACGCAAGCTGTTTGTGTAGCCGGTCGCGTATATGTGGTGAAGCCTAAGGAAAAGAGCTATGCACAGAGATTGGAGTTTTATGTGATGGTATAACTCTGTGATACAGGGTCTGACATTGTTTGTTGTAGGTTTTGACACTATTTGCTGCAGGTTTTCATGATTCTATATTGGATTATGTAAGGTGATGATGTAAAATAAAATCTTAGGTGCATGGCGCTAACCCACGAACATGGATTGATGCATTTTCTGTTGAAGAACAATGTTGGTTATGACAGTGAAGTTATGGCACCTTGGTTGTGTGATATATCTTGATAATGTATTGGAAATCTTACTTGTTGGAAATCTTGATGCATTTGGCATATGGATAGGCTACACATTGGGACATGTGGTTGGTGAGTTGATGAGGTGATCATGCTGTACATCATTGATGATCTATAGTTGATGCATGATTGGTACATTTCTAGTACATTGGTAGAGGCACCTACTAGCAGTTTGATTGGCACATGTTTGGAATACATGTATGGGATTCATTATTTTGTGATATTGGTGCATGGCGATGTACATGTTTGGTACACTCATGTATGGCATATGCTTGATATTACTTGATTAGCACAACAATTTGTATTTGTTTGAGATACATGATTGTGGCACTTGGTTCATAATGGAGACATATCATGAGTGATATGATACATTGTTTGGCATGTTGGTAGATGCACATGGTTGGCATATTGGTAGATACACATGGTTGGCATATTGGTGGATTCACATTGTTGGCATATTGGTAGAGGCATATGATTGATACATTCCATGAATGATATTTTTTGGCACATTGCATGATGTTTATGTACATGGTTGATATACATAGGTGTTGTTCATGATGAGCACACATTTTTTGTACAAGATGTACTTGGTTGATATTTTGCTCATGATTATTTATTTCATTGTTAACATATCCTTTGCTTCATGATGCTTGGTATGGCATGAGTTTGATGCATGAACAGGTACAAGGATTGTTATATGGTAGCACAATGTTCATCTTGCAGAAAAGATAGGGGAGACATACCCATAGGGCGATTCATTCTTCTTCCCATGATTCTAGGAGGAGATATTTATCAGATGCATACCTAGAAAAGAGCCCTATATTTGAAGAAAGAGCACAGAGACATAATTCCAAGGGGAGAAATGGTCACAAGGGAAGTATGTTTGATGTATCTTCAGCATTACATGAGAGTGATATCCCTTGCTCAAAAGGGGAGAGATTATTCAAAGGAAGATCAAAGGCACTCAGACAAGGGGAGAATCCCCAAGAAAAGTTCAAGCAGGGGGAGCAGCCCCAAGAGGAGAATGGCCCTTTGTCATTGATGTCAAAGGGGGAGAGATAGTCACATTGATGTGATTGATGATTATCATGATTGGGAGAGATAGTCACATTTGGGAGAGATAATCACATTGACTATTTATATAGAGCATGCCTTATCTACATCTACATGTTGGCATCAATAATTGGTAATTGGTGTTGACATCAATGTTGTTATTGCCATCAATGCCAAAGGGGGAGATTTTTGGATCATGTTGTCATTGATGCCAATGGTTTGATTGATTGATGTCAAGTGATTGATTGATGTCAAAGGATTGATTGATTGATGATTTATGTAATGTAATATGTATTGTCCTTGATGAGAATGCATATATGAAGATGGATCAATGAGTTTTCATTGATATGATGAAGATGGATCAATGAGCTGTCATTGATACATGATGAAGATGGATCGATGTGGTTTCATTGGTATATGATGCATTGTTGAAAGATGTATATATGACTAATTATTGTCTTATCATGATTGATAAGGTGCACAAATGGATAAACTCCAAAGTGGTCCCCTTATGGTGAAAGCCCTCATGGGAAGACGCTTTGTGGATTGAGTTATCCTAGAAGAATGGTTGGAGGACCCATGCTTGTATGTGGAATAATGAGATGAATATCAATGAAGTTGTTGGTGAAACTATCTTATATGCATAGTACTTGTCATGCCATTTCTGTTGGTATGTGTAATGTCACATAATTCCTCACGGCTTGAGAGTTATGGCCTTATGAAGTTGGAGGACCCTCACATGTTGGCTTGAAGCCCCAAAAGGTAAAAGAAGTCAAAGTGCTTGAAAAGAAGAAATCATTATTTAAATGATAAAGTAAAGTGACAAAGTCAAGGTGGATTATTTAAATACTAATTAAAAAGTGACAAAATCAAGAAATGATAAAGTAAGGTGACAAAATTAAGAAGGAATATTTAAATGATAAAGTATTGGAGAACTTTCTATTTATGGAAAGTGGTTAACCCTAAAATAAGGAAAATAGGTTAAGTGACCTAGAAATGGGTTAAGTGACCTAAGAAATGGGTTAAGTGACCTAGAGGATGAAATTATAAATAAGATAGAAATAGTCTTGCAAAACATCCATTTTGTGGATCAATGGAGAGCTTCTTGTGAGAAAATTTTTGGTGTGGATCTCTTGAGCATGATTGAAGATATATTCTAAGAGAGATGAGATTGGGAGGATCTCATGGATGCATTGAAGTTTCGACAAGTTTGAGATCAGACGGCGAAATTCTCAGAATTACATAAAAACCCTATTTTCTGGTGTGTACGTGGGTTGTCTGTGTATAGGGTGCATATACGCGAGTTGTCTGTGTACAAGGTGTGTACAGTACGCAGGTTGTCTATGTACAGGGAGCGTATAGTGGATAAAATCATGGAGATTTGTGGTTGATTTGATGGCAAGTTGTTGAAGACTGAAGCAGGTTCCAGATCTACACTATATGGGCTCAGATCTATCACTGAGACACTGGTATGGTTACATTATTGGCTTGATGGATAGTATTTCTTGTTGTGTTGTGAATTCTTAGGGAATTCTTGGTATGGCCATTTTGATGTGGTTTATGTTGGTTGATAGAGTGAGCAGTACTCTTGTGATTCAGTTGTGATATGATTGCTATGGTATACTAGTTTCTTATACATGATTGAGTTAGCATTCATATTGATTGGTTGTGGAGCATGAGTAAGCTATTGGAGAGCTTAGATGTGTTGTGACTGGCTGGTGGTCAGTTTGGATAGTGAGAGACAGAAGAGAATGATGAATTGGTTGCAGAGGATCTGATTTAATCTTGAAGGATAAACCCTAATATCTTAGAAGGTATACGTAGGTTGTTGTATACCCTGGTCACGTACATACGCGGGATGTAGTGAGCCAAGGCACGTACACACGTGGGCTGCACTACTAACAAGTCATGTACCTGTTGCAGATTGATATTTGTTGAGGATTGTTGCCTCATCTCAGTTGGTGTTGAGTGTGTAAGTTGAGTCTTGCATTATAGAGTTGGTTCTCTTGTATAGTTGTACTCTATTTAGTTGTTGCTGAAAAACCCCAAAGATTGTAGTCTGTAATAAAAAGAAAATTGTACATACATCTTGTGTTCTTTGTGTTCCTTGTGGTGAGGACTTATTGGTGATATGTTGTTGATATGTGTTCACATCTAATTGGTTATAAATGACAGCAATGAGTAATGAGTAAATGTTGAATGCTAACTAATGAGTTTTGTGTAAGAGGGAATTTTTGGGAAAAAGATCCCCACAGTCATTCACCCCCCCTCTAAGTGTGGTAGGTGTGTCCAACATATTTTTCACCAATTTTGAGGGAATCCACAGGTTGCAGTGTGAAAAGTCATGGATGTTCGTGTGTTGCACTAGGAAAACCCACGGGTATGCTCTTAGGGCATGTTTTTTAAATGATTTTTGAGAGGTCCTTTAGAGAAAAGTCTAGCAAGCATTGGAAAAGGGTTGGGCCATGGAAAAAATGCATAGGTGTGGCATTTTGTGCTATAACAACACCTGCAATACCATTCTTTTCATGGCCACATTGTCTTGTTGTTAGTTATCTTGGACAACAATGTACAATCATTTATTTACTATCTTGGAACACTTCCAAGACCTTTGGAATTCCATCACATGCCTAAAATAATCAGAAAATAAAAAACATGCATGTCATAGTCATTTTAAGCATCAATTATTCCATTCATAGAAATTTCACATTCATAATTAAAGCATATATATTCATAACATAAGATTAAATATGCAAATCACCCTGATATTCATGTGTATGAATATGTATCTACCTAATATGGCTACCACAGTTAAGACTCGACTAATGTTTTATCAGACACACCCAATGTATATAATGCACTCATGATCCTAGCTATCATGTAACATGAATCTCTCGCAATAGATTCAGTCAAGTCACTTCTTCCTTGTATTCACTCACCCTCTAGGCTTAGGCATCATATTCTCTACTAAATAGTCCCTCAAGTGATCCATCATTTGTCAAGGATTTCTTTCACACTAAGAGCATATAATTATAAAGTCTTATTGTCAGGGCATTCCATTGGCTTACTCTAACATAGCATAACACACTTCAACAGTGATCAAGGCATATCATAGGGTTCCAGTGTCATTCTCTCTATGCTTTCCAACTTCATTAGTTATCATCTATCTTTCCTAGGTGGATCCATCATCTCACATGTATCATATACATATAGTTTACATGATATATCATCACAATAATTTCAATTAGAAATATTTTGTTTCAAACATGTTTCATGTAGAAATCAGATTTTACAAGTATGAGATTCTTCTCATAAGGTTTGACTTTTGAGTGTTATAGCTCCTACTCTTCATTATGGACTTACACTCATTGCCATATCCAAGACAATTCTACCTACAATATGAACTTTCAATAAATAAAGCAATTGTAAGTATTCATGCATATAATCCTTTCATTATAGCATTTACAATAGCTCCAAAAGTGATATCATAATTATAACACACTAACAATTCAATCAATTCCAGTTGTATATCACATGAATTGAAATGAAATTGTCATTCATTATATATGCATTACAAGCATGCATCCACTCAATGCATCAAGCATATGTACCAACACAATTCATAATTGTAGGATCATTATTTGTATGGTTTCATAGTTTATTTATGCATATTTATTCAATGCATCCTCTCATTAAGTCAAACTTACCATAATTCAAGCTCGAGTTTGGAGGACTCATCCAACACCTCTATACATCATCCAGACACTTCCCTATTACTTGTTCAATTATTTTTCTACCTTTCTTCTCCACCCAAACACAAGACCAGAAATATAATCCTTTAGTGCTCTTAAGTGTTAGCAAAGTGGTTGCAATCCAAAACATTGATTGCAAGTAGGAAGACCATTGGATACTTGTGTAGTGCTATAGTCTTTTTCCAACTCTTACACACTATGGTCTTAAACATGGCTCTCTCACATGGAATTTGATTTCACACGATATACAAATTCATAATAAGAATGTAATTACTCATTCACTCTAGTTATTATTATTAACCAACTCAATCATGAAATACTAACTCATGAATGCATCACAAAAATTATAACAATCTTTACATATTAGAAAATTCCTTCCTTCGTCATACCCCACCCGCGTATCAATGACATGCATGCATTCAAACATTATTATAAACATATCAATGAAGATATCAGCATGACTAAAGGAATTCTTACCCAATTCCTTTCAAGTGACATGTTATATTGGCAAGACTAATTTCCATACATGCACAGTTGCCATCAAAATTATTGATGTTAGCTCATGAACTAATGCCACATGTGAACTTACGTGATCCCTCCATCAACCTCTTGACAAGTATCCTCTTGTCCTAATAATTTTCACGAGGTTTCATGTCATAGGTAGCTACATTATCAACATGTTCAACCATTCCTAGAAATACAACAATCAACAACCACATAAATTATCATGCCATACCCATTGCATTTGTCACAACAATCTTAATCAATAAACAACAACATATATGCTCCAACATATCTATATGCACTCTACCACATGTTATCTCTCAATATGTCTATTAGTGAATATGTATTCCAACTATTTTACTCTCTTTTATTTATTAACATTCGCATGCCTTAACTATTCACACATAGCAACTTTCTCTATCTCAAGAAATATAATAGAACAATAAGAGAGGATTCAAGGAATTATCCCTTCCACTTCATCTCTACATAGCATAGAATTCCACAACATAGCTAATCAACTCCATGGTATTTCGGCCATTCACATAATAAATCATTAGCTTTGATATTCACATCCAAGTAGCTATACTTAGTTCATGCACCTAAGATATACTTCCTACTTCAAAAGCATACAATTCTACTCTAGAAACAAAGTAGAGTTTAAGGTGAGAGAAAAAAAACTTCCTCATTCCATGTTTTTATTGTTGGCCACATGTGTTATTTATTGTTGCAATCTAATGATTAGTACATTTACAACTTCATATGATGCTTTGCACTTTTTTTTCCTCCCATGGTAATTCATATTCAAACATGATCTAATCAATCCTTCAATGACCCATTTTATAGTATGTGACGTTCCCCAAATTAACTAAGAAATATTACTACACAGAATACACATAAAAATAAAAATAAATTCAATTCATTATTTTTCTTGTAGCTTACGAGCCACAATTTATACACATAATTAACTATATTATGATACCCATAATTAAATGTATATACAATATCCTAAATGTACATTAATGAAGTTAATAAATCATTTACAATAGCACATAAAACCATTCTCATTCATAGAGTAAAAGGCACAGCCATAAGACTCATAAGAAAACTCAGATAATAGATAAACACTTAACTTTAAAAGAAATTTTGTGCAACTAGCTACTTGGAAAGGACGTTCCACCCAACCATAGACTTGTTGTTCGAGATATCAACAACAAGTCATCCCTAAGTTGGGGCTAGGAATCCACAAAAGAAGGGTGCCTCTCACAGTTCGCTCATAGCTCGATATCCAACAACCCACTAGTATTCTCCTACATCTATCCTAAATTTCCTCTTTCGCTCTTCCTCTTGACCTTCCCAACTCAAGGAATGTACCCTTGTGTCCCATTTGTTTATCGGGGTCTCTCTGGCACAAGTGACCAGGAATCTCTCTGTTGGGAACTCAAGGGAAATCACTACCAGGAAAACTACTAGGAAAATAACAACAAACACTTGTTGTTACAATGCAACTCACACAGGAGCTCACTCTTCAGGCCTGACAACCTAGATCTTCAATTTCCAACACCAAAATGCTCAAAAAATGATCCAACATGCTCCATAATTCACCCAGCCTTCTTCTTCTAGCTCTGGTACTCTTTTTCCTTACTCTTCCTTGTTTTTCATGCCAAAAAATGAATGTGAAAAAATGTGTGTTCTCCCCATATGAATTTCCTCTATTTTCCCAAGATAATTGACTACTCACTTTTCCCAATGTTGATTGTACTTCAGCCCCATGCTCTCCAATAACTATGGGATGTGACTCTCACACCCACCCTCTGACAGGTATTCAATGATTAGACTCGTATACACTCAACTAGAAAATAGAAATGTTTCCCAAATGATAATAAAATTTAGAAATATGGGTTTGGATTAATACCCATAAACCATTCCCCCCTTGGGCCCCTCTTAGACTCTCCCTAGGCATCCCCCTCTCTGTCCATATTCCCAACAGTTGGCATCACATTATTTTTATTAAAATCAGAAAACATATTTCGCATATTACATCGCTTAGCCATATCCATATTCATATCTACATTATGCATTAATTAAACTGCGGATTATAGTGGGGATGTTACATAGTATGCATGAAATCATGCTCTACAACCCTCAATACTTGGTTTCTTTCCTTGATGCAATCCACATATCAAAACAAGAAAGACAACATGTAAAGTTCAATTAGAATGAAGTATACTCAACATATGAATCATATGTAAATCAAATTTATTGAAATATTCACCATCAAGTAAATTCAAATTTGACTATTTCTCATAGAAAGCATATTTAAATCCAATCAATCATTATTAGAATCATAACATATCATGTCCTTTTAAACAAATGAACACGAGTTTATTTTCATGCAATGTGTTATGGGTGGACTATACGTACTTGTATAAAAAAATGCCCCTTATACTTATTCACCAAAACAGGGCTTTCTAGTATAAGTCTATTCAAGAGTTGTAGAAATATTAAAAAAAATCACACAATAAAAATCTTTTACAAAATATTTTCTTCTAAACATAATGAAATGGTTTAGAATCATCTTGATAATCAACCACATACATCAATTATTTCGTAACTCAAGTTTTTATCAACTTTCCCATTTAAAAGTCTAATGGCATAATATCATTCAAAGTGGTAGTACTCTTCTATCTTTCAATAAGGGCATGATTAGCCATAGTAGTTTCTATGCAATAATTAAACATTATCAAAACAAGCTAATTCACATATTAATTTCCTATCTCGAGGGGAGTATCAATTAATAATGATACCTTAAATGGTTCTTCGCATGCAATGGCTTTAGTAATTTGTCTATAGCATCATTGCAATGATTTAGAGAGAATTCATACTAACTTCAACTCACACTTAGGATCAGTATGTTGTTTGAGAGTTCTCAACATTCACACTATAAATCTAAAAGACATATTTAAAACATGTTTCTCTCTTCCAAATGGAAGCTAGAAACAAGAGAAAATATGTCTTATCCCATGCCATACATAACACTCTTGCACACTTGCTATACAATATTTGCATACTAGCATTCATAATACACAACATAGCATAACCTTCAAGATGAGGAAAATTAGGTAACAATGGCACGACCCAAAACATAACAAACACAATTTCTTTTTCAATAGTCAAACACATCCATACATTCATATCAATACACATGCATTCAAGTTAAGAGACATATACAATTATTTTTGTGAATAACAACTTCACTCTACAGAGTTATAAGCATAATAAAACTACACATTCATATGCCTACTTGATCCTCAAGGGTCTTACCGCTAAGCCTCATTAGAAATACCAATATACCACCATACATTACCACTTCAACATCAGTTAAACTCACTCATAATAGTCATAAGACAAATTCATCTGAGGAGTCATCTAAAATTGTACCATGGATGAAAGATATCTTCACTTTCAAGGAAGACAATCCTAACGAATAAGTTAATACCTTGAACAAAGATCATGTTCATCAATAAATAAGGCTCTTATCCTCCTGGGTGAACAACCAATCACTCATGCCAAAATACCTAGCAATCAATAATGCACAACATTCATATGGTAAATGTATTATTGGTGTATAAAAACAAGTTTGCAAGCATTTCTATGCAGATTGTGCATAGGTCAAATCATATGCATGTAACTTACATTTGTATATTTTCATATATTGACTCT
>JASDQU010738025.1:46326-60237 GCA_032191745.1 Picea mariana
CTTTTTCTGATGTTTTTGTATGCTATATTGATATTTGGTTCTTAACACAGTACACCATAATTTACGTAGAAACCCAAATGGGAGAAAACCACGAAATCCGTTCTTATATATATCAAGAAAACATTAATAGAAAGCAATAACTTCCCAACTCTCCAGCACCAACTGGAAGGAGGCTTCAACCTGAAGGAAGCTACAACTTCCTGAATTCTCCAGCTACAACTGGAAGGAGGCTCCAACCCCCTAGTTTTTAGGCTCCAACTTGAAGGAGGCTCCAACTTGAAGGAAGCTCCAACACCCTGTATTCTCCAGCTCAAAGTGAAAAGAGGATACAACCCCCTGATTTATAGGCTCCAACCTGAAGGAAGCTCCAACTCCCTATATTTTTTGGAACCAACCAGAAGGAGGCTACAACCCCCTTTCCTTCCTTCATCCTACCACCATGAAATATAAGTGTAGATTCAACTTATCACTACCATTGATATTGTCACTACCATTTTCATTGATACATCAATCAAACTGTCACTATAATTTTCACATCAATCTGTCACTATCATTGTCACATCAACCTGTCACTATCACTATTAGATCAACATATTGTTTTCACTATCACATCAACATGTCACTATGATTATGTCACTATCACTTTCACATAAACATGTCACTATCATTGTCAGATCAACATGTCATTATCACTGCCACATCAACCTTTCACTATTGTTATGTCACATCAACCTATACTAGATCATGCATCAACCATGTACCAAAACTTGTAACATACCATGTACAAAACTTGTACCATACCATGCATCAACCATATACCATATCACTCATGACATGTCTCAATCATGCCATATACCATGTACCAAATATATATTCTGATGCATCCAAGATATGCCTCAAGTATATACCCTTCAGTAAACCATGTGCCAAATATACCTCAACCATGTACCATATCCTCTATCAATAATATGCCTTAAGTATATACCATACAAAACCATATAACAAGTGTATGCCTCAAATATATGTCAATATCACAAAGATGTGCCTCTAACAATGAACTGTGACATCCATAAACCAAGTACCAAGGATATGTCTCAAGCATGTATCAATATCATCAAGACATGAACCTCAACCATATACAACCATGTACCAAAAGGCCTTTAAGACATGCTCTAAGCATGTGCCAAACCATCCATGCATCAAATACATAAATGCATACCTTTACTCATGAAGAAACCTTATGCATACCATCTCAGACCCTATAATTACAACCATGTTGTGTCATCATGCCTTGCTGCAACCTGGACCAAGCATCCTTCTTCAAAACTTTTTCTCAAATTTGTGTCTTGCTCCACTATAACCTATGGATGTTCATGCCTTTCTCTAGTGTGACCCATGGATAACCTCAGAAATCTAGTTTGTAGACTTTTCCCTTTGCTATCTCATATTTTTCTCCCTCAGATATGCTAAGAAAAATATTTTCCAAAAAATCAATTGAAAGATAGATAATTATTGAACTTGTGTATGTAAAATTGAGAGTCTTCTTGAAGTGTATTTATACTTGTCCATGTGACTTCTTTCCTTAATTTTAGGGTCAACCTGTACTTTCCTGTTATAACTAATTTACCCTTTAATTAATGACGTGTAAATGTTTAAGGGCTTCTTAACCATTCTTCGGTGTTTCCAACTTCAAGAGGGCATAACTCCTCAACCGTGAAGAACCATGTGATGTACCACCTACCATTGGAAATGGAACGACAAGGAATATCCATATATGAGTGTGTTACATGTATTTACATTTTCCTTCATGTCCTTATTCCTCAAACAACTTTGGGTTCCATGACCACACCATTTGGGGCTTCTCAACCACTTATCCAATTAGTCATCTTTCCAGGGATTCTTCTATAGTTCACTAGGGTTGACATCAATGATTCTAGAATTCTTCTAGAGTTGACATCAATGAAAACTAACTTTCCAATAATCTCCCCCTTTGGAATTTATGGCAACACTCATATTGTACATGTGACCAATGCTCATGATGTTTCTCTCCTCGTGTTTCTCTCATCATGTTTATCTTCCCCTTTGACATCAATGGCAAAGGGAAACTCCCTTTGGAGTTTCTTCCCATATCTTCATGACTCTAATATTTCTCTTATCAATTGAAAAGAGTGACTTCCCCTGATAGTATACCTTCTCTTAACAATATCTCTTGTATTCATGTGTTCCCCCTATCTTCATGCTTTTGATCTTTTCTCTTCTATTTTTGTTATTTCTCTTCCCCTTTGATATAAGGGTGATGGATTTTGACGATTTCTCTCCCCCTGTCTTCTTTTGCAAGTTGTTATGTAGATCAATGTGGGGCTTCATGTAGATGCTTTCTTTCCTCTCTTCCGGTGCTTCTTGTTCATTGGTGCTTCCTCTTGTAATTGACTAACATATATAAAAATAATTCAAATTTACTTGAATTCAAATCTTCATGGCTTTTCAAGTTCACATAAATGACCATACTTTTCAACAATTTCCCTTTGATGGTATGGATTTTGTTGACAATTTCTCTTCCCCTGCCACGTTGTGCCTTTTAGTGTTTTCCTTCCTTTGACTAACTAATTCCACTTGTCAATATGCTTTCATCCACTGTCATATATATTTTTGGACCTACCAAAGATCTTGTGAATCTCGTCATGTAATGAAAGACACTTCCACACTAATCCTAGAAGAAGAGAAGAAGAATTTAATATAGAACGCAAATGACACAAGAAATCACACATTACATCAATATTTTACCCTAGAGACCCTTAACCAAGAAAACCAACATTCCTTTGAGCATTCTTCTCTCTTGTTGTCTTATTCAATATGAATAAAAGGTTACATGTCTTACCTTGGTCCACACCTAAGACACAATTGACAACATACCCTCTTGCCTATGCAAGAACAACCTTGTAGCCAATCTGTCTTACATATGCATGACCAGTGACCTCTAAACATCTTGAAGACATATATGTTGGTCAACCTTCATCAATCCATATCTCCAGCCTGGTCATTTTCAACAAATCCATGTACATTTAATTTACCATTGTCACCTCTAGGTCTTCCTTGGTAGCATATTGCATAGTACTTCGAGCCACACAAATACCTAAATACTCTCTTGGTAGTTGTCCAGACCTCCTTTCCAGGTGTCAACATGTACATTCTCAACACTCCCACTGCATGGGAAATGTCTGGTCAAGTGCAGACCATCGCATACATTATACTACCAATAGCACTTTCATAGGGAACATGTGCCATGTCCTCTATTTCTTTCTATGTCTTTGGACATTGATCAATAGTAAGCCTTGCTCCCACGGGAATTGGCACCTTCACCGGTTTGCAATCCTGCATGTTGAACCATTTCAGAACTATTTCAATATACTTTGTTTGATTCAACCAGAGCTTTCTAGCAACTCGATCTCTCTTAATCTCCATTCCCAGAATGAATTTAGTTGCACTGAGATCCTTCATGTTGAACTTGGAGGATAGTTTCTTCTTCAACTCCTTTATTGTGTCCATGTTGTTTCCAATCAGCAAAATGTCATCGACATACAAAGCTACATATATGAAATTCCAACCTTCTTCCTTGGAATATATGCAGTGATCAACTTTGCTTCTCACAAATCCCCAACTAAGGATGTATGTGTCAAACTTCCGATACCACATCATTGGTGATTTATTTAGACAATAAAGGGATCTTTTCAGTTTGCACACCAACTCTTTCTTGCCCTTTACTACAAATCCTTCAGGCTATTTCATGTAGATATCTTCTTCTAGGTCCCCATGTAGGAACCTTGTCTTCACATCCATATGTTCTATTTCTAGATTTAATGTTGCATCCAAAGACATTAGTACTCTAATGGAATTTAGTTTTTCAACAGGGGAAAAATATCACCGAAATCGACTCCCTTGACTTGGGAATAACCTTTCACTACCAGTCAAGATTTGAACTTCTGGACTTGTCCTGTGGCATTCAGCTTCTTCTTGAATACCCACTTGCTATTGACGGGCTTTCTTCCACTAGTAACTTGACTAAATCCCATGTTTCATTCTTGTACAAATATTCCATCTCTTTGACCATGGTGTCCTTCCAGATTTTACCCTCTGTCGAGTCAAATGCCTCACTGAACAACTTGGGTTCATCATCGATGGAAGTTAGTATGAATGCAGAATATAATTCAAGTGGACTATACCTTTAGACTAGTTTTCTTACTCTTTCTGACCTCCTTACCACTAGATTTGGTTGTTCCACCTCTTCCGCAGATTCAATTAACTCATCTAAATCATCTTCTTCATTCCTCAGTTCAAATTGTACAGTATCAGGAAGACCACATCTCGATTGTAAACTATTATCTTTGATGTAGGATCCTAGATCTTATATACTTTCATTCCTTCTTTATTTCCAATGAAAATACATTTTACTGTCGTCTTGTCCAGCTTGATCCTCATTTGCTTGGGAACATGCACAAATGCATCACAACCAAATAATTTGAGATGTGCAATTGAAGGCTTTTTACCAGACCATACCTCATGTAGAGTCATGTCGACTAGCACGGATGAAGGAGACATATTCACCACATATCTTGCAGTGTCGACTACCTCCTCCTAAAATTCTTCTGGAAGCCCATCACCATTGAGCATGCTCCTGTCCTTATCCATCAATGTTTTGTTCATTCTCTTGGAAACTCCATTTTGTTGTGGGGTATATGGTGTGGTATTTTTGCGTGATATGACAAACTGCTTACAGAACTGATCAAATTCTTTTCCACATAATTCACCACTGGTGTCATTCCTCAGTGCTTTAAACCTATTCTCTGTCTGGTTTTCCACAAGAGCTTTGAACTCCTTAAATCTCTTGAAAACCCAGTATTTCTTCCTTAGTAAATATATCCAAGTCTTCCTAGAAAATTCATCTATGAAGGAGACATAATACAAGGATCCACCAAGTGAAGGCACTGTAATCAAGCCAAACATATCACTATGAACTAGTTCTAGAATCCCATTTTCCCTTGTCGCTCCAGATGGGAACCTCACCTGACTTTGTTTTTCATATATGCAATCTTCACAAAAGTCAACCTCTAAACCACATTCAAGAAACCCTTCGACCATACCTTTATTGTGAATAGCTCGAAGTCCTTTTTCTCCAATGTGTCCCATCCTCTCATGCCATAACCTAGTCGGGTCGATTTTATCATGTCTTGTCGAGTCGGTTTGAACTGACTTAGCTCATGTCGAGTTAGTTTGTGTCAACATCGAGTCAAGTCGATTCGTAGTTGAGTCTATTTTAGGAGAAACTATGTTGTTGCATCCAGTCGAGTTGACATTCCCTAAAATCTTGTATAGGGTACCAATATGAACTCCTTTCATTAATACCATCACACCTCTTACCATCTTGCACGAATCCTTCTGAAACGGAGTATGCACACCTACATCACTCATGTTGCTGACAAATATCAAGTTTTTTGCTAAACCTATAATTTGTAGCACACCTGGAAAGGTTCTTTTCCTCCCATCCTGCAGTATCAGTCGAACTCTTCCTCATCGGACAATTTTGGTTGTCGAGTCATCCCCCAAGAACACATCACCCCCATCATATCATTCATACTCACAGAACCATTCTTTATGTAGTGTCATATGATATGATGCTCCTGAGTCAATCAACCAAACATCTTGATCCAACTGTGTATCGGTTGACGCCAGGTACACATCACCTCCCTTGTTCAGGGTCATCTTTCTCTCAATCGAATAATTCTCATTGGATCTATCATTGAATTTTGTTTCCTTAGACTTACATTCCTTTTTATAATGCCCATATTTCTCGCATTTCCAACATCTTCACATCGACTAAATCGAGGATTTAGATCTACCCTTCGACTTGAACTTTCTACCGGAGAATCATCCTTTATCTATGTATATCGATTGACCTCTCACTACTAGATCATCTTTGGTCGATCCTTCCATGTTCTTCCTTCTCATTTCTTCCGACAGCAGAGAAGAAACCACGTCCTCTAGCGCCATTGTGGTTGTATTACTCCAAACAACCATGACTAAGCTATCCCAAGAGTCTGGAAAATAACATAATAGGTTGATACACTTATCGTCATCAGTGATCTTAATATCCATAGATGATAACTGGATTAACATCGTATTAAATGCATTTAAATGCTCATTCACTGAACTACCATCACTCATCCTCAAAGGATACAGTTTCTTTCTGAGAAACAATGTATTTACCAGGGATTTTGATTGGTATAATATTTCCATCTTGTCCCATAGTTTCTTGGTTGAATTTTCACATGAGACATTCATAAGCAATGAATCTGCAAGACAAATATGAATCATACTTATTTATCTTCTTTCGAGTTTCTCTCATTCTTTCGTCGACATGCCTGTCAGCTGGGTACCTAGACAAACTGGTGTCCATTTTTCTCTATCTACAAGAAGATCTTCCATTTTAAGCTTCCAAAGCTCAAAATTATGGCCATTTAATTTTTCTATCTCTATTCTAGAACTGCTCGCCATTCTTTACCATGATATTTAACACAATTTATGACTTGCGACTCTTACTGTACCTAGGGTTTAGTTCTCAGATTCAATATTGATATATCAAGATTTGATATACGCGTCAAAGCATAACACCGCTCTGATAACTCACTTATCAAGGAAAACCTAAGATCTGATACCACGTGTCAGGAAATTAAAGACACTTCCACACTAATCGTAGAAGAAGAGAAGAAGAATTTAATCAAGAATGCAAATGACACAATACACAAATATTTTACCCTGGAAACCCTTAGCTGGGAAAACTAGCATTCATTTGAGCATCCTACTCTCTTGTTGTCTTATTTAATATAAATAAAAGGTTACATGTCTTACCTTGGTCCACACTTAAGACACAATTGACATCATACCCTATTGCCTATGCAATAACAACCCTGTAGCCAATTTGGCTTACATATGCATGACCAGCGACCTCTAAACATTGATCAAAATGATCAATCGGTCAATCTATGATTAACCTTTCTAGTGTTACAACATGCCTCTTTATAGGATTTACAACAGGCAAAACCCTAAATATTGGTGCCCAAAAACGGTTACATATCCATGCATATCATTGACTACAAATCCCGCAAATCCCAGGATTGTGTTACAGTCGAATCCAAGTCGGATTACCAATCGACTACTAGTCGACCTTCATTCGGTCTCTAGTCGGTCTTCTCACGCCCTCACTTCAACCTCTTATTGGTTAACTTGTTGTCGATATCTTCTAATTCGACTTTACCTGGTCAACTCCCTCAACCTTCAACTTGTTGTCAATCCAACTCACCTTGATTGTTGTCGATCCACCTCACCTTGAGTGTTGTCAACCCACCTCAACCCTTGACCATCAGTCGATTCACCTAAACTAGAATTTCATGGAAAAGAATATAACAACCCAACAAATCCATCTTTGTCCATATGTCATAACAAGTAGCCATGACTCTGCTACACAATTGCACACGATGTTGACTCATTTGTCACTTTACTCTTCTAAAGACTTCTTCAACTTTGTTGTAACTGGTCATTGCATATTCCTACTTCTCAATCTGTAAATCAAACTTTGCATGTCTGGAAAAAATTTTACTGAATGTATCCCTGCCTAAATACATACGTGGAATCATTTGTACAATCATGAACCTATGCCTGAGAAGTGTGTCAATGATATACTTCATAACTGTCAATTGATACCTGCATGGGAATGTGTTCTGAAAGCTTCTCCTTAACCAATCAAATTGTCACAAGATATTCTCCACTTTTGTCATCAACCCACTCTGAGACTTTCTTCCCAAAATCTACAAACACTTTAGATTGCTCGAAAGATAGTTCTCTTCTCTGTAGATTTGATGCTTAGACTCTCCCTCTTCAATATTCATATTTAATGGGAGTATCCAAGTCAAATGGCTCAGAAAGGTGGAGGAAGTCACCCTAATGCGGAGTAATCTTCCTCTTCATCTATGGAATCATCATCTTCCTGAATTCTGACATCTTCCTCTTTACCTGTAGATTCATCATGATCTCGTACTACTGCAAATCTTGAGAGTATGATTTCTATAAGTACTTTATTCACCTTATCTTCATTCACCTACACTTCATTCACATGTTCTTGCTTTCTTTTCCAAACCTTCTTATATATGATATTGGTGTTTTCTTTCATAGAATTATTCATCATGCTTCTACAATCATGAGTTATGTGTCCATAGTTTTGGAATTTGTAACATTCAATATTGTATGGGGCCACATAAACATTTATTCCTTAACCATTTCTTCCATAAGCTCTGCAATCTATATCTCTATGTCCAAAGTTATTACAAGTAAAACTATAACCATAAAAGAAACTTTGATACCTGGAAGTGGATGATCTTCTTTGTGATGTAGTTATTCTGAATTCATGCCTTGGCTGATCACGATCTTCTCTTGTGTTGTTTCCTTCATAATGATTGAAGCTTCTTTGATATGTGAAAGTGGAGGCTCTTCTTTGATATGTGTCTCTTATGTAATATTCTTCTCGAGTCTTCTTCATTTATGGAATGTTCTCCTTTGAGGGCTCACATTCTTCCTTCTTGATAGGGCCTCTGATTATTTCTGCATAACTCTTAGCCTTCTCCTCATTCTTCCTTTCTAGTAACCTGTAACATTTCTTTTCAACTTTCTCTACTAATGGTGTGGATCTTCCTTTCTCTTCCAAATTCTTGCTAAG
Source organism: Picea mariana (assembly GCA_032191745.1). Classification (NCBI taxonomy): domain Eukaryota; kingdom Viridiplantae; phylum Streptophyta; class Pinopsida; order Pinales; family Pinaceae; genus Picea; species Picea mariana. The sequence continues at coordinate 55,091 of JASDQU010738025.1, forward strand.
ATTGAAAACTTTAACTCTTAATGTGACAAATTTTTCTTCAAGCTTCTCACATTCTTCTTCTTTCTTCATCATTTGGATCTTCATGACTTTTTCCTCTCTCTTTGCTTCTTCAAGTTGGGTATTCAGGGTGACAATTTCTTCTTCAAGTCTTCTTTCTTGTTGACTAAATTCTGCTTCAAGCTTATTTGAGTCCTCAGATATTTCCTTGAGATGGCTAGTCAAAATATTTTCTCTCTTCTCTACATCCTTTCTTTGTGCTACTATTTTGGCTTCCAAAAATGTATTTTCTTCCAACTGACTTTTGTGTGTTTCTTCAATCATCTTGGCTTCTTCTACTTGGAATTTTAGGTTTGTAATCTTCTACTAGACTTCTTCAGAGGTGGGATTTTCAGACCCCTTCTTTAGCTCTATCAATTCTTCCTTTAGTGACTTGTTCTTCCTTATTTCTTTTGTTAATTCATCTAAAGCGATGACTAATTCTTCTTCAAGATATACTATGCCTTCTTCACATCCTTCTTATTTTAAATATGTCTGACATGAAGAGCATCTTTCTTCTCATTCCGCTTCAGCATCTTCTTTATTCTGATTAGCATGCTCTGGCAATGCGATAGAATGGGATTCCTTAAAGTATATATTATCTAGCTTATCCCAAAGTTCTTTGGTTGATTAACATTGTCCCACTTTGTCTTTTACCAGATCAGGTAATCCTTCCATGATGAAATCCATTGTTATTTTGTTGTTTCTTTTTAATCCCTTCTTGGATGCAGTCTTCAGTTTCTTTGAATCGATGTATCCTGTAACAAATGAGTACCAAACGGCATACCCATGTGCTCCTAGAAATGATTTCATATTGTTTCTCCATATCTCATAGCTATGACCATTCTAACCATCAAACATTGGCACTCCATTGTTAGTGTAATCCATGATCTTCCTTCCAGTGGTTATATTGTTTTTTGAAGGACCTACTCTGATACCAATTGTTGGAATATTGAGAGGGGGAGTGAATAAGCAAGAGAAATTTTTACCACTTTCAATCACAATATATATAAACTTCAACTTTATCAACAATATTCAATAGTTTATCACTTATGAATTCAGTATATAATTGCATCATAAAAAGTATCATTCATCAATGCATAATAAACATACACAAATACACAGTACACCAGAATTTACGTGGAAAGCCAAAAGGGAGAAAACCATAGGATGATTTCTTATATATATCAAGAATACATTCATAGGAAGGACCAACTTCTCAATTCTCTAGTACCACTGGAAGGAGGCTCCAACCCCCTATTACAAGCTCCAACCTAAAGGAATATACAACTCCCTAAATTCTCCAACTACAACTGGAAAGAGGCTCTAAACCCCTAGTTTACAAGATCCAACCTGAAGGAAGCTCCCACTCCCTGTATTCTCTACCTTGAACTGGAAGGAGGCTATGACCCCTTGATTTATAGGCTCCAACCTGAAGGAAGCTCCAACTCCCTGTATTATACAACACCAACTGGAAGGAGGCTACAACCCCCTTTCCTTGCCCCATCTTACTGCCCTAAAATATAAGTGTAGACTCAACCTGTCACTACCATTGATATTGTCACTGGCACTGTCGTTGATACAACAATCAACCTATCACTTGCATGCCAACTTGTCACGGCCACTGTCATTGATACATCAATCAACCTGTCACTTGCATGCCAACTTGTCACTCTCACTCTCACTCTCACATCAACCTGTCACTATCATTTTCACATCAACCTATCACTATCATTGTCATATCAATCTATCATTATCACTATCACATAAACATGTCGCTTTCATTATCACTCTGTCACATCAACCTGTACCATATCATGCATCAACCATGTACCAAAAATTGTACCATACCATGTACAAATCTTGTACCATACCATGCATTAACCATATACCATATCACTTGTGTCATGTCTCAATCATTCCATATACCATGTACCAAATATGTATTCCAATGCATCCAAGATATGTCTCAAGTATATACCATACAGTAAACCATGTGCCAAATATACCTCAATCATGTACCATGTCCTGAGTCCTCTATGAATCATATGCCTCAATTATATACCATACAAAACCATATACCAAGTGTATGCCTCAAATATATTCCAATATCACAAAGACGTGCCTCTAACAATGAACCATAACATCCATAAACCAAGTACCAAGGATATATCTCTAGCATGTATCAATATCATCAAGAAAATAACCTCAACCATATGCATCCATGTACCAAGAGGCCTCCAAGACATGCCTTAAGCATGTGCCAAACCATCCATGCATCAAATACATAAATACATACCTTTACTCATGACGAAACTCGATGCATAACATCTCAAGACTTGTAACAACCATGTTGTGTCATCATGCCTTGTTGTAACCTAGGCCAAGCATCCTTCTTCAAAACTTCTTCTCAAATCCATGTCTTTCTCCACTGCAGCCCACGAATTTCCATGCCTTGCTCCATTGTGACCCATGGATAACCTTAGAAATCTATTTTGCGAACTTTTCCCTTCGCTACCTCAGACTTTTCTCCCTCATATATGCTACGAAATATTTTTTCCAAAAAATCACTTGAAAGATAGATCATCATTGAACTTGTGTATGTAAGAATGAGAGGATTATTGAAGTGTATTTATACTTATCCATGTGACTTATTTTCTTAACTTTAGGGTTGATCTGTACTTTCTTGTTATAACTACTTTACCCTTTAATTAATGACTTGTAACTATTTAGGGTCTTCTTAACCACTCTTCAGGGTTTTCAACTTCAAGAGGGCATAACTCCTCAACCGTGAGGAACCACGTGACGTACCACCTACCGTTGGAAACAACACGACAAGGACTATCCATATACGAGTGTGTTACATGAATTTATATTTTCCTTCATGTATTTATTCCTTAAACAATTTCGGGTTCCATGACCACACAATTTGGGGCTTCTCAACCACTTAGCCATATTTTCAGGGCTTCTTCTAAGGTTGACTAGGGTTGACATCAATAATTATATAATTATTCTAGATTTGACATCAATGACAAATAACTTTCCAACATACAATGTCATACAAGTTACCACAACAGAAAACTCCAAAGGTTCTACGAAATGTGTAAACTGATGTAATGCTATAACAAGGATTATCTCATAAATTGAACACTATTCATTCCTTTGGGAACATATAGCCCCTAGTGTTGTAACTTGGCTCTGATACCAATTTTTAATGTACCTTCATTCTTAATCTCAAAAATAGGTTCAATTGGTCTAACTGTTCATTGATGGTAATAGTATGTAAATCAAAATACAACACATTAAGACGAGTTACAACATAGAAATCATTATTATTAATTGCTATGATAGAGTTTATCATTACACCAATCAACATTAGTTCAAGTTTTCCATATTTAAATACATGGTTTAGATTGTATTTTCTCTAGACAACAAAATTAAGTCAAAGATCTCAATTTAATTAGAACTAGCACTTCACAAATTGCCACATAATGCCTTTTCAAGATGGTGACACTTAAGCATAGATAACATAACCAAATTACAATAAGCATAATCATATGATACACATATTGACTCTATTTCAGAAGTTCATCAATCATGTCAACTCATCCATTCCCTCAAATCTCTTAGATGGGGGTCTTGTTCTCTCTAAAAGAGGACGGACCTAGGGTTTAGGGATACTGTCCTTAATCTCATGCATATAACACCTTCTCCCTTGATTAGAAGTGTGATTTAATGATCATCAGGTTCATATTAAACATAAGAAAATGATTTTTTTAATCTGTAGGCTTCTCACCTCATTATTCACTAATACATGGTTATATAGAATAGCATAAAGCCTTATAGAAAAGGAAATCACAATATCGAGGGCAAAACAAGATAAAATCCATCATACAAAAGAGTTGTTACCTCACAATAATCTTCAAAATCATTTACAATAGTTACAAAATAATTTAAGCATAGTTTTCGTATAATTTTAGGGGTATGGGGGATCTAGCCTCCTTATTTCAAGTGGTGAATGTAAGATTTAACATGGTTCAAACCAATTAATAACTATCTCCTTTAATCCCTCAAAAAATTTCACATCAAATTCCAGCAATTTTCATATACAACAAACACAAATTGTCTGGGGTATGGGGGAAATAGATGAATCTAATTCTGAAATTTTTTGAGCATATGGATATTGATGTCAGCAACTTACTTTTAAAATTTGCATGCCAATGAACACCGTATAGCCAAGTTATAGTAGAATTTCATATACAACCTTTTTGTATTTTTTAGGGGTCATACTCATAAATATGAAATGGGGTTTTGGTAAGAAGATATATATTGATATCAACTACCTTATGTTACAATTTGAATTCCAACAGACACTATATGGCCAATTTATAGTAGAATTTTGTCTACAACCATTTTGCATTTTTAAATGCCATACAGGCGAATATGAAGTTGATTTTTGGTGAGCATGTATATATTGATATTAGCTACTTTCTCTTAAAATTTAAACACCAACGGACATGGTATGACCAATTTATAGTAGAATTTCATCTACAATAATTTTTCATTTTTAAAGGCCATGCATGGAAATATGAAGTTGATTTATAGTGAGCATGTAGATATTGATATCAGCTACTTTCTATTAAAAATTTGAATGTCAATGGACATTGTATTTCCATGTTATAGTATAATTTCACTTATATCCATTTTGCATTTTAAGTGCCATACAAGAAAATCAGAGGACAATTTTTGTGAGCATGTGTGGATATGTACTATCTAACTCCACTCCAAATTTGCTCTTTATTAGACTTCATATAGTATCATTGCACTAAAAATATGAAACCAGTTTTGAATGCATTTCTACAAACCGTTCACGACTTCTGACTAATCCAAGGGTTACAAAGCTCTTCTCTTTTCTTCTGCCTTTTATCTCGTTCCAATATCTTGAAGTCAGTAGCTTTCTTATGTGCTTTTTTTTCTCTCAACAACATTTATACTTCAGTAATCACAACTTCTGGCATACTTTTCTTGTGGAATCTTACAACTTTGACTGACCCCCCATCACAGACCCGACTTATTCGAATTCGGTGATGTTGGTCATGTTCATTTGCTTA
>JASDQU010738025.1:70592-83639 GCA_032191745.1 Picea mariana
ACCTATGTGCGGGTTAGGACCCTAACATGTCCGCCCCCTTAAAAACATCCTTGTCCTCAAGGCTTGAGATTTGGAAACTACTGCAGAATGGTAGCTGGTTCCCAAGTGGCATCTGCTGGAGTTGTATCTTTCCATTGGACTAGCACTTCCTTGATGGTTCTCTGACGCAAGCGACGCTCACGCTGGTCCAAAACTGCTTCTAGCTATAGCCAAATGGATCCTTATTCAACTAACTCGGGAAGGTTGGTTTGAATTTGGCACCTAGTTCCAATCACCTTCTTTAAGCATGAAACATGAAAAACAGGGCATAGCTTCGACTGACTGGGCAGAGCTAACTGATAGGCGACTTGTCCCACACGCTTGAGAACTGTATAAGTACCATAAAATTTGGGCGCTAGATTCTAACAATGCTCGGCCTTGAGGGAAGTTTTCTTGTATGATTGCAATCGCAGAAACACCTGATCCCCTTCTGCAAATTGACGTTCAGAGTGACCTTGATATGCTTGTTGCTTGATGTGATTTTGTGCCATGACCAAGTTCTCTTTAAGGGTATGAAGAATATCCTCTTGAACTGTAAGTGTTTGGTCAACCGCCTAGACCTTCGAGGTACCCAGTAAGTATGAGAGAACTGAAGGTGGCTTCTGTCCATATACCGCTTCAAAAGGAGTCATGCGTGTAGTTGTATGGTAGGAAGTGTTGTACCACCATTCAGCTAGGGGTAACCATTGAGCCCACTGATTTTTATTTTCAGAGGAAAAACACCTCAGATATGTTTCCAAACACTTGTTGAAAACTTCCATTTGACCATCAGTTTGGGGATGATAAGTTGTGCTGAGATGCAATTGGGTGCCCAGTAGCTTAAACAGTTTTGGCCAAAAATTGCTTGTGAAAGTTGGGTCACGATCAGAAATAATAGAGTGCAGCATGCCATGAAGCTTGAAGACCTGGTCCATGAAAATTTGAGCCACCGTGGATGCAGTAAATGGGTGTTGAAGAGCACAAAAATGAGCATACTTGGAAAGGCGATCCATAACCTCCATTATGACTGATTTATTTCCCGATTTGGGTACGCCGGTAATAAATTCCATAGAGATATCCTTCCAAATAGCAGGTGGAATCGGATGCAGTTGTAGTGTGCCCGGAGATTTGACTGTTTATCCCTTGTTGCATTGACACACCTCACATTCAGCAACAAAATTACGGATGTCCTGTTTCATACCATCCTAGAAAAAAGAACGTTTGACCCTGTCATAGGTTTTGGTGAACCCGGAGTGCCCCACTTTGGGTGTAGCATGAAGCTCAGAAAGTACCGTGGATTTAAGATTTGATTGTTTGCTTAAATACAAATGGCCTTTGTATCAAAGCTCATCCTGGAGCCAAGAGTACCCTGGGGGAGCTGGAGCCTTAGTCTGCAATTGTTGGATCAGATGCGAAGTTTTGGGATCTTGTAGCCATTCCTGGCGCACAGCTTGGAGCTAATCTGGTACAATGAAGGAAAGAGAAAAAAGGGATCCTTCTTCTTCATATTTTCGGAAAAATGCATCTGCCACCACATTGTCTTTTCCCTTCTTGTAAATGATCTCAGAATCATATCCAAAGAGCTTAGTCACCCATTTTTGTTTCTCCGGGGAGGAAATGTGTTGTTCCATAAAGTAATTGAGGCTTTGATGGTCTGTCTTAATTTGGAAACGTTGCCCCAAGAGATAAGGGCACCATAGATCAACGACATGCAGAATAGCCAACATTTCCTTTTCATAAATGGGTTTGCCTAGATTCCTTTCAGATAGTTGCTTCCTGGTGAAGGCCAAAGGTCGACCCTCTTGCATAAGGACAACACCAATTCCTTTCTCTGAGGCATCACATTCCAACACAAAGGTCTTTGTGAAATCAGGAAGGGCCAGAACCGGAGTGGTGCATATAGTTGTCTTCAAGGTTTGAAAATCTTGAGCAGTGGCTGGAGTCCAAGTGAAAGAGTTCTTTTTTAGGAGAGCAGTGAGAGGTGTTGCAATCTTTCCATAATTCTTAACAAACTTGCGATAATACCCTATTAAGCCCAAAAATCCATGCAAGCTTTTGAGAGTCTTTGGGTACGGCCAGTCTTGCATAGCTTCAATCTTTTTCGGATCCATCCTGACGCCATCCTTGCCAACCAGATGACCCAAGTATTCTACTTCTGAGGCACCAAAAGCACATTTAGACTGTTTCAGGAAAAGTTGGTGCTAAGAGAGTAGATGGAGAACTCAATCCACATGAGTAAGATGGTATGTCCAGGTTTTGCTATAGATGAGGATATCATCAAAGAAAAATAAGACAAAATGACGAAGAAAGGGATGAAAGACATGATTCATGAGGCTTTGGAAGGTGGAGGGGGCATTACACAAGCCAAAGGGCATGACCAAAAACTCATAGTGGCCCTCATGAGTTCGAAAGGCCATCTTGGGAATGTCTGCCTCTTTCATACGTATCTGGTGATAGCCCAAGTGAATATCAAGTTTAGTAAAGAATTGGGTGCCACTTAATTCATCCANGCCAATCTTGCATAGCTTCAATCTTTTTCGGATCCACCCTGACGCCATCCTTGCCAACTAGATGACCCAAGTATTCTACTTCTAAGGCACCAAAAGCACAATTAGACTGTTTCAGGAAAAGTTGGTGCTGAGAGAGTAGATGGAGAACTCGATCCACATGAGTAAGATGGTCCGTCCAGGTTTTGCTATAGATGAGGATATAATCAAAGAAAACTAAGACAAAATGATGGAGAAAGGGACGGAAGACATGATTCATGAGGCTTTGGAAGGTGGAAGGAGCATTACATAAGCCAAAGGGCATGACCAAAAACTCATAGTGGCCCTCATGAGTTCGAAAGGTCATCTTGGGAATGTCTTCCTCTTTCATACGTATTTGGTGATAGCCCAAGCAAAGATCAAGTTTAGTAAATAATTAGGCACCACTCAATTCGTCCAGGAGGTCATCAATGACAGGAATGGGAAATTTGTCTTTAATGGTCAGTTTGTTGAGGGCACGGAAGTCAGGACACATTCTCCAAAAACCTTCTTTCTTCAGGACCATGACTATAGGAGAATATTAAGGGCTTGTACTAGGGTGGATAACGCCTGCATTAAGGAGTTCCTGGACCATTTTCTTAATTTCATTTTTTTGTGAAAAGGGGTGGCGATACAGACAGATATTGGGAGGAAGGCTTCCGGGTACAAGGGGAATGGAATGATCATGAACACCATGGGAAGGAGGGAGTCCTTGGGGAGTGGAAAATACCATTTGATGTTTAGAAAGGAGTGCTTGGAGGTCTTGTGACACCGAGGGTGTCTCTGTTGCTTGTATGGCATGGAGTTGGGCAATGACACCAGAATGACCTTTTTTGAGCAGATTTTCCATGCGATGGGAACTAATGATCTCAGGTGAACCAACAGTGATGCCTTGGAAATTATACTGGTGGCCTTCTTGGTCGAATTGCATGTTTAATTCCTTAAAATCCATGAGAATGAGACCCAAAGTCCTTAGCCAATTTGCACCCAACACAATGTCACAACCGCCCATGTCGATAGCAAACATATGGGATTTTAGGTGGTAGTCACCGATTTGGAGACACACATTTTCACAGCGCCCTCCACATTCATGGAACCACCATTGGCAATCATGATTTGATAATTGTTGAGGGCATGGATGTAGAAATGAGTTTCTTGGGCAATGCAGCAATGAATAAAATTATGTGTGTTTCCACTATCAACCAGAATGATGACCTTCCGATGCTTGATGTAACCGATTAACTTGAGGGTTTGGGGGGGCATAGAATCCAGTGAGAGCATTGAGGGAAATGACCGGTTCTACTTTGGGAGGGTCTAAGGGAGGGGTTATGTCAGTGATTTCAGGTGACTCAGACACAAGGGGAGTTTCAACATCCTCTTCCGAAATATCCTCATAGATGGCCATAAAAATCTTTTGTTCCTTACACTTGTGGCCCGGGAAATATTTGTCATCACAATTATAACAAAGGCCTTTGAGTTGGTATTCAACCATTTCATCCCTGGTCAATTTTTGGATCTTTAGTGGGGCAGAGGGAGTAGTGGGATTTACGGGTTTAGGGTGAGTGATAAAGGAGGGTTTTTGGTTTTGAGAAGATACAACCTGTTGTGCTTCTTTAGCTCTTTTAGTAGCCTCCACCCAACTTGAAGGTCGAGCCATGAGGACATGGGCCTGAATCTCATCCTTGAGGCCACTGATAAAACACTTACGAAAGAAAGCATCAGTCATGCCCTCTGTTTGAAAATCCAGGCGCTCAAAGGAAGCTATAAAGTATTCTACTGTTCTGGATTGTTTTAACTTTGTCAAGTGTCCCAAATGGTTGGTGTCAGTGTCAAAGCATTCATAAAGATCAGTCACAAATTGTGTCCAAGCAATATACCCTTGACGGGAAGTTTTTCTCCATTGCCACCATTGCTAACCTTCTTGATCTAAATGGAGAACACCATACCGGAGTTTGGCCAAGTCATCTGTAATGCCGTATAAAGAGAAATAATGTTCCATTTGCGTTACCCAACTAGTGGGGTCTGAGCCATCAAATTTGGTCACATCCACCTGCGGAAGGCGTAGGTCATGTTGAAAGTGATGGTGCTGAAAGTTATGGGAATGGGAGGAATGTTCACCTTTAGACTTTGGAGGTGCATCAGAGAAAGGGTCATCTATAGGGATCTTTAGTTTGGTGCAGAGTGATGCAAAGGCAGATTCAAACTGGGTGGTCAGTTTGTGTTTGACTTCCTACATTAAGGACTACATGGATACATTTATGGTTGTATTGATGGTTGTATCGATGGAGGCAACATTGGAACTGAGTTGTTTCACTTATTTTTGCGTCTCGAGGAGACCGGATTGCAAGGTGTTGAAGTGAGCTTCCAAGTCTTGGCTACGGGTATGGGCCATGAGGATGGGGAACTAAAAATGGGTGGGCGGGGTCAAAATTTTTGTCAAAAAATGATATGGATGAATGTGATAAGGGTGAAGAGATGAATCCAATGGAATAGGTCTCAAATAATGGTGAAAAAATTTCCAGACTTTTTTTTTTGTTTACACCTGTGGAGTTATACTCCAGTCTGAAGAATACTGTAGAGATGAAATCCCCAAATGATTAACCAGTAATAAAAGTGTAGTGATTTGGCAACCCGAACATAGTTGTGTGACAACAAATCTTGTCTGTTTTAATTTGTTTATGTTTCTGTCCCCCAAGGGTTAGGTATTCAAGGGTTCTACAGATAAGGGTTTTCCTTGTGCTATAGCACTATGATATATGTGCGGGGTCCAACAGTAGTACTCGGCCCAATATCTTAGGGAACTGACTAAGGAGGATAGACCGTACCCTTAGCCGCACTACCCGACTACCCAGGTACTAAAGAGTATCTTCCCGAGTGTTGTTCTTGGTGGCACTATAACAATCAGGTGACCGATCGATTTATATAAAGAGGGCTTCAGGCAATCTAGGCCGATCCATACACAGGTGTTGTCTAATGTGCTACCACTCGAAGGGGTACCAATATGGGTTACAAGGGTGGTCAATAGATGTGCGCTTAATAATCACTTGTATTTCCTATGTGTATGAATCCCTCAACCGCTGGTTTATGCGCGTAATGACAGATCTCTGTGGCTTAAAGACGCCAGAATACGTCTCTACCCTGAAAAAAAAATTCCCACAATTTCTACCAAGGAAAGTGCTCTGATACCACTTGTAATATACCAAATATAAAAAGTATGCAGAACAAAAATAAAATGCTAGAAATGGCAGAATAACAATAATATAACCAGCATAATCTCCACAATAACACATAAATGATATAAGAACAACAACAAAAATAACACTTTGATTCAGAAATCAATGTTCACGAGCCTCTTCGAGGGGGCAACCTCCAATCAAGCAGCGCTCTATTACAATAATCTCCAAGCTAGGGTTCTCATACCCTCAACCCTTATTTATACTAAATATGTCTATCAAAAGAAGCATCTAGAGGAAGATCCTTCTAGAAACAAAAGCTTCTATTAGGTCTTCTTACATCCACCTTATTCTATTTTATTGAAAGGCCTTATTAATATTGACCTTTATTACATCCGAATATATTGTTCTACCACTGTGTGTGTTAGGACCCTAACAGTAGTTTTGCCTCTTTCACCTTTTCATTACCTTCATAACTACTTATCAGCTTGTCCCACATAACGTTTTCTTAATCACAGTGAATTACTTTGACAAACTCGACTTCTGCAAGTCCACTGTGGATGGCATTCATTACTTTTGCATTAAAGCTAAACTCCATCTTATCATCTTTTGAGGCCAAGACTACATGCTTCACATATCCATTTTCAACGACATCCCAAACATCGACACCCAAAGACATTAAATATGTTCTCATCCTTATTTTCCATAAGGAAAAAATTGTTCCATCAAACAGAGGGGCTCTATTAGTTGAACTCCCTTCATGACTAGTCATGTTCAAGCTTATGGATCTACCTTTGATCAAAGGCACCAGCTCTGATACCAATTGTTGGAAATATAACTAAGAGGGGGGGGGTTTGAATCAATTATGTATATAAGCTTGAAACTTTTCCTATTCTTTTTATTTTTCTTTCTAGATTATTACTTAATGTGTTGCTGATAACTTAAGATGCATAGATATACAATATTTGATCAATCATAGAGAATACACAGAGACATTGATTTTCATGACGAAACCCATAAAGGGATAAAACCTCTTCTTCTTAGGATGTCAATCAAGCTCCAACTTTCATGTACATCACAATCTTTGAGCACCAACTCCAATATGAGGCTACAACCTCTGATAGCAAGCTGCAACTTGTAGAGAGCACCAACTCTCATATTTCTCTAGCACCAACTAGATGGAAGCACCAATTCCCAGGTTTCTCTAGCACCAACTACATGGAAGAACCAACTCCTAGGTTTCTCTAGAACCAACTAAATGGAAGCACCAAATCCCAGAATATCTTCTAGCACCAACTAGAATTTAGAGGACTACAATCCTCACTAGCACCACCCTACCACCCTGATTGAATCTTACAAAACTTTACTTACTTTCTCTATCTATGATATGGCCTGTTACAACTCCATGTCTCCTCTTCCTTCTTCAACTTCTATGCCTTGTTCTGCTTCTATGCTCTACTCTTTTTCCTCCTGCGCTCACCACTGCCTTATGTTCAGCTTCTCTTCTGCCTTTTATGCTCTGAGCTACATCTTCATGCTCTTGACTGTGCCACTGATCTCCCCTTCATGTTATGCACACCGTCTCCTCCTATCCACATGCATAGCTATCGAAAAAGCATACTCTCTTCTCTGTTTTGCATGTTTTTCTCATGCCAAGTCCTCTACCTAATCATCATCTCAACTCTTCATCTTCTCTGGTGGTTATACTAAATCTGTTCATCATCAGTGGTCATTATCCAAAGATTCTTTAGCTTCTCTGGTAGTTATCCTGAACCGGTTCATCACTAGCAGCTGTTATCATGAGATTCTTTGGATTCTCTGCCAGTAGCAACTCTTCATCTTCTCTGGCAGCTATACTCAGTAATTTTTTTCTTCTTTAGCTTCTAATCCCCTTCCTTCATGTGACCACTGATAGTGACCATACACCCATTCAAAAAGGCACTTCTCGATCTCAGTCTAGAGAGCGCTAGCTCCATTTTTCGATATGAATTTGGGCGATGATCTCATGTGACCACATGATTGTGGGCACGTCCAAAGGTGTTTTGGATCAAACTACGTTTCGCCCCTCAATTCACCTTGAGCCTCCACGTGTCCTTTCTCCAAAACCGTGGTTTCGATTGTGGCCCACTCAAGAAAAATTAAGACCTAAGCATGTTTTGGCCCCACAATTGAGCCAATTGAGCATGACCGTTGATCTCCAATCCCTTGGCGATGCCATTCGTTCAACGACTACTATCTTCCTTCCTTTCCTCCTTCCACGCATGATCCCTAATATCCACGATCCATCAACACGTAGCTTCCTTCCAAATCAACGGCTACAATTGATTCCAGCCTTCCGGTCTTCGGGATTTTCAAATCTCAAATCTCGCTTTTCCCATATGAAAATATTCTAGAGTGGAAGATCTATTGACACCTGTCTCCCTAAATCTATGATCATGATCTCCTCCGTGAGTCCGGACTTTGGGACTTTCAATTATCAAACTCTCGTTTCTTCTGTACGTCAATCTTCTGGAGTTGATGATATGTGGACACCTGTCCTTCTCAATCGACGACTCTGCCTCTACTTCGGGGATTTTACCTCTGAACTAGATCAACAGTCCTGTGTCCCCTTTCTCGATCAACGATCAAGATCTGCTTTGCTACTCCAGGCTTCGATGATTTCAATTCTCAACCTTCACGCTCTCCCAGAATGCTTTTAGCCAGATTCCACAGATTCTTGCCACATGTCCTCCTCAAATCAACAGTCCTCATTCACTTCGGGACTTCAACCTTTGGGAGATTCAACTCCTCTACACTCACTTTCTCCTAGAGCATTTCACCCGGATTCCATGATCTAACAACGCATTCCCCCTACAGATCGAAGGTCCTCATCTCCTTCGGCTATTCTACTTACGCTATCCTTCCATTGTATTTTGATCAACAGTTGAGAATACACCCAAAGTGATCTTAAGATCTGAAGACTCATGTCCACTTCAAGACTCTGGCATTTGGGACTTCGGGACTTTTTCCTTCGTGACTTTGGCCCTTCGTGACTTTGGATCTTTTTTCATTTGTTGGTGGTGAAAATCTCGAAGTAAATATCCCGCAGTGACGTAACATTACACACGTCACTTGTTGACCTGGCACAGGCCGAGTGGTTGCTTCGTGTCACTCGCTGACGTGGTCTGCTACATGTCCTTGTTGATGTGGTTTTCCACATGTCCTTGCTGACATGGTATGCCACATGTCCTTGCTGACGTGGTCTTCCACATGTCCTTGAATCAGACAGTTGAGGCTTACTTCAGGTCTTTACTCGGAGTCCACAGGTTTACACCACGTCTTTTCTGGATCAGACGACCCAGATTCACTTCGAACGATCTGACGCTTGAGATATTCTTCAAACAATCTGACGAATGAGATCTACTTCAGATGATCTAGTGGTCGAGAATTCATTTCGGCTCTTCGGGCTGCAGGAATTTCAAATCTCAAAATGAAACTCTTGAAGTGATTTCTTCAGAGCTGATGATCCGTCACCATGTATGCCTCTGGATCTGATGGTTGAAATGTACTCCAGCTCTCCGTCTCTCTAGACTTTGGGGATTTCAAATATCAAACTTTTCTCCCTTCTGAACTCATGGTCTCCTAACATGTATCTCCCTACGATCAACGAACCATATTCTCCTCCTGGTGATGAACGGTCTCAAATCATTTCGGGACTTTAAAACTTTGGCAAGCTCCCTCACCTGCATGTGAAAAGTTCCAAGGCTCACATATCTTGATTTGATCGGATGGTTGTTGGTCCTCTAGATTGGTGATCCAACAACCATTGTCGCTATTCCTCCTGAGCTTCTGATCTCTCTGCCTTAGAATGTTTTCTAAGTGTTCAAGGGTCTCAAACTTTTCTCCTCCTGTGAGTCTGTCTCTTGGATGTCATCTGGACTTATGGAAAGTTCTAGCTCTTCTAAGCTTTCTCATCCTCTTCTCTCTTGAATTCTTAAAGACTCACTTCGACACTTAGCCGAATTGTGGATCTGTGCACTCCTTGCATATCCTCCGAAGTCTGAATCTTTGAACTCTCATCGCTACTTTCCTATTTTCCATCGTCATTTTTGTTCTTTCCATCAATGACAAGCACACTCTTCCTATAAAACATGCCAACACAAAGCACTATAAGTACCTACCCATGTTTGATGGAGAACCTGATGCCGTTACAACAGAAAAACATACCCAAAATTTTGAACATTTTGTAGATTTGTTTGAGATTGATCATGATGATGTGTGGAGATTTGTTTGAGATTGATCTCAATCCTTGAAAGGGAATACCAAATAATGGTTTAAACACTTGCAACCCGAGACAATTAACACATGGGAAGAATTGAAGAATGTCCTTTTGAAGTTTTGGGGCAAGAAGAAATATTTGGATCTACAACTTACCGAGTTCTATGACTTGAGAATTCAGAGCAATGAAACTATTTCTACATTCAGTAGAAGTTTTTCTAATATTTATTACAATTTTCCCAAAGAAATACAACCCAATGAAGCTGCTGCCATGCTTCATTATACAACAAATCTTCATCCATATTTGTCTTTCCTCTTGATGGAAAGAAGACCTAAGTCCTTACAACAAATGTTTAATGATGCTCAGGATATTCAACAAAACATCCAAGCATGTAAACAGATTAAAAATGAGGAGTTGGATGCTAAAAAACATGACAGTGAATATGAACAGAAAACAGTTGATTGGAATCTCGAGCATAAAATTGATAATATCATAGGTCCTCTTGAAGTTTTAAATGCTAATGATTTTGTAAAGGATTATATTCCTCCTATTGAAAGAGATGTAACTTATGTGGCTTCTAATCCACCTCATGATAAGCATGGATTTTATTGTTTCATATATTCATTTGTAGACAGTTGAGAAGATGAGTTTGCAAATCAGCTTGTTGAAGAACGGGTTGATGTCCCAAGCTTTTTCTTGTTAGATAATATTGCAGGTGTTTCTGATTTGCCTATATATGATGAATATGATGTTAACCTCCCAAGACAACCAACTACACTTCCTCTATCATAAAATGTTCCTTTTCAGTAGTGTAATGAGAGAAATCATCCTACATATCATAGCTATAAATAATAAAGTACTAAAACAACTGAAGGGAATGCTTTACCCTTGTTCTTTTCTTCATTTAAATTGTTGAAAGAAAATTCCAAGATCATCATTGAGACAAAGGAATGTGTGCTGATGCCAAATCACATTGATTCACTGAAACAAATTGATAAGGAATTGCAGTCATTGGTCAAACATGAATCTGAAAATGAGTGTGTTCAACAATCTAAAGAAACTGGAAAATGTGCGTATGAAAGAAATCAAGAATTTTTTGAATCATGAGTAAGAACCTTGCCATTATGTTTTTCTTCTTTCAAAGTGCTCAAGAAAAATGTCAATAATGTTTCAGATCATAAACCCTCCAGGTATGATGTTGAATTTGAAGAAAGAAATAGACTTGCAAATGAAAGCTACCTTCCATTATGTTTCTGTTCCTTCAAATTGTTAAGAGCCAATCACAAGAAAATAGAGAAAGTTGGTGAAAGTGTTGTTGTTCAAAGTCATTTTCCTTCTTCTAAAATTGATGAAGATATCCAACTATATTCCTAGCAAAATAGAGTGTTTCAAATTTGTCCTTCTTCCCCTTTGAATGATGTAGTTGTTTAGATTCTAAGTGGTTTGGATGTGTATGAAAGCTCTAGGACCTCATCTAAGGAGACTTTGAAAGATGAACAAACAAATGACATAGAGTTTCAGGGAGGAAATAAAACAGTGTACGTCAAGATTCAATCAGAAGCAGAAAGATCATAAATAAGCAGTTGTTTTACTCGATTCCTTTGAAGATTATAAGACTGAAGAGGAAGAGCAAGGAAAATCAACACTTGTGAAGATGGCTTGTCCTTCTATTTTAGTTCGTTGAAAATAAATATTTTCTCATATGTTTCATGACCTTATGGTATGTTATATGGAGAGTTTTAACAATCAAAATTTATAGCTTATGATGGAGTGTAAGCTTAGGGATGAAGATGATGGCCAATCAACATCAGTATTAGACATGGATTGTTTTCTACCAGTGGTTTCATTTAAGCTAGCACTATCTTCTGATTCATAAGATTGTTATTTTTAGTAGTCTCAACATTTTTTTCAACCTCTTAGTGGCAATCAACAAGTTAAATCACACGAAATCAAGAATGCAGTGGAAAAAGTAAAACATGATTGTTGTTTTGTTCATATGTTGAAAGACCCATTTGCAGTTCTGTTAGAAGCAGTAAACAGTCCCAATATTTTTGAAATTATAAGATTTGAATTCATATATAACTTCTCGAATGAGTTATCGGTGAACAGGCTTTGGAGCAAACATGTGCAAAGTAAACAAGCAATGGATAAAATGTTGGCATGGCTGCATTGGCATTTTTATTTCACTTGATTGGAAATTTTTTTTAGCAGTTAGGGTAGGTAGGTGTGAATAAGCTTGTGGATCAAGAATTTTTGAGTTTAAGAAAGGTTTGATGTGCAAATACTTGCAACAAAATTTCACACAAAATCTGCAGATGAACCAGGAGCAAGTGAAGAGATCAGATTGAATCCTATTATGAAGGATTTGATCATTAATGGATATGCAGACAGACACCACATGCAAGATGGCAAGAGTGAAAGAAGCAAGCGACAAAAGAAGGAGACTAAAGCTAAAATGGTCGAAGGTACTAGAGAAAATCAGCCTAATTGGCTTGACACTTTAAAGGAAGAGATTGCAAACCTGAAATAAATGGCAAGATAAATTAAATATATTCCAGGAGATTTTGTGATGATGCAGACAAGTGGAATTCAGGGTAAAAATCTCAAATATGTCACGTTTTTGTTTATAATGTTCCCTAGAAAGTAGGAGATCGGTTTTGGTACATTACTCCCTCTGTGACCGATATCTATTTTTGGAATCTTGGAGAGGGTGATCCATTTTTTGGGTCTCGTATGTAATTTATCTATATATACTGTTTTAAAGATAAATGAATGGTTCGACTGGCCGAAGAAGGGCTTGCCCTTGTAGCAGGAATAGTTTTTGATTTTTTATGAATGCTAATATAAGCATAGAAGGTTTTCTTTGATAATCGAGATTCATCATGGTATTGATGTTCAATATGTCTTCTTGTATTTCATATTCATGAATGTGTTTTTCTGCTAGCAATAATATTTAAGCAAAAGAAAAAATTCACTTTGCTGGTGCTTTTTCTCATATTGATTATACTTGTTATGTGTTTATTGGTCCCTGGTTCAGAATTCACCTTTGAATTCACCTTTGAGTGGTGCTCTA
>JASDQU010738025.1:91794-103983 GCA_032191745.1 Picea mariana
ACCACTTTAAAATTTTATACCATGGAAGAATCTGACCTCTGTGTACGCATTGCCAAACCTTTGAGTATTTTAAATAGTTATATACATGAGAGAGACCTCTTTGGTTGGAAGGCTCAAAATCCAACCTAAAGTCGGTTGAAATAGTTACCTTTGTCATTTTTTTATCAGCCGAACATATTTACAGAGTGCTAACAGTGTGTACATCCCTGGCATTTCAATAGTGGGCTTACAAAAGTGAAACACACATTCCTTTACAATAGTGGTTACAAATACTTTCCTTTTAGGAAAATGCCATCCCTGTAAATACATTACAATTTCCAAATTCCCAAGTACAAATGAAACAAAAGCTTCTTCAGTTACATGCACTTCCCTGTAGGAAGGAAAACTAGGTTTACTCAAATGGTGGAGTAAGTTGTCCTGCAAACAAAACTTCTTCACCTACAAACCCTGGAAGATCCCACATACATCTTTGAAGATTTCATCATTAGTATACCATCCATCATTATTGATATGATATAAGGAACATTCTTCAAAATAATAGATGTAACAATAGGAGATCTAAAAAGCATGTTTGTCCTTATGACATTGGTACTGGCACTAGTCTCAAACTTGCATGGCTGCTGAAGGTTAGGTATGGTGAGCATTGGCACAATGTCGATCTTTAAAGTGTCAAAGTTATTCTACTGGATGCCTTCCCACTGAAAGACTTGTCTCATCTCAAGCAATTCATTCTTATGTAAAGGGTCAATAGCATTAAAAAAATCATACTTATCATTGCATTCCGCCTTTACAAGCATGAGTACAAGATTTTTGTTAGTGTTTATAACACTTTTTACTTAGCCTGAACTATCAAGTGTTGATTTTTCCTTTATGCTGTGATCTTTAATGATGTATTCCACTCCATATTTTGTAAGATGGTATTTGTTCCTTCCGAAAGGAGATAGCCTTTCTATCATACAGATAGGGACTCCCTAATACAATACCACAAACATCCAAAGGAACCAAATCTAGATCCACTTCATCTATCATCATAGAAGCAATAGAAAACCTCAACCTACACTGCTTAGTGACATTTAAATTTTCTTTATTAGATACCCAACCGAGAGGGTAAGGTTTATGGTGAGGTCTTGTGGTTAATTCCAATTTCTTAACAAGTGTCTATGATATTAAATTGACTTGGGAACCCACATCAAATAATGTGTCTATCTTCGTATGTTTCGATACAACTCTTATGTGAAATAATGCACTTCTCCTTTTATCATCATCATGTGATTCATTCAAAGAACTTGAACATGCATAAAAGGAATCTTTACCTTGCATCCCAACTGTTGCGATCCTTTCTTGGTCACCTGAATCAGAACCAAGATCATGTTGCACTGTAGAAATGGTCTTTGGCTTCCCATTGCCTCCAAAATGCTTTGGCCTTAACTCTGGATTTATTTTCCAACAATGTTTGCTATCATGAACAATTTTCTCACAATGGCTGCAAGAGGGTTTTCCTTCTTCCTTCTTTGCTATAGCTGTCCTCTTGTCCTTGCCATTTCCTTTCTCATTGAAATGGTATTTAGAGTGCTTGAATGGATTTTCCTCCTATCCATTCTTACCCCTGCTTTCAAGGTGTGTGGCTTGCACACAAACTTCGTCAAGACTAGTGAGGTTAAATAATAGTAAAGTATGATGGATATAACTGTGAAGTGCACCAATATACTTAATTAATGTTTCATAGGAATCTAAAGGAATGTTTAGTGCAAGTGCTTTCTTCCTAAATTCCTGTGTGAAACTTTGGACTGTTTGACCTTTACCTTGCCTTAAAGTTTTCCATTCCATCATTGGTTTATGTAAATACCCTAATGGATAAAATTGCTTCCTTATAGTTGATTTAAATTCTGACCATGAGGAAAGAAGATTACCACACTTACTTTTGTCCTGAAGCTTGGTCTCCCACCATACGAGATCGATGCCTTCCAACTGAAGAGAATCTAGTTTCACTTTAACCTCCTCTTCATTAATATGCTGGACATGACAATACACTTCAATCTATCAGATCCGATTATCTATATTTTCAGGATCATCATCTCCATTAAACATAGGCAAAGAAAATTTTACATCAAGATTTAATAATGGTTTCTTAAAAGAGGCTTTATGGATAGAATGATGAGAATGATGAGAATGCTTAGAGGAAGAAGAACTAGAAATCGAAGGTAAAGATGGAGGCTCAAGAAGATCTCCTCCAGCCCCTTGGTTTACCGAAGCATCATCATCTACATGTGCTTTCTTTTTCTTCCCTTTCTTCTTCATCCTCTTCTTGTAATCTCCATACATTCACTCGAGTATTTTTGACATGCGATAAAATACCATGTGAAATTTTTTCTCTTGTTCATCATGCTTGTCCTCTTTTACCATTTGCTTCCTTCTAGATACATGACCAACTTCGGGATTGAAAGTATTTAGAGTTCCTTCACCCTACTTATGCTTGGCCCTAGTAAGAATTCACACTCAACAATTCAAGTCAGAGATGACTGCTCTGATACCAACATGATCTAGGATATTTTCATCGTGACTTCTAAAGAATTGTATTAAATGAGCATAAATTAAAGTGCACCATTAAAGAAGGGAAATTTAGAAATGAAGAGACATAAGCATCATATATGAACACAAAAAATTGATAACAGAGTTCATCCCTGGTGGACTACGTCTCCGGGTCCTGCTCTCAAATGGGTAGGCTCATTTATTAACTCAACAAAGTAATTTGGCAAATACATGAATATATCTCATTCTAAAATCAAGTTGCAGAAATAATACTCAGATCATAAAAAAAACATCACCATTGGATTCGTGGCATCGAATTACCCAAAAATTGTTGTCTGCATGCTCCGATCCGACTCTAGCACTCCAAGGACCAAAAGAAAATTTGTCTCGGTTTCCATGCACGCTGCAACCTGCAATAATGACAGTACTTGTCTCGAAATTCATTCCCACGGATGTACGGCCACGCCTATCTCTCGATGGCTGGTGAAACTCGGCTTTAAAACAATTCTCGGTAGATGAATATTACAATGTGACCATTGGGCAGATTGGTATGGGTGCTAAAGTTAAAGCGTTTGTTATGGGGAGGTCCCGGGGTCAAACCCCACAGACTCCCATTTTACTTATGTGGTTATAAATCCTGACTAACTTTAGCGAGTGGATTCTACATTTGGTGGTAGTCACCAGATGTGGTGAACCTCCACCATATTTGGCAGGGTCTCGTCATTATCTATTTTTGAATTTTTGGATACGGGGTTTCCTTGAGAAATTCAGGGATGGCATGTGTCACTCGTTGATTGGGCCACGTGGCATATTCTCGTTGGTCCACCTGAATGCTTGATGTCATGCCTAGTCATGGTATGGGACACATGGAACTCCCTGGATGGTGCCACGTGGCGTGTCCTAGGGGTGCCACATGGCACTCTCTGATTGGCCCATGTGGACCCCTGAAAAGTCCAATGGAAGGTGACACGTGGAATCCTGTGGTGCTGTCGCATGGCATGTTGAAATTAGCATCCTATATGATGACATCACCCTTTCATTTCATATGTTGACGTAATGTTGATGTCAGTAGTACAAATGATGAGGTGTCCCCTACTAACTGGTCCTGGTTGACCACATCTTTAACCGTGAATATCTTTCAAACTGTAACTCCGTTTGACGAGCCGTTTATGCCGTTAGAAATATTGCGACACACTCTTCATGATAATTCCATTTTCACCGAGTTTTGGAAACTTTGAATTTTTTCCCTTTCTCTGTCTACTGAAGCCATTTTGAACGTTTTGAGTTGCCTTTGTGAGTTATGAGTTATTATTAGCCTTATCTAGATCCTTTTTGGTTCAAGTGGGTGTTAATATCACCCAATATGAGGAATAAAGAGTCTAAGTGTGTTGGATAACATTGTCCACGATCCCAACATAAACCTTAGATTCACTTGACATCTTCCACAATGCAGAAACACAATAAACCACACACCCATAAAGCAAAATGACACTAAAATCCTTAGATAAAAATATACACTATTTACAAGAAGTCACACTCAGGTGACCAACCTAAGCATAATACTTCTTAAGGTAAAGCTCATTTCTAGGATCAAGCAAGGAATTTCCTTTGAAGTCAACCAATTCATAAGCCCCCTTTTCCAAAAATTTCTTAATAATAAATGGTTCGAACCACATGGGTTTAAATTTTCCCGTCCCCAAGGGATATTTATCTTGATCATAGACCAAGAAAAGATCACCTTCGGAGAAAACTCTAGGGAAGACCGACCGATCATATTGACACTTGACACACTGTTTATGAGCCTCATTAGCCAAGGATGCATCTCAACGTTGTTCATCGAGCTGCTCGAGATAGATAAGACACTCTTCAAGCGTAGTTGTGTTGGGCAGTAGTTCCACTTCCAACTTGAGAGAAGGAATCCGACACTCTATAGGGAAGACTTCCTTCATCCTGTAAACAAGTTGGAAAGGAGAGAAACCTGTAACAATCTTGACAAACGTTCGATATGCCCAAAGTGCTGAATATAACATCAAATTCCAATTCGACTTGGCCGAATTGATTGTCCGTTGGAGAATAGTTTTAAGAGACTTATTGACATCCTCCACTTGATTGTTCCCTTTTGGATAATAGGATGAAAAATGTTCTTGATTAAACCCTAGCTTTTATGTTAACTCATTCATCAATGTATTTTGAAAGTGATTGTCGTGGTATGTGACAATCTCTTTCGGTATACCGAACTTAGCAACAATTTGGTTGAAAATGAAAAGTGTCATTGTTTCCCCATCATTACTAAATGTTGGCATGGATTCGACCCACTTGGTGGAGTATTATATTTCCACAATGTTATAACGATTCCCCCTAGAAAAAGGTGGGTGGCATGTAGTGAAATCAATTCCCCACTTAGTGAAGGGACCAACAACAATAATAGGAAACATAGAAGTAGGGTGTTTCCGAATATTCCTAGAGAAGATATGACACGAGTGACACTTCTTAACCACCTCTATACAATTTTGATTAATGAGGGCTAGAAGTATCAAACACAAAGGATTTTTTGGGCTGTTTCCAACCCAGAAAAGTGACTGCCACATGCTCTAGTGTGGTAGTCATTTAACACAATCTTTGCCTCCTCATGAGTTAGAAAATGACGAAGAACACAATCAACTCCTTGACGATACAAAGTATCATCGATGATAAGATGATTTCATGATTGATGGTGTATCCTTCAACACTCATCACGAGAAGAAGAGGAAGGACACTTCAGAGTTTTAAGATACACAAGTATATCTCCATAGCAAGGGTCAGAATATGCAATAAGGAAGAGATCCTCATTGATCAATGACTCTTCAGGAAAATTATCTCCACTCTCAATCGAAAGTTCCAAAATTAACTCGGCAAAGACCAAAGACTTGTTAGAATTCGCTGAAATAAAGTCCAAATCAAATTCTTGAAGAATGACTATCCATCAACTAATCTTCCCGTCGATGACCTATCATGTCAACACATATTGAAAAGGACTAACAATGACTATGACAATGGTATTACAGAGTAGAATATAATGACGAAACCTTTGGAAAACATGGATAGCTGGAAAAGCTAGTTTCTCAATGTGAGTATAGTTGATTTTTGGTCCTACTAAGCCTTGACTGAGGTAGCAGATAACATGTTCTTGGAGCACGTCATCCTCCTGAACCAACACCATATTGATGGTGGATTTTGTTGCATCCAATTATAACGAGAAATCTTTTCCATAATCAGGAGGGCTGAGCAGAGGGGCATACGTCAGGGAACTTTTCAATGCTTCAAAAGAGGGCATGAGCTGCTTCATCCCAAAATAATGGGACCCCTTTTCTCAAAAGATGCATAAACCCTTTAGTTATTTCGACATAGTTAGCAATAAATTAACGTAAAAATTTAGCTTTCCCTTGAATACTTTGAAGCTAAGGAATTGTGCACAGGGGAGGAAACTTAACTCTTGCCTCAACCTTAAGAGGATTGACCATGATACATTTAGTGGACATGATAAAACATAATAAGCATACTGACGTAACACAAAAACTACACTTGTTTGGATTTAGGAGAATTTGGTAGCAACGAATCCTCTAAAAAATAAGTCGAAGGTGGGTGGTATGATTAGATCTCTTACAAAAACATGATGCAAGATCATCAAGATATGCCTCAACTATATGTTTTAGGTCATGGAAGGTGAACGACATGGCCCATTGGATAGTAGCTCCAACATTTTTGAGCCAAAAAGGAATTTTCCTATATGCAAACACACCCCAAGGACATATTAAAGTAGTCTTATGTTGATCCTTGGGCTTGACATGAATCTGATTGTACCCTGAGAAAGCATCCATAAAAAAAAAATTCACAACCCGCACATTCATTGATAATATGATCAATGAATGGGGTAGGAAAGTTATCTTTCGGGAATGATTTGTTCATATCATGAAAATCCATGCACACACGAATTGTACGTTGTTTTTTACTGATAGGAACAAGGTTTGACACCCATTCCGTCAATTGCACTGGGTATATGAAACCAACCTTAATCAATTTCTCTACTTCAGCTTTGATAACCACTGCCTTGCGAGGTTTGATCGGGCAAAGCTTCTGCCGGACAGGATTAGCATCGTGATAAGTCCTAATATCGTGTTCAACTATATGAGGGTCAATTCCTGGCATTTCCTCATAAGACTAGGAAAAAATGTCATGAAATTCTTTGAATAACTCAGTGTACACTTGAATCTCCTTGGGGGAACAATTCGCTCCGATGAAGACGTTTTCAACGACGCCAAGGATTTTGGATATTTCAATTGGAATCGTCTCAACTATACTCTCCATGTTTTCCTCAACATATATTTTGTGAATTTCCAAAGGGTGGGGGGGTGGGCATTAATAGAGAAAATATTATATAATATTTTCTATATTAATCCCTCCCCCCCACCCTCATGTTAACATGAAGAGATACATCTCCATTCATGGTTGTGGTAAACTCTACTACTTCCACTCTCTTGAGCTAGGGGAAAAAGTAAGATCTATGATGAAGATCATCCCAAGGTATATCCGGAGCTGTCATTTCCTCTAAAATTGCCTTGTCGTAGGGAAATATCAAGTCCAAAGGATCGTGAGAAGTAAGAGACTCTTGAGCTCAAATAGTCTATAGAACATGATCCAACTCTTGAGGGGGATTTGGATCAAAGTTGGCCTATAATATCCCTCGAACGAACCCAATTATAAATGTAATGCAACTATACTTAAGATGGTGATTTGTTTAGACATCATTTTGTAATGCACCTTTCATGGCATAGGGCGTGCATGTACTACACAGTAAAATGATGTAGTGTGCACATTCCTGGATACCGTGTGTAGTAACTAAAGTGCACGCAATATTGAGGACAACGAATACCACGCACAGTAACTAAAGTGCGTGCAATATTGAGGTCAGCGAGCCTTTGTGTATTTGATATGTGTTATAGGCTGGTGAGCCAGTTATTATAAGATGGGATTCTTATGTTTTGGAATTAGGCCAGAGTGCCTAGATGTTAAAGGCCAATGCGCCTATTTTGTATATGTCTCATGATTAATATAAAATACATCGTTGCGCGCGGACCGACCACGATAAAAGAGATGGGGAACTAAAATCCACCAGTTAGGGAAAGGGAGGGACAAAAGTTAAGGAAAGGGCTAAGATAGAGAGCTTAAGCCAAAAATGAATATTATATTAATATTTCTTAAAACATAAAGTATGGATAATTATTTTATCCTAAGTTCTGAAGTTGGGGACAAGTGGACCAAAGTAGCTTCCAACATGACAAGTGTCAAGTTGGGGACATGTATACATATTGTCGGGACTTAGATCATTTTTAGAGTCATCCATCATTGTTACGATCAACTCTCCCATCATTCAGACCATCATCTTTCCCAGGATCTTTACCATCATTCCTTCCATCATTGAGCCATTATTCGAGGAGAATTCAAACAATCATTGAGATATCCTCGTATTTTCCTACCACTGAACTTGAACCAGTTTCCATAGCCATTTTATGTTTGTGTACCTGGTCAGCCTGGGAATGGGATTGAAGAAGCAGGTTGTCAGGCCCATGGGATATTGAAGAGGTGGGTTGTTAGGCTTGTGAGAAATTCTCTGAGTGAGAGAATTGTTGGGGATTGATTTCCTGAAGGTGCTAAACTGCAGCTAAAGTGCTCTGAGACTTTCTGTCCGACCTGTTGCTGAAGCCCTATAAGGGAAGTGGGGCAGCCGAAGGACCATTTAGCAAAGAAGGGGCACACTTCCTTGGGTGGGACAGGCATGTGGGGAATGAGAGGCTGTAGGCTGTTAGTTGAGTGAGGACCTAAGACAAAGTCTTTCCTATTGTCTATGAGCCTTTAGCCTGGTTAGGAATCCCTTACCCAAAGGAGTTTAGTCCCAGCTCGGGGGTGACTCACTGTTGAGAGTGATGAACAATATAGTCTAAGGCTGGGAGGTTCGTGGACGGTCTGCACGCAGTTGGTGACATTCTCACCAAGATAAGTACCAATTGTGTGATAAATTTACATGCTGCATTGTTATTTACATGCTTATTTTATGGGTTTATCATATGTGTGAATATATCTATTTGTATGTTTATGGGTATTTACTGTATATGCTGCATGTCTGTGTTTATTGATATGTCAGTATGAATTCGTGCATTTATGTAAAGTATTTATCTGTTATGTTTTATTTATAAAGATTCCGCAAGAGTTCTGCGTGTATACATTTTTTAATTGCATGCAGTTCGATATGCATATATGCCTGTGTGTATATGTATGTATTTGAAGAGAATTTATGTGATATAGCTCAGTTGAATACTGGGTATGTTACAGTATGTTCCGCAGTGAGATAACAGTAAGAGTTCTTTGGCGTAGCGTGGCCTGGCATGGATGGTCGGGGACGTTACAATATGGTATCAGAGCTTCAGTTCCAACACTGAGCCTGGATGGGCCGAAAAGGTTCAGTTGAAGCGAATATTCACAAGAGATTAATTTCAAAGTGGCCAAAATTTCAAGTCACAGAGCGTCCAGGGAAAATGTTGGCGTGCAGGCGCACGCGGTAAATTTTGGCACTGCATGAAAGAATATTGTGTGCGGATATGTGTGCTAAATTTAGCATTGCGTGATGTGCATACACATAGTAATGGTGCACGTGGTGTGTGCAGTATTTCAAAACACAGAGGAGTTTGGTTGGTGCGCACACTGTATGAGTATAAGTTGTCCCACGATAGTGTAGTCTATGGTGCACGCAGATTATTGTGCGTGGTGGGGGCATATTTGAATTTGGCATGGTGCAATGCATAGAGAGAAATTCATGTGGAATATCGGTGTACGATACAAAAACTGTGCGCAACAGGTATCAATGCAAGAACCAAAACTGTGCGCAGTGGATATTGGCGCGCAATGCAAAAGTAGTGTGTGCAAGTTATTGGCACACAACACAAAAGTAGTGCGTGCAAGTTATTGACCCACAACACAAAAGTAGTGTGCGCAAGTTATTGGCATGTCGGAGAAGAAGTGCATAGTGGATATAGGTGCATAGAAGCACAATTTACCTTGTGGTGTTTCCGTGCACGATAAATATGGGTGTACAGGTTGAATTTTTGTGCACGTGAATTCGTTTGGAAGGCTATGAGTCTAAGTTTAATAGAAAAAATTGCATGGTATTAGAGGAAGAAAAGAAACACACAACCGCATCAGAGCATTATTTAAAATGAATTTAGAGTTGGTTTGAGAAGAAATAAATATAGTCTGAATTGCTAAGCAGAGAGCATCTCAGAGATGAATTATGGGTTTTATATTCCTTCGATTCAGACAGATGAAAGTGAAATATAAGCTTACAAGAAACACATGCTAGGAAAGAAAACAAGATTCTTATCACACCAGTTAGAATCTTGACATAAACAGTCCAAAATCCGCTTATGCATTTATATATTCATTTTAATCCCAAAGTTACAAAAATGGAATGATTCAAAATAACAGTTGTCCTATTTTCAAGGAACCATTTAAGAATAGGTCTATCATCTATGGAGTCCCTTACCTCTTCTACCATATGTCCAAAAATTGTTGAAATGCACTTAATTTTATTCGAGGACTCATTTCAGCAGAGTGATTTCCTCCTTTAAAGTATCTAACTAGACCGATTGATCCTCTCCAACAATTTCATCCATTTTAACTATGGTTTCTTTCTTATGTCGCTTGCTCTGTTTCTTCTTAACAGCTCACCTGTTGATGACTAGATCCTTCATAATGGGATTTAACCTGACTTCCAATCTCGAGTCTGCAACAGGTTCTGTGTGAAATTTAGTCGTTAAGATATGCACAATTACCTTTTCCTTCTTACTCGCAGGAAAATATGCCATGTTGCCTGAATAACCAGTCTCACTCGATGTAGCTTTTTCCATGTACCTCAATTTTGTGGACACCGAAATGCTTTCACAGAGATCAGAAGGTCGATAAAATTTGGATATTACTCCATTTATGGATAAGATGATGCCTTCATACCTAATAATTGGTAGATATAGAGTCCCAATCATGAATCACGGACAAACTTACGTATAAGTATGTTGGGTTCTCATGCTCAGCTAATCCATTTCAAATGATTATCTTTTGAGTTCGTTTCATGGCGGCATTCACTTGATATCATATAGCTATGAATTACCTAAAAAGTGAAATGGGATGATCTGGCTAGCCGTCGCCTGTCCCACAAGTGGTGGTTTTGGCATATTGAAACACGTGACATTGGGACTTTGGCAGAAGTGGTTTTGAAAAACTGCCTCTCGCCCTGATGTATCTCTAGAGGCACCGCATAGTTCTTGCTAAATTATTAAGATTTGGGTCTTATCTAAAAATTGTCATGGTGATAACACCAGGAAATCAAAAGAAATAATTTTGATGAATATATTGAACCAAAACGGTTCATATTTTTCTTGAATTGTTGATTTAGTTAGCCTGATAAGTTTTGATGGCTGCACATTTTACAGAAATAACAACACTAGATCAGATCAATATCAGTGTAGATTCCATAGGAATGGAAGAGGCATAGGGGAATTACAGTCAGCAAGATGAGAGCAGAGGGATGGATGTCCATTTGGGCATTAAAGGAACAAACTCCAATGGACATGGAGATGAAAGGAATGAAAACATGAATATGGCAGAGACCATTAAAAATTTGCAAAGGGATGTCCAAAGCCATAAAGCGGATAATGAAAGGCTTATGAAAGCCAAGGAGAAGAAGGACGACTTCAACATGAATTTATTGAAGGGTTTGAACAGAATAGAAAAGAATTTGGATAAGGAGAGTGGTTCAAGAAAATATGGAAGTCACAAGCCTTCAGATGAGAAAAGAAGAGCAAGAAGTGTTAGCAGAAATCACCAGAACTCCCTGAGGCATTCCAATAAGAGAGCAGGAAGCAACTCAAGTCCATCCCCTTTAAGAAGGCATAAGATGTCTGGGGTGGATGAGCTATGAGGAGAAATGAACAAAATCAAACCTCCTACATTTGATGGTGAGCACAAGAAAGACGAAGATGCAGAAACATGGTTGTTGGGCATGAGAAAGTATTTTCTATTGCATAATTATTCTTCTCATGCAAAGGGTAAAATTGTCATCTATAAACTCAAGGGAAAGACATCCATGTGGTGGGATCAGCTTGTGCAGGTGCAACACATTAAAGAGAAAAGTGTTACTTGGAGGGAATTAAAAAAGTATTTTGAGAAGAAATACTTGACTAAGAGATATTATGACAAGAAAATGAAAGAGCTCTTTGAACTCAAGCTTGGAAGTATGACCATACATGAATATGAGAGAAGGTTTCTAGAACTTCTGAAGTATGTCTCTTTCATCAAGGATGAGACAGTCAAAATTCAAAGGTATTTGAGTGGATTGCCAACCATCATTAGTGAAAAAATACAGTATGGTGATCCCAAGACTTTGGAAGAGACCATGAGGCGAGCTAAATTCCTATATGATAAACAGAAAGCAAGACCAAATTTCCAAAAGACTTGGGAAGACAAAAAGAAATTAAAGATGGATTAGAGGAGGAAGGGATTTAAGCCACCCTTCTTCAGAAATATTCCATAGGGGAAACAAATGCCTAAAGAACCCAGAGAGATTGACACAAGGAG
>JASDQU010738025.1:104033-126790 GCA_032191745.1 Picea mariana
ATATGATAAACAGAAAGCAAGACCAAATTTCCAAAAGACTTGGGAAGACAAAAAGAAATTAAAGATGGATTAGAGGAGGAAGGGATTTAAGCCACCCTTCTTCAGAAATATTCCATAGGGGAAACAAATGCCTAAAGAACCCAGAGAGATTGACACAAGGAGTCAAAGGCCAAGACAACCACTTATTCAATGTTGGGGTTGTAAAGGAGATCATAGGTTCAGAGATTGTCCTCACAAAGGTAAAAAAGGAAGGACTTTTCACAATGTACAGTAAGATGAAACAGTGGAGGACATGGGCATAAATGTGCCAAGGATCTATGCAGCCCTGGACAACAATCAAGTAGAGTATTAGTCCCACATGATTGAAGTGGAAGGTATGATCAACAACCAAACCATTGCTATTTTAATTGATTCAGGAGATAGCCATAGTTATATAGATCCTAAGATGGTGGAAAGTTTGCAATTTCCAAGAAGCAAACATGGAAAATATTGGTTGGTGCAACTGGCTACCAGAGCCAAAAGAAAAGTTAATGAGATGGTTAAGTCATGTCTTATGGACATGAATGGGCTGAACACCAAGGTAGATTTGAACATCTTGCCTTTAGGTTCCTATGACTGTCTAATTGGGATGGATTGGTTGGACCAACATCATGCTCTCTTAGACTGTCATAACAAAGAATTTATTTTCTTGGATGAGGAAGGGAGCCAAAGGAAAGTGCAGGGAATTCCCAGGGTAGTAACCATTAGAGAAATTTCAGCATTGCAACTGAAGAAATGTTACAGAAAAGGGTGCAAATATTTACAGCTCATATGGAAGATATACCTAAAGATAAGGTGCCAAATTTGGAAGATTATGCAGTCCTAAAAGAGTTTGACGATGTATTCAAGGAGGTACTAGGACTACCACCAAAGAGAGACATTGCTTTCTCTATAAATCTAATGCCTGGAGCAGCTCCATTTTCAAAGACTCCTTACAGAATGAGTACACCAGAATTGAAGGAGTTGGAAATGGAGCTTGAAGGACTTCTGAAGAATGGGTATATACACCCAAGTGTGTCACCTTGGGGTGCCCTAGTCTTTTTTTTTGAAAAATAAATATGGAACATTAAGATTGTGCATTGATTTCAAACAATTGAATAAAGTGACTGTAAAGAACAAGTATCCTCTGCCAAGGATTGATGATCTCTTTGATCAGTTGGAGGATGCAAAGATATTTTCAAAGATAGATCTTAGATCAGGATACCATCAGGTAAGGATTAAAGAGGAATATATCAGCAAGACCGCCTTCAGGACAAGGTATGGTCATTATGAGTTCACAGTGGTGCCATTTGGGTTGTCAAATGCAACAACTGTTTTCATGTGCTTAATGAATGGTGTTTTCAGAGAATATTTAGACAAGTTTGTCATTGTCTTTTTGGATGACATTCTTATATATTCTAAGTCAGAGGAAGAGCATGAACATCAATTGAGGATGGTGTTGCAAGTATTAAGGGAGCATCAGTTGTATGCCAAATTGAGCAAGTGCTCATTTTATCAGAAGCAAAATCATTATTTGGGGCATATCATTTCAAAGGATGGGATAGCAGTGGATCTTGAGAAGATAGAAGCCATTAGAGAATGGTCAGTGCCAAAGAATGTGAAAGAGGTGAGATCATTCATGGGTATTGCAGGCTATTACAGGAGATTCATTGAAGGATTCTCAAAGATAGCACACCCAATCACTTCCTTGCAAAGAAAGGGTGTGAAGTTTCAGTGGAAACTGGATTGACAAGCACTCTAATACTAAGGATTACAGACCCAAATGAAGACTTCACTGTATGCACAGATGTATGTAAATAAGGACTTGGTGGAGTCCTCAGTCAAAATGGATTTGTGATATGTTATGAATCAAGGAAGTTGTAGGAGCATGAAAGAAACTATGCCACTCATTATTTGGAGTTGGCAGCCATAGTGCATGCCTTGAGGAAATGGAGACACTACCTCATGGGGAAAAGGTTTGAGCTAAGAACAGACCACAATGGTCTGAAATATTTATTTGACCAGCCAAATCTAAATGCTAGGCAAAGAAGATGGTTAGAATTTCTAAGCGAATATGACTTTGATATAAAGCATATCAAGGGGAAAGATAATAAAGTGGATGATGCACTCAAAAGGAGGGTGCATGAACTACATGCTACAACCATTAGCATGTATCAGAATGATATTAAAAGTAAGATTTTGGAGGCTACAAATGTAGACCTGCAGTACAGAGAATTGGTAGCAAAGATAAAGCAAGGTAAGATGCCACAGAAGATGGATATTTATAATTTGGGAATAGATGGAATACTACTGTACAAGAACAAAATTTTTGTACCAAATGTCTAGGACTTGAAACATATGATTTTTCATGAGATGGGTGCATGAACTACATGCTACAACCATTATCATGTATTAGAATGATATTAAAAAAAAGATTCTGGACACTGCAAATGCAGACTTGCAGTACAGAGAATTGGTAGCAAAGCTACAGCAAGGTAAGATGCCACAGAAGATGGATATTTATAATTTGGGAATAGATGGAATACTGCTGTACAAGAATTTTTTTTTTGTACCAAATGTCCAAGACTTGAAACGTATGATTTTGCATGAGATGGGTGCATGAACTACATGCTACAACCATTAAAATGTATCAGAATGATATTAAAAGCAAGATTCTAGACACTGCAAATGTAGACTTGCAGTACAGAGAACTGGTAGCAAAGCTACAACAAGGTAAGATGCCACAGAAGATGGATATTTATAATTTGGGAATAGATGGAATACTGTTGTACAAGAACAAAATTTTTGTACCAAATGTCCAAGACTTGAAACGTATGATTTTGCATGAGATGTATAATGTTCCTTATGCAGGGCACCCTGGATATCAGAAAACCGTGGCAGCAATCAAGAGCCATTACTTTTGGCCAGGTATGAAGAGAGATATCGCTGAATACATCGCTAGATGTATGGAATGCCAGAAAGTTAAAGATGATCATAGGCACCCAACAGTGTTGCTGCAACCTTTGCCCATTCCTGAATGGAAGTAGGAAGTGGTGACAATGGATTTTATTATGGGATTGCCCAGAATAGGAAAGCTGCATGATTCAATCATGGTGGTGGTGGACAAGCTTACAAAAGCTGCCCATTTTATTCCACTAAAAACTACTCACAAGGTAGCATATGTTGCTGATATGTTTCATGAAGGAAGTGGCATGATTGCACGGAATTCCTAAAACAATTGTGTTCGACAAAGACTCAAAATTCACCTCGAATTTCTGGAAAGGATTGTTCAAAGGATTCAAAACGAATCTGAACTTTAGTATAGCTTATCATCCTGAGTCTGATGGATAGACAGAGAGAGTGAACAGAGTGCATGAAGATATGCTGAGAATGTATGTGATGGACAAACCATCGAAATGGGAAGACTATCTACACTTGGTATATTTCTCTTACAACAATGGGTATCAGGCATCATTGAAGATGAGCCCATTTGAAGCACTTTACAGTAGAAAGTGCAATACTCCAGTGAGATGGGATAATCCAACTGATAGGATAGTAGTTGGGCCAGAGTTTCTCAAGGAGATGGAAGACCAAATGTTAAAAAAATTAAGCATAATTTGAAAGCTGCCCAAGACAGGCATAAAAGTTATGTCGATAAGAACAAAACCCATAGAGATTTCAAAGTGGGTGATCATGTTTTCCTGAATGTGAAAGATAACAGGAGTTCCCTGAAGCTGGGAAGCTGTGCCAAGTTGGCAACCAGATTTTGTGGGCCATTTGAAATCATAGAGAGGATTGGTCCAGTTTCTTATATGATTGCATTGCCTGTATATATGTCTATTCATAATGTATTCCATGTATCATTTCTAAAGAAATATATACCTTATGCTAATCATGTTATTGATTGGAATGTGATTCAGGTGGAGTAAGAAGGTGCTTTCCAAGTGCATCCGGTGCACATTCTGGACCGGAAAATCAAACAGCTCTGGAATTGAGCCATAGGGATTGTAAAGGTCCAATGGACCTGGTACAGTCCTGAGGATGCTACTTGGGAGCATGAGGATGCAATGTGAGAAGAATACCTGCATCTTTTTGAGAATTTTTGAAAATTTTGTTGTATATGGGTACATGATGCACTGAGGATAGTGCATAAATAAGGGGAGGGGATTGTAATATCCCTCGGCCGAACCCAATTATAAATGTAATGCAAGTGTACTTAAGTTGGTGAGTTGTTTATACATCATTATGTAATGCACCTTTCATGGAATAGGGCACCCATGTACTACGCAGTAAAATGATGTAGTGTGCGCATTAATGGATACCACACGCAGCAATTAAAGTGTGCACAATATTGAGGACATCGAATATCGCACGCAGTAACTAAAGTGTGCGCAATATTGATGTCAGCAAGCCTTTGTGTATTTGATATGTGTTATAGGCTAGTGATCCAGTTATTATAAGTTGGGATGCTTATGTTTTGTAATTAGGCCAGAGTGCCTAGATGTTAAAGGCCAATGCACCTATTTTGTATATGTCTCATGATTAATATAAAATACATCACTGCACGCAGACCGACCACGATAAAAGATATGTGGGACTAAACTCCACCAGTTAGGGAAAGGGAGGGACAAACATTAAGGAAAGGGATAAGCTAGAGAGATTAAGCCAAAAAGGAATATTATATTAATATTTCTTAAAACATAAAGTATGGATAATTATTTTATCTTAAGTTCTAAAGTTGGGGACAAGTGGACCAAAGTAGCTTCCAACATGACAAGTGTCAAGTTGGGGACATGCATACATATTGTCGGGACTTAGTTCATTTTCAGAGTCATCCATCATTGTTACAATCAACTCTCCCATCATTCGAACCATCATCTTTCCCAGGATCTTTACCATCATTCCTTCCATCGTTGAGCCATTATTCAAGGAGCATTCACATAGTCATTGAGCTATCCTCGTATTTTTCTACCACTGTACTTGAACTAGTTTCCATAGCCATTTTCTGTTGGTGTACCTGGTTAGCTTGGGAGCGAGATTGAAGAAGCGAGTTTTTAGGTCCATGGGATATTGAAGAAGCGGGTTGTCAGGCCCATGAGAAATTATCTGAGTGAAATAATTGGTGGGGATTGATTTCCTAAAGGTGCTAAACTGCAACTGCAGTGCTCTGAGACTTCCTATCCGACCTGTTGTTGAAGCCCTGGAAAGGAAGTGGGGCAGCTGAAGGAATGTTGAGCAGAGAAGGGGCACACTTCCTTGGGTGGGATAGGCATGTGGGGAATGAGAGGTTGTAGGCTGTTAGTTGAGTGAGAACCTGAGGCAGAGTCTTTCCTATTGTCTATGAGCCTTTAGCCTGGTTAGGAATCCCTTACCCAGGTGGAGTTTAGTCCCAGCTCGGGGGTGACTCATTGTTGAGAGTGATGAATAGTGTAGTCTAAGTCTGGGAGGTTCGTGGATGGTCTGCACGCAGTTGGTGACATTCTCACCAAGATAAGTACCAATTGTGTGATAAATTTACATGCTGCATTGTTATTTACGTTCTTATTTTATAGGTTTATTATATGTGTGATTATATCTGTCTGTATGTTTATGGGTATTTCCTGTATATGCTGCATGTCTGTGTTTACTACTATTTCAGTATGAATTCATGCATTTACGTAAAGTATTTGTTTGTTACGTTTTATTTATAAAGATTCTACAAGAGTTATGCATGTATATAGTTTTTAATTGCATGTAGTTCGATATGTATATATGCCTGTGTGTATATGTATGTATTTGAAGAGAAAATTTATGTGGCATATCTCAGTTGAATACTGGGTATGTTACAGTATGTTCCATAGTGAGAGAATAGTAAGAGTTCTCTGGCATAGCGTGGCCTGGCATGGATGGTCGGGGACGTTACAGGTCCATAGCCATGCTAGGATTCCCTACCCCTTCCATGGGGAAGGTAAAGTCCACATATTATTAAAATAAGTTATTTGAAATGAAGCTACTTGGAAGATTGCAACCTTAGGTTGATTAGGGAAAGAAAAAATAAACTTAACATCATTCAAAGGTGGTGGAAAATCAAAAGTACCCTTCAAAGATGGAAATAGTCCAACACCTAAGTTGATGGTACCTTGTTGTGGGTTATCAATCATCGAGACAGTTGTGGATGCCCTCGATGAAGGGTAAATATGAGAGAAGGATAATTGATCAATGATTACTATCTTTCCTTCATGAGGAAAACATAGTACACAAAAAATGGAGGACACAACCACTATCATTGCGTAAGTCCAAATTAGTCCCAACAAAAGGTTGTAGTCAAGAGGCCCGTCGACTACTTCGACCTCGACACACATAGGTTTTCCCTCCAATTACATGGGAAAGGAGGGGATTATTCCATGCGGTCGAAAAGAATGGTCGTCAAATGTAGTTAACAATGTAGGAGACAGAGACAACTTGGGTTGACCAATAGCCTTCCAACATGCCAACGACATCACGCAAGTTGACACACCCTCATATACCACCATGCGGAAAATATTTTGTTTCAACGATTTCATGGATTAAATCACTACTATATGGAAGGTGACATGGTAAGGAAAATGAGGTTTTTGATTGAAAGGTAAAAACTAATAGATCCCGAGTTAGTTGGCTTAGAAACACCTAAAGAATACAATAATTATTTTCTCTGTGAGGGGCAACTCTGAAGAACTTCCAGAGCAGACATCACACAAGGGGTTTGTACAAGATATTCAACTACAAAATAGTTCTAGGAAGCCCTTGCATTTTGATTATGAGAATATTTCTTAAACTCACCTTTAGGGATGCGAGTCGTTGTTTCTCCCATGGTCTTCTCAATATGAAGAGGAGGTGATTGGTTGGAAGCTTATTTTCCCTTCTCAACAGATTCAGACATTCCCTAATCATGAGCCCTGGTCTCAATATGAGCATCTGATCTCATCATGTATACACTTGGGGCTCCAGTATTAGCATTACGCATTGGGGAACCCTAATTTCCCCGAGTCACGGTTGTGGATGAGGAAGCTTATGCCATATTATTCCCTTGAGAGAAAGGGTTAGTCAACATAGCAGGCTATTGTTGTGCCAACAACTTCTGGGCTTCCTCAAGCCGAGGAAATTGATGATTCAAGTGATCTTCCACACAAATCTTACATGGAAACTTAACCTTTTTCTTCATGTTTTTTCTCTCACCAACATTGTTAGCAACCTTTTTATCATTAACCCCCTTACCTTTATTTCCTTTACCCTTTATTTTCCCCTCGGACTACTATTTCTTCTTGGGGTTCGTCATCTGCACATTGTTTACTTATAACATGTGGGTGGCGGGGGAATCCATACTAGAAGTTTGGCTGGCCATAGTCTATTGTAGCGACAACTGTTGCATTTGGTTGGACAACTGATCTGTGGGCTTGTTTTGTGCTAAGCCTACTATACCATTGACATGAGGCCCAGAATTTGGTTTGGTCAAGTCAAAGGTTGACCCCGGTGCATCAAGAAGAATCTCGTACAACATACCAGATTGAGAATAAATCAATTCCAGTTGTTGAGCCCTCATTATGGCCTCTTCCTTAGAAAACACTCTGGAAGTTGCGAAGTCTTTGAAGACACAAGGAACCAAATAATTCAGGAACCATTCAAGCAAAAATGAAGGAGGGACCTTTACTTTGATCAATATCTTCTAGCGACACCATTCTCAAATATGATTGGAGATATGGATGGCCTTGGTTTGCTCGAAATTGGCCAGTAACTCTGTGTCGACATGATATCTCTTCAGTAGCTGAAAA
The DNA here is from genome assembly GCA_032191745.1 of Picea mariana. Classification (NCBI taxonomy): domain Eukaryota; kingdom Viridiplantae; phylum Streptophyta; class Pinopsida; order Pinales; family Pinaceae; genus Picea; species Picea mariana. The sequence goes on from JASDQU010738025.1 coordinate 111,839, forward strand.
TGGTTTAAGAAAACCATTTCTAGATCGTTAAAGGAAGCATATTTCGAGCCATCGAGATCAATATACCACTTCGCAACACCCTCTATGAGAGTTTGTTGAAACAATCACAACTTCATAGAGTCATCATTCAACGAGTTGGAGGAGCACCACAAGTGAAACATTGTAACATGATCACCCAGATCTTTGCTAGGCTTGCCTTCAAATTTTGGTATGTCCGAGGGAAACTTAGTTGGCATAGGAGGCTAATGTGGATCATGAAAAATAGGATTGTTTAACAACCTTGACAAGTATGGCAGATGAAGAGTTTCCAGAAAGGGTAACTTAGGTTGTGGCGGATTTCAAGGAAAAGAAGATCCTAGATTTTGGCTAACACCAGGTTGCCAGGAAAATATTGTGTGTTGACTAGGGTTCTGGTAAAAACCAATGTTTCCTTGGCCAGTATAAGGAGTTTGTGCACTAGTCTGCATCGTCGATAGATTCAAATAATTTTATGGAATACCTTGGGTATGGATTTCTCCCTGTATGGTATTCCAAAAACCTTGGTTGGGGTTTCCCCCAACCGATCCTCCTGGAATAGAAACTAAACCTTGCCTGGGGTTCCACTAAGCATGGGAGGGGATGCCCCCGATTGACATCCCTTGCAGAGGTATAGAACCCTGCTAGAGATTTCCAAGATCTTGAGAGGAGAAGGCTATTGCCATCACTCCATGTGAAGGAACAAAACCTTGCATAGGGTTAGGTTGATTGAAAAAGGGGTTGCCCCCTAAAGAAAATGTGGATGAAGAGAAAGCGTTGTTTCCAAAAGAACCAAATAAAGATAAAGGCATAGACCCAACTAGATTCATAAAGGACTGAGGCCCTTGACTCCCTCCACTAAAAAACTTGGAACTAGAACTAGGCCCAAATGGTTGCTAAAAATCACCTCCGAGCGAAGGGGATGGAGGAGGGATATGACCCCCATAGTAAGGGACTGGATTGTATGGAGAAAAAGTACTCCCGAGGTATCCTTGCATGGGAGCATTAGAAATCCCTGCCTCCATACCAACAGTCTGTAAAGTATAGTAAGTTAAAGTTGATATTGTATCAAAACCTGACATCCCATATGTGAAAGGAGCGCGATACATATTTTGTACTATAGAAGTATGAGTGGTGGTTGAAGTCATGGAAAAAATTGTGTCACTGCCAAAAGTGGTAGGTGTCTGATTAGATGTATTCCTTGTAGGTGAAAGTGGGGGAGGAGGTACGACACCCCCTCCACCCGCGATCAGGATGGGAGTATGAGGCCTCCCAATATAACTAGCATTACTTGCTTCCATAGCCAATATCCTAAAGTAATGATGATCAAGAGAATTCACATCAGGAGGGACTACCTGAACAAGGATTGGTGCTGAAAGATCAATGATCAAAGGGTTTGCGGGCCCGAAGCCTTCAGCTTTGAGGTTGGAAATTCTAGTCTCCTTCGATGAAAGAATTTATTCTCTAGGAACAGGCTCGGGCACAATTTCTTTTGGCCTGGTAACTTCAAAATAACCTTCTTTATCTAACCTTCACCTCAGCGGTGGTGGTGGTGGCTCCAAAGTTACCGACGGAAGGCCCTAGAGCTTATGCGAATGTAAGAGCTGTTGATATTCCACTTTGTGAAATGATCAACTGGAAATATAAGGTAAATCTAGGGAGAAACACATAGCACACACTACAAAGTACCTAAAGGTAAATCAAGCAATCAATAGAATGGAAGGAAGAACCGTTACGCCAACCAACACTAGAGAAACTTACCAGTGCAAGTGTAACTCAAACATGGAAACACCCTTTGAGTATACTTTACAAAGAGTGATTTGATGTCTATCCTAGGTACTTTGGTATACCCCTACAGTCACCTATGTGAGTCCCTATAAAAGGAAACTAGGTTGCTATCTTGCAGTTAGTTACTAGGCAGGTACAGTTGAAAGTCAGGCTGATCGTATGAGCAGGATAGCTATGTCTGAAGCCTTTCAAGGGTATCGAAGGAAAATGGTACGGAAGACAACTGAGGATCCCGAATGGTTTCAAGGTCCACGAAGATATGTATTCAAATGTGGTCATCAAAATCCTAAGAATGGCCCTTAAATACAATCCCCACTATGCTTGGTCTGGATTTAGAGGGGTTGTCTCCTCTACCTTTCCTTATGCGACCTTGTGTTTATCCCCTATGTTAGAGGTGGTCCCTGACTAACTTTTACAACATTGGACTTCTACACTCCCTATCTTAAACTCTTAATTTTATTTAAGTGGCCTTGAAGAGTTTCCTCTCCACGCCTAATTCAAGTCCCTAAAGCCTAGTCTAATTGGTGTACCCTATAAACAAAAAAGTCTGATTGATTTTAACATTAAGCATTGATTTTAGTGGCTTGATTAATCATGGGTATGGTAGTGAAACTCATGGTGTTATTAGAGAGATGAAAGAGAATAGTTAAAATGATATTTTAGAACATTGTGCTTTAAAAGTAAATGAAAGAAAACTATGCCCTACAAGTGAATATTTGGCTCTTTTAACTTTCAAGGTGCAAACTTTTCAAAATGAAAACCAAGATCCTGTTATGCAATCTATCCTAGAGTGTTTTTTCATTCCAAATGAAATGAAACTACTTAATTTTTCAAGGAAGAAGATAAGAAGAAATTTTGGGTCGAGAACTCTTTTCTTTTTATAAAAAACAACCTAAGCTACTGCAACGAAACAAACATTCAAACTAACATGCAAATGCAGTTAAGAAACTACAAACATTTTTTTTTTAACTTTTTATATGCTTATGAAATGAAAATAACAAACAACTATATTTTTTATTTTCAAATCATAAAAAGAGAGAAGGATGAAAACCAGAGACTAACAGAGGTCCTAAATCACTTCTAGAGAGCAGGGATTCACAAAAATCCAACGGAGAACCTAAAGCTTCAAAAGTAGACCTTCAAACTTGATAAAAGGAAAAAAGAGACAAAGAAAACTAAACAACAAAGATTTCTTTACAAATTCATAGACAATATGAGACATAAAATTATCTCAACAACAGTTAATAGAGGTCTTTGGTACTCAGGAGGACCTGAGATACCAAACGTTTCCTGGAAGCAAAAGAAACATTTTTGAAAAACTCTTCAAAAGAACAGGTACGTGTGTTGTACATAGACAGAATGTGGATGTACGCGTGTTGGGATAACTCGGGGCGCATATGTACACATGCTAGGTATATAAAAGGGCACATATACTGTTGAACCAACTAAAAAAAAAGATAAAGTTCAGAGTGATCATCCCGATCATCAAAACTGAAAACACTTGGAAGGTGACCAGAGACTCTTACAGACTCAAAAAGCACAAAAAATAATAGGAAATCAAACCAAACAAATCTCCTAAAAACACCCTAGAGAGACTCCCCAGTGGAGTCACCGATTCTGTTATGGGGAAAAATCCCCCTAATCCGGGTCTAGTGACTAGGAAGAGCATTGACACTTTAAAAGATACAAATTCTTCTATTTTACCCAAATCCAACAAGACCTAATGATAATTAAGGGAAGGGAGAGAATATATAAATGTGTACCTTAATTCCTTTCGTCGGTCGTAGATTTCTTCTTCTTGTTGTCCATTCCAAAATTGTAGGCTTCCTCCCAAAGTTGGCCTGGAACAAATTCATAGAAAAAACTATGAGAACATATTCATAACTACCAAGATCATCTAAAGGGTTAGATATTCATGAAAAACATTCATAAACATAAACATAGAGACATAAATATATGGGACAAGAAGTTTCTCTTTTATTGATAACAAGATTGGAAGTTACAACCTAAATCTTGTCAATGCTGCTCCACAAACCTCATCTGGGTTCCTCTACTTTGACTCCAACTGCATTATTCCCAATATTTTATCCTTGCAACCAACATACGAATATAGGCTAAAAGGATGGATTGTATAAAGGAGGATGACTGGAAGGGAATGCTGAGGGTGAAACTCACAACATGATGCAAAAGGATTGGAATGGAAGGAGAAAATTTGGCAGAGTTCACTTGCCTCTTCTTTCATATCTCCAAATGACCCCCCTAGGGTCCCTTTTATATGGAGAAAATATGGTTAATTAGATTTCAGAAGTGCTACAAGAGGTAATATGGTTATGCAATCTGAGATAGCCCATAAACTCCGCCCAGAAGTGAGAATTTTTTTAATTTATAAAGTATACGCGGGCTTTCGGGAATGCAACTAGCATATGTATGCATGCTACATATGTAGCAGGGCATGCACAACATGAAAAAGGTTATTTTTTAAGAGGAACCTCAGAAAAGTTGTTGGTGGATGTGTAAGTAAGCATGCCAAAGTAAAAAATGCATGATAGTGGCATTTTGATCTATAACAAGTTGTTCTTGAATTTTTTTGCAAAATTGTATCCTCTACTACATTTATTTTAATTTATTGCGCTATGTCATGGATATGTACTCTATGATATTTAATACTTACCCATCATTTTCCTGATTTAACATGGAAGACTTAGATAGTTTCAAATTTTCCACATTCACTATTAAGTAGATGCACATATTTGGAGGTGGACTGATTTCATATCTATTATCACCTACATCTTCCGACACATCAAAAGGACCATATTAAATATCCTTGATCTTCTCAATAAGAACTTTCAACGTTTTTTTGTTCAGATGCAACCATACTCAATCTCCCACCTTGACTATCTTCTCAATTTTGTGTTCGTCATGTTCGTGCCTTGTAATTTTCACATGAATTCTTCAATTATATCGTACTTGTAAATGGATCTACATGATATAATCAATGAATCTTTTAGCATTCAATGCTTCTTTTGTGGTGTCGTCCCTTTATCCTTCTTGTCGTCCATACATAAAATCTATAGGCTAAGGTGGAAAATATTCAAAGAAGGTTTCAAAAGTGGATTTATTGTTCAAAGTGTGCATTGGTTATAAGAGTGTTAGATATAAATCAAATTTTTATTCCAGGACCTTGGATGCGCTTGATTGTAATCCCTCAAAAGTTGAACCAATTCCTTTTTAGGCTACCTCTATTTTCCCATTCCTATGTGGATGGAAGGATATAGATCTCTTTAACTTGGTATCCATCTTTTCCCAAAGTATAGTTCAAAATACATTGAGAACTTCGATATCCCTAACTACCGATATCCCTAAATATGATTTTTATCCTTAGTATGCCAAAGTGCACCCAAATATTTTCAAAGAACATGATCCTTGCATCTCGTCCCTTTATAGTCTTTATAGAAGGCATGAGAATGAACATCTTAATAAACTTGTACACTAGGACAAATAAATAGTCATGTCCTCGTTAATATATTTAGATACTTAGGAGTTAGTTAAGATCAAATTTGTTTATTGTGTTTTTAGGTAAAGTGTGTTTCCCTGGTATATGTTAGTATGCAATTACAGTTATTTAATTTGATGGTCACAATATTTTCTAGACATAGAGTGATTCGACAGTTCATATTCTCTTCAATACTAATGACTATATTGATTTGTGGCTTAACACCTGATTGGTCCATAATATCTATTTAAAGAGGATGGAGGATCATTTGCCGATGATCAATTGTAAGAAACTCGTATCAAAATTGTTTTCTTTGGCATTAATATATTTTCTCAAGTGACCATGTTGGTTGGGGATGTGCACTATTTATTTTTTTAAGGGTTTGTTAGCAGATATTTCCATCATATGGATAGGTGATTTCTCCCTTGGATTTTCCCTCGATCCAAGACAAACATCAGGATAGATCACAACATGGTTCTACCTTATCTATAATATTTGTCTTAATTATGCTATTAAAGTTTGGTGTAAAGACATACCTGATTTCTTAATGTTGTCCTTGCATGTGCTTGGCTGATGCAACTCCAAATATCCAACTCCAGCTCCATATCTCATAGCTTTCTCCCTTCACACAAAGAGACACTACACACCCTTCTCAAACATATTCAAGCTTAAGGAATGAAAATCTAAACTATATCTAATCCAATCTACTCAAGTAAACACTAGAATTTTCATAAGTAAGTACTAATTATTGAATACACAAGCATTGGAAGGGGAAAAACATACTAATCTATATATATTAATGAATGGACAAAAGTACATCAGTCATGAAGACATACCTTGAGTCGTGAAAGAATTCCTCGCTGGGCCCTTGCTCGAGCTCCTCCTTATCCCTCACACAAGTAAAGTTGACTTGATATGTAGAACAAACTATAGAAGAAATCCTTTGGAAAGGTTCTGCAGCATAAACCTGTGAATGATTCCCCCTTTTCCTGCCTACAAAATGCCTTATTGATATAGATTGGTGGATGGGTATAGGGGGTTATTCTATATCTATAAAAACCAATGAACCTAGACTATATTGAGAGTTCATAAGCTCATATCATGAGATAAAAAACTCACCCAATGTTGATCTCCTCATAAATCCCTAATTCTGGAAGGTTACAGGGGTGATCATGGGCTATCAATAGTGCAATCAAAGATTGGTTTCATGTTTTCAGTGATGCAATGCACGATTGATTGCACTCTACTAGTGGATCAGAGTGAGAACTCCCTCAAAAGCAATTCCAGTCCAAGGTAGAAGAGTGTGTCTAAGTAATAAAACATCAATGAGTCCTGCATGTACTTCATGGTTTTATGAGTGCAAAAGAGAGATAAAAGTGTGCTCAATAGTGTATTTTTCATATACTTTTATGAGTTTGAAAAATAGGTAAAAGTATATTTGTTAGGTGTATTTTTCATGGTTTAACGAGAATGAAAAAGAGTTAAAAATTATCTCATCTAGAGAGAGCGATTAGCATAACAACATGTATCTATGTTCCAAGCAAATGGAACCAACCTAGGAAGAATGAATGGAGACAACGTACTGGAAAGTGAGGTCCATTCATAGCAGTGGTTCTCTCCATGGGTAATGGTCACAAAATAGGGGTAATGCAGGTGGCGAGATGTCAAGTGTGTTTGCAATGGAGGAAAGTGAGATCACGAAAAACACTGATGCATCAATAGTCCCCAAGATATAAGAAACAAATGCATATGTGACTGTACATTAACATAAAAGTGATGGGAACCTCCTCGGGATATGGCCAAAAAATAGATGAAGAGATAAGAATGAGGCTCAGCTTTGAGTCATGGTGGGTCTAAAGGAGGACTCCTAGGCCTATAAGAAATCATAGCATGGGCACCATATGGAAATCAGGGTGCTAACTAGGGCACCCATGGAGGGTAGGAAATACCATATAGGTTATGAGATGAAAAAACATAGTGGCTATTATTGCAAACTAACAAGATCGAACCTAAGGCTTTGTGATGACAAAATGGGTAGTTTATAATGCAAAACAATGATGTATGGAAAAACCTATCCCTATATGACAGTTTGAAACACATACCTCAAGTTCAGTGGATGTCAACATAATCTCAAAAAAATGTGACTGCAGTATTGAAACATCTCAAAAATAGATCCCCATGTCAAAATTTGGTAGAAGAACCTCATAAAAAATGACAAAAATGCTCCAAAAATAAAAAATCTAGACGAAACTTACTTGGTGGTAGGTGTGAAAAGGGTTTTTCGGTGACTCAAAAAGGTAAAATAACCTCTTTATGGTAAAAAAATAGTCATTTTCACACTTGCCATTTGTGAAAATAGAAGGATTTGGTAAAAAACCCTCCATATATCTATATTCAACCATTAGAATTTTAAATCATTGATGCAAGGTAATTCTTGAGTTCTTCCTCTTTCATTTCATTGGTTTTTTTTATTGATTTTTAGCAGCTATAAATATTTTGGGATATCCCGCATGAAGGAAGATTGCACGTTCATGGGATGTGAGGGGATATTGGTCACATGTTGTCAGTAATCTATCCTGTGACTGGTTTCTCTGGTTCCAACTGGTTAGGCATGATCATCCTCAAAATTTTTATATCTATTGTGCTTACTCAACAATTTTCCAATTTTTCTTGATGTGGGTTCTTGTTTGCAATGTGTAGGACACCCTATCAATATGACCGAGTGGAAGGAACATGACCATGAGGTCGATGATTTGGCTGTAATGGGAGATCAACAAACCTTTTCTACATTTTTGGATTATTGGCCACTAAAATTCTTTCGATGCCATAATATGTGGTCCGAACCACACTTTCTAGACATGATCGTTAAGTATTGACAACCTAACCAATAGTACTTTGATGTGAGGGGTAACCAATTAATGATTGAGGTAGAGGAAATCTACTTCCTCAGTGAGATGTTGCGACATGGGGCACTAGTGGTACTATCAAGAGGTTTTAGTGGGTTGTATCGGTCCATCATGGACTACATTGAAGAATACTATCATCCAATAGAACAAAGAACAAGCAACAAGATCCACATCCGAGATGTAATAGATCTTCCATTATGGATGATCCTATTCATGATTACTTGGGTGGTAGATTATACATCACCACACTTAACCTTGAAAGTGAACATCTAGTATGCATTGGCATGCCTTGAGAAAACAACTTTTGACTCGTGTTTAGGTTTAATGAGGAACTTGAAGGATTGACTAATAAGGTGCAAAATCAGTAAATATAAAGAGTTTGGTTACAACATGATTTTGGTCACCTTTTTCTTAGAGAGGATTCCGATCATGAGGCCTTAATAAATTTTACCAGAGGTAGGGTCCAGCAACTCAAATATGCTATGATGGAATGATCATATGGTGCGAGTCTGTTGGGTTGTTATATTCTTTGTAGTGAAAGTCCAGTCAAGGTGGATCAACTGACAATCGAAGTTGAGGTGGATCGAAAACAAGTTGAAGGTTGATGTGGTTCGACCAGGTAAAATAAATGTCTAAGTTCGAGGTGGTAAAGGCATCGACAATAAGTCAAATAGTTCAACCGACAAGAGGTCGATAGGTGGGCATGTGGCAACCGATTGAAGACTGAATGAAGGTCGACTGGTAGTCGACTGTAACATAATCCTGAGGTTCAAGGGATTTTTAGGCACCTTTTCTTTAGGGTTTTTCCTAATATAAATACTATAAATAAGGAATGTTGTAATTTTGTAAAAGATGATGAATGGATAATCGCCAAGAATCAATAGTTGTAGAGGTTATTGGTCATGTAGATGTAAGATAAATTTGCTATAGGATTGTTCTTGTGTAAAGAAAGAAGGTATGATGTATATTGAGTCTTAGGTGTGGACCAAGGTTAGAAATTTAACCTTTTATTTTGAATGAATAAGACAACAAGAGAGAATAATTCTCAAGGAATGTTGGTTTTCCCGGTTTGGGTTTCAAGGGTAAAATCTATGTGTATGTAGTGTGTGTGTGGTTTTTCATTTACTTTCTTGATTAAATATTTCTTCCTCTCTTCTGCTAGGTTTAATTTGGAAGTGTTCCTCATTTCCTAACATGTGGTATCAGAGCTTGGTTTAAAAACCTTGGATCTGATCTAAACCCTAGGTTCTGTAAGAGTCATAAGTCAAAAATATTTAAATATTGTGTTAAAGAGTGGCGAGCAACTCAAGAATAGAGATTGCAAAATTCAATGGACATGATTTTGAGCTTTGGAAGATTAAAATTTAAGATTTCCTTGTAGATCGATAAAAATGGACAACAATATGTCCAACTACCATGCCAACAAGTATGTCAATGGAAGAATCAAAGAAACTCGAGAGAAGAGAAAGGAGCACGATTCGACCTTGTCTTGAAGATTTTGTATTTCTAAATGTCTCAAGTGAAGATTCAACCAAGAAACTATGGGAAAAGTTGTGTAGCTTGTACTAATCGAAATCCCTGGTAAATAACTTGTTTCTCAGAAATAAATGGTCTCTTTTGAGGATGAGTGAGGGAATTTCGGTGAATGATCATTTAAATGCATTTAATACCATTATAATCCAGTTATCTTCTCTGGATACTAAAATCAGTGAGGAGGAGAAATGTATTAGCCTATTATGTTCTTTTCCAGAATCATGGGATAGCTTAGTCATGGATATAAGGAGTAATACAAACAGATTAGTGCTAGAAGATGTGGTTGCATATCTACTGTCAGAATAAATGATAAGGAAGAACATGGAAGGATCGACCAAAGATGCTTTAGTGGTGAGAGGTTAACCGATTGACAAAGATAAAGGAAAATTCTCTGATAGAAAGTCTAAGTTGAAGGGTATATATAAATCCCCTATTTAGTCGAAAATAAGATGTTGGAAATGCAGTAAATATGGGAATTACAGGAGGTACTGCAATTCGAAGGAAATGTAAGTCAGTACAGGATCTGATGAGAAGCAGTTGACTGAGAGAAAGAAGAATCCAGATAAGGGAGGTGATGTTTACTTAGTGTCGACCAATACACAGTCAGATCAATATATTTGGTTGATCAACTCAGGAGCATCCTATCATATGACACCACATATAGAATGGTTCTATGAATATGAAAAATATGAAGGAGGAGACATGTTCTTGGGGGATGACTCGAAACCCATAATTGTCGAACAAGGAAGAGTTCGATTGATACTGCAGGATGGGAGGAGTAGAACCCTTCGATGTGTTCTACACATTCTGGGTTTGGAAACTAACCAAATATCTATCAGTAAGATGAGTGATGCAGGGGTGAAAACTCTATTTCAAAAGGATTTTTGCAAGATGGTCAGAGGTGCGATGGTATTAATGAAAGGATTTCATATAGGAACCCTATACAAGTTACTAGGGGGGTTGAATCTACTGGATGCAACAACATCGTTGTTCCTAAAGTTGACTCGAATTCAACTCGACTTGACTCGACTCGAATCGACTCGATATGAGTCGAGTCAAACCGACTTGACAAGTCATCATAAATTTGACCTGACCATGCTATGGCATGAGAGGATGGGACACATAGGAGAAAAAAGGACTTCGATCTATGCATAACAAATGCATGGTCAAAGACTTTACTTTATGTAATTTAGAATTTTACTTTTGTGAACATTGTATATATCGAAAACAAAGTCGGGTGAGGTTCCCATTTGGAGAAACAAGGGAAAATGGGATTCTAGAATTGGTTCATAGTAATGTGTTTGGCCTTGTTTCAATGCCTTCACTTGGTGGATCCTTGTATTATGTCTCCTTCATAGATTATTTTTCCAAGAAGACATGGATATATTTCCTGAGGAATAAATCAGAGGTTTTCAATAAATTCAAATAGTTCAATTCTCTTGTAGAAAACAAGACAGAAAATAAGATTAAGGCGATGAGAACTGACAACGGTGGTGAATTATGTGGAAATGAATTTTATCAGTTCTACATTCATTGTGGAAAAGCATGCCAAAATACCACACCATATACCCCACAATAAAATGGAGTTGCTGAGAGAATGAACAGAAAATTAATGGACAAGGGAAGGAGCATGCTTAGTGGTGCTGGGCTCACACACGAATTTTGGGTGGAGGCAGTCAACACTTCAAAATATCTATTGAATATGTCTCCTTCATCAGTGTTAGTCGACATGACTCCACATGAGGTATGGTCGGGTAAGAAGCCTTCGGTTTCACATCTCAAAGTATTTGGCTGTGATGCATTTGTGCATGTTCCCAAAGAAAAAAAGAGCAAGATGGAAAAGAAGGAATTAAAGTGTATTTTCATTGGATACAAAGAAGGAATGAAATGATATAATATTTGGGATCCTGCATCAAGGAAAACAATGTATAGTCGAGATGTGGTCTTCAGATAAGTCAGATCTAATTCTGAGCCTAAAGAAATTGTTCAGACCGAGAATAATCTAGAGAAGGTGTGGTTTGAATTGAGGAACACAGAAGATGATTCAAATGAGTCGACTGCATCAGAAGAAGAGGTGGAACAACTGACCCCCATTGTAAGGAGGTTAGAATGAGTAAGAAAACCAGTTGAAATATATAGTCCACCCAACTTTTGTTTCTCATTTTTGATAACTACCACCGATGATGAGCCCAAGTTGGTCGGGGAGGAAGTTGACTCAGCAGAGGGAAAAATATAGAAGGATTCCATGGTGGAAGAGATGGAATCCTTCCACAAGAATGATACATGGGACTTATTCAAATTACCCAGTGGAAGAAATCTTGTCGGTAGCAAATGGGTATTCAAGAAGAAGATGAACGCAATAGGTCAAGTCGAAAGATTCACAACTCGAATGGTAGAGAAAGGATATTCCCAAGTCGAAGGAGTTGAATTCAGTTAGATTTTTTCCCTTGTCACAAAATTAACTTCCATTAGAATACTAATGTCTCTGGCTACAACATTTGATCTAGAAATAGAACAGATGGATGTGAAGAAAATGTTCCTATACGGGGTCTTGGAAGAGGAAATATACATGAAACAAATTGAAGGATTTGTAGTAAATGGAAAGAAATATTTGGAGTGCAAAATGAAAAGATCCTTTTATGGTCTAAAGAAATCACCAAGGATGGAAACTCTTCTGTTAGTTTTAGTGTGTAAGGGTTCCTCATTTCCTAACAGAGTCGTGGGTGGCAGGATGGAAAGTCATTTTAGGATTACTTGGGTTCGCTTGAGGAATGAGAATATCATTGTCATTTAGGACTCCCCACAAGATGGAATTGAATTTCTTTAGGACCTAAAGCTTGCAATACCCCTTGGACAACAGTGGAGACAACTCAGTAAGACTTGTGAAATTGTTTTTTAGAAATTTTCAAGTTTTATAATGTTTTTGTGTTTTTCAAATATGTATATTTTTTTATTGATGTATTATAACTAACCAAGTGATTGTTTTGACACAGATATGGGACCAGAATGACAAGCTGGATGGGGATGATCCCATCACATGAGAAATGACAAGGATTCATATGAGGGGGTGGGAGGTGATCCTGAAGACCTCCATGAGGTGTAGATGAACCTTGAGGGTTTGACAATAGGGGTTCCTCCATGTTGATGAATGAGATTTCACCAAGTTTGCAACACCATACTATGGGTTTGTCTTGCCCATTCCTTTGGCTTCTTAGGAACGTGGCTAGTGTAGCGACGTTCTACCATGACACTCATGCGACTCGGGATGACTAGAGGAAAATATACCCATTATTGTATTACATCATATATGATTATCCCGTTGACATATATTGTATCAACATGGCCAATGCAGCCCAATTTTGTACTCTACACCATTTTTGGGATGATGTAGCCAAACACTCATATATATATATATTTGTTTGTTTTCTTATTTTGGCTTGTACCTATGGTTATTGATTGATATGAATGTTACCCATATTTATGTACATGCATTCTTTGTAAATGATTAATTAATGTTACAAATTCCAATCTAATACCTAATTAGCCAATGAATCAACCAATGGATTATACCTTCTTGTAATATGTTGATAATAAATGAAATCAAAGTATCTTTCAAGAAGACAGACCCTTAAATATAGGCCAACTTCTGTCAACTATAGAAGAAAATACATCAAGAACCAAGAATTTTTTTGTATTAGGTGCTACTAAAAATTATGATAGTAGACACACAACAACATTCATATCCTTAATTTTTTGCTCCAATAAGATTCTACAACAATATGGAATTTTCAACTTTTTCTTTTTTACAATTTTTCTAGAATTACAAATTTTAGTAGAACTGGCTATCTCCCAAACCATGCACTTTTTGAAAAAATTCACTAAACCACATATTTTTGTCTTTATGAGTATCTAAATGTAAATTAAATACAATTTTTGAGTTTTGTGATCTACGATCACTTTTACTCCTTTGAAAATCCCAAAATTCCACAAAAAGTGGTTTTGAATAGTGGATTTTGACCTATTTAAACATCCCCATTCCAAACTCCTTAGAGTTTATCCAATTCTTTCATTTGATATCTTCATGTATGTCGTCTGATCTCTCTCTAAAAATTTCAGCTTAATCTGGATCCCATTCATTGAATTGGACCAAGGTATTTAAAAATAATTGTTTTGAATTTTTGGAAAATTCAAGCAATAATGGCCAGTGGTCCTCACTTTCTTAGAAAACCTCACTATGAAGAAAACCCATAAAATTTTATCTCAATTTGAGTTATTCTGCGCTAGTTATGGCCAAAATAAGAAAATGGCTCAAGACTTGTTTTTTTTAAACATAGGCAACTTTTTGCATATGTGGAAACTGTCAACATGGATGTTGATGTGGCAGCATGGGTCCACATGGAACTCTAAGGGGGTGCCATGTCACCCCTCCAATCATTTGACCTTGCCTCATCATCCTCCGTCACAACCTCCTTTCTCTCTCCTCCACCTCTCACCTCTCTCTCTCTTTCTTACCTTTACCTTACCTTTACACTTCTATATACATAAAATAAAATAAAATATTATTAAATACAAGACCCCACCCATAATGGTCCATGCCACCAGTGGGTCTTATCCCGTCCTTTACTTTCGGTGTGAAACCCCCCACTCATGGCTAGATATGACAATGGAGATGATTGAGGATGAATTGAGGATCAAGGGTAGATTTCATAGGTTGCATCACTTAGGATTTAACATCGCATTCACCCAACAAAACTTCCATACCACTGAGGGTACACATGGAACTCCTGCAACCATTTCATAGGTTTAAAAACATTTCCAAAACTGCTCACCCGAACGTTCGAAACCACCAGTGAGTGATATTGGGTTGCCTCCATGGACTGTTTCCCACCCCGATGGTCTACCAACCTACCACCAAGGCCTTCCATAGTGGAATTCCATTTCACCACTACCAAATCACTCACCACATGGCCTCCATGTCATGATGATGTCATAATTCCCAATTTTTTCCAATATCCAAAAAATGCATAATTTCAAGAAAACGTCGTGGGCCATCCAATCACCCTCTAGCTTAGCCTCTGTGCAACTAACAATATTTTAACCTGCAATTCAACCAATATGGTCTAAGTGTTGCAAGCGATGCTCTGATACCAATTTGTGACGTACCCCGATACATGAGTACCTAAAAATTGACGTTCTTGGACAAATTATGAATTTCTT
>JASDQU010738025.1:135493-150664 GCA_032191745.1 Picea mariana
CACTATATTTAGTGGATTCCCCTTGACTCCTGCATCATCGATGGTTTGGATTTTGGAAAATCCTTTACTTAATACTTCCCAACTGATGGTCTCTTCTCATCCCATGAGAACGAATCCTTTTGTGTTCCAAGGTGGTTCACCGGATCATAGCATTCATTCAATTCCTTGTGCCTCTAATCCTTTCTCTTTTGGTATGCCTGTCATGACTTCACACATGCCATCCTTCATTTTGACAACTAATGTGAATCCTAGTTTTGGTTCTGGGGGCATGATGCCTCCTTATGTTCCTTTCTCTTTTGGCAGGGGTCATATCCCTCAACCAACTCTTACGGTAGGAGTTTGGAATCCTCCTTCCTCTGGACCTAATCCTAGCTTCAATGTTCTAGGATGGAGTGCTCAAATGGGTGGTCAATTTACTTCCTATAATTTGTCCATCATTCCCTATTCCTCCATGCCGATTCCTACAAATGATTTTTTTGTGGCAAATCTTCCTTTAAACTTTGGTTTTTCATTAGGAGGGATTCAATTTTATGGTATGGGAAACCCCCAACATGGAGTTACTTCATCTGGGAATAATCCTCACATGAATAATCCTTATCAAGTCGCTTTCTCCTCGCAAGCGACTTCCGCGGGTATGGTTCCCTTACAACCTTTCATGAATTAGTTGGCAGGAGGATACTATCCTACTGGTCAGGGCCATGGTGTATACCATAAACCTGGTTGGCCTGCAATCTCTCAAACCCAATCTTTCCCAGGAGCATGGGCTCAGATGCCGCAACCTCTTTTCTGGCCATGTTGAATCTACCAGATTTGTCAAAATTAATGAATGACCTAGTGCATCATGATCCATCATGGCCCCCTGTCCCTACCAATATTCCCTCAAACATTCTAAAGTTTGAGGTAAATACTGGTGAGGACCCAGGTGATCATGTGACTAACTTTCACCTATGGTGTTTGTCTAAATCCCTAAATGACGATTCTGTTCATTTGAGACTATTTCAAGACACCCTTATGAGGGTCACCACAAAGTGGTACATCAAGATGCCTGGGGGAACTTATGGAACTTTCAATTAGATGGTCCTAGATTTTCTCAACCACTTCCAATTGTCAGTTCGTTATGATGTTAGCATGGAAATTTTATCAGTTTTTTGTCAAGATAAGGACACCCACATCTCTAATCATATTCAAGAGTGGTGTATATGGAAGAGGTTGATTAAAGCTTACATTCCTCAAGAGTTTCTGTTGGAATAGTTCCTCAAGTCCTTGTTTCCTTACATTTCAAAGGATGTTTCTACATCTAGAGTAACATCTGAGGAAGAGGTCATATTCAAAGCCCAACAATTAGATCTTATATATGCTCAATCTGGGATGCTTTATAAATTTATCCCTGATGCGCCGCGATCAAATTATGATCCTAGACAAAATATTGGGCCCCATGCTGGTGGCATCATAGGCTCCAAAAATGATAAGACTGCAGACTTGGTGACGAACTAGTTGAAGGATTTGTCTCTTAAACCATCTGCAACAAGACAAGTTACGACTTTGGCTGCACCCACCTAGTTGGTAGTTGTGCATTTTGTACATTCGACGACCTCAAATGGTGACCAACAACCCAAAGGGAATAAAAGGAAAGTGCATGGAAATAATCGTAAGGGTGGGAAGAACAATAAAAATAATAAAGACAAGGAAAAAAATAATAACGATAAATCTAATAATAATGATGGTGAGGGAAAGAAAGAAAAGAGGAAGGTGAATTTTCCATGTAAACTTTGTAAATATGATCACCTTACCCACTTGTCTCCAAAAATCGAGGAAGCTTCAAGGCTCATATCACATCATCCTACTGTGTTGACGAACCTGTTTCCACATAACCAAACTATGACCTCGGGATCTTCCAACACTAAAAATGCATCGAGAGTGAGTCAAAACCCCCCGTCACATGATGGTGGTCATATATGCATCAATATGGTTAAATATGAGATCAATGTAACCACTCGACCTCGCAATTATGGTTCTTCATATCCTATTATAGGTCTAGAACCTCCTCCTTCGGAAACACCTTTGCAGATTGATAAGCAGGAAACTTTGTCTCATATTTTGAAAGGAGTCCTTAAGCACTATGCCCACAATCCTAATGCCAGAGTCGCCCAAAATTATTCGATTTTTTGGAATTTGGACCGAACACCATGCACGATGTTGTCCTTGGAGGTGCTCCAGACATGTCCCACATAAAGGAATTCCTTGTTATATTTTTTAGGAGCTATAGACCCGAGTGGATCAAAAGTTTTCAATTTTGATGTTGCAGATGTCAAGCCTCGCTTTCCTTATCATGTGGACTTTCAGATCCATGCGGAGAGTATGAATGTCAACATCAATCATACTTTCATTGATGAAGGTGATTTGACATATGTTATGTCTTTATATTGTTGGAAATCCATTGGCTCTCTGTTGCTTTCTCATTCCATGACCATGTTGACTGCATTCGATGGGCGTTGATTCAGTCCCTGTGGTATTCTTCCCGCTTTCCTGGTCCAGTTAGGTGGAAAGAACATGGAGGTCGAGGTCGAGGTGGTTGATGTACCTTTCAACTAAAATATTTTACTATGGCATAATTTGACTTATGATATGAAGACCGTTGTGTCATCGATTTTTTTTCGTTTTATGCTTTCCTCATGAAGGGAAGATAGTGATGATCCACAAGTTGTCCTTTGCGCATCTTATTCCTTCTGCATATGTGGGACCCTTGGTCCCCATTAGCAGGAAATTGAGAATGTTGTTTTTGGTATGTACTCCTGATCCAGGTGGATATCGGTGGCCACCCACCTTTTCCAACTGGCTCAAAGCAGTTTTCTGGTAATTTTGGCAATTTACTATTTTTAGCAGTTTTAACTTCCGGGGCTATTTTGAGGGCCTAAATGAAGGTTTTTCGAGATCAAGATTATCAATTTTAGTCAAAGGCATGATTGAGCCACCAAAATGAATCTCCTCAATGATACCTTTCCAACGGGCTATCATACACCTAAAATGGAGATCGTATGCAAAATTTACGACCCCGGGAAGTTGATGTACTAACTTACCTAAACGGGGCCCACATGACTTTTGGCACTTCATCTCCTAGGGTTAGGTTTTGGATATCTAGGGTTTTTGGGATTCTTGTTTATTGTAAAAATTCCTTCAGAGCCTCATTGTAATCATCTTTTTGTGAATATGAGTAGCCATCACATCTCTTCTCAGAGATAAGCTGTCACCATTCTAGCGAGTCTTTCACTTTGTATTTTTACAGTCTTTGTACATTTATTTCATTAATAGAAATCGTGTATTACTATATCTCTGTGTTTATGGTTTCATATATTATACATTTCTATTATATTATTGTATATCCACGATATCTCTGTGCATTTCTTTATTATATCTCTGCTCTCATTTCATGCTGAAAATAATCTGGATCAGTGGTATCAAAATAGGCTTCTCTTGATCGTTTTTTTCAATTCATGTCCCCGACGAGGTCCAAGTATAGCAAGTTGGGTCTTGATCTTGTCTCTCTTTAAGACAATATCTCTTGCACACCCAAGAAACCCTCAATGGGAGAAGAAAAGAAAAATTACAGAGCATACGATCCTATCAATCTATTGCTTGAGAAAGCTCTCATGTGACAGAGGGACGAAATGATGGAGAATTTTTCCCACATCCTTCAATGCTTGTCAATAGAAGCAGGTGGATATTCATAAAGCGGCCACTTTGGAGGCACCTCACCTTTCAAGGTACAAGTTAATTTTGATATTCCTGTATTTGAAGGACATATAGATGCAGAAGCCCTAGACAAATGGTTAAATTTGCTAGAAGGTTATTTCTCTATTCACAATTTTTTCGACAGAGAAAAGATCACCTTCGCACTCCTTAAATATATCCCCCATGTCAAACATTGGTGGGAAACTTACTGGGAGCAAAGTTCCATAGAGGATTATGGAATATATGGGGCTGAGCTCACTTAGGATTTTTTGTGGATGCAGTAAAGGAACAATATTACCCTATTGGCAACTATGAGGACGAGTACATGAGATGGACCACACTACGACAAGAGAGGGGACAAGTAGTTACGGAGTTCACCAATACCTTCCATACATTGTGCACCAAGATGGGTATCAAAGACTCTAAACGACATTTGGTTTTGAAATACCTTGGGGCTATACATAGATACATCCAAACTAAAATGGATTTTCTAGACATCTCATCACTCGGTGATGCTTATCGATATGATTTTAAAATCAATAAGAAATTTAAGCACCAAAACAAATGGGAGTTCGGGTCTGCAAATCTGCAAAAACCAAAGTATGACAAAGACGTCCCTACCAAACAGTCTCCCGAAAACCAGTCCAAGCCACAGGAAAATAAGGGTCACAATAAGACAAAGAAGGACACCAAAAAATTGTGTGATTTCCACAAAAAACTCTGGCACAACACCGATGAATGTCACTCAAAACAATCATTGGTGGCAAAGATCAAATACAAGGTGCCAAACCCTGATTTTGATTCTGATTCTAAAAATACTGATAAAGGAAACATCATTGACGCAAACCCACTGCTATTGTCATGACCACAACAATTCAACCAGAAGAACCAACAGATCCTGAAGAGGGGTAGCAGTTTTTTCATTCACAAATGTGGGTGAAGGGGACCTCACTGCATTTTGTTTTTGATAACAAAAGCTAGAAGAACCTCATCTCAATAGAGGTTGTCAAACAGTTGGGATTGTCGACAACACCACACCCGCATCCATACAATATAGGGTGGCTTCACCAAGGATGGGATCTCCGTGTCAGCCAACAATGTAGATTATCATATGATATCCAACCCTTCAAGGATCAGGTATTATGTGATGTTGCCCCACTAGATGTCTGTGATGTCCTCTTGGACAAACCATATATGTGGAGACACCATGTTGTTTATGAGTCTCAACCTCGTAGTGTCATTGTTACTTTGGGGGGTCATCTCTACAAAATACTAGAGGTAGTTTCAACTATTGTTCCACCTAAAAAGTGTCACAAGGTAGTATCTCACACTGCAAAATTTAGCTTCTTCACAATTTGTTCAAAAGGGGAACAAAAGGACACTGAAACCACTACAACCTCGCCCCAAGCATCTTCTGTCCAACAGAAATAGGTTGACAAGGTTGTAGAAAAGAAAAAATATTCCTTCTGCACACTTTCCTCTCATGTAGCTTGACTTTTTGAACAGCCTCAACCTCAATAGGTTTGTGGCAGACTTCCACAAACTTAGCAACGCGACGTCTCCAGCAAGGCAAACAACTCACCAAGATTCAGATTCAACAAACGCTTTTTCTTCTCCCCCAGGCACTCAACGCAATGGAGACCATTACTTCCTAAGGAGGGAGGATTGATCCAAGTGGATATTGGCGACCACCCACCTTTTCCAACTGGCTCAAAACAGTTTTCTGGCAATTTTGGCAATTTACTATTTTAGCATTTTTAACTTCTGGGGCTATTTTGAGGGCCTAAATGAAGGTTTTTCAATATTTAGATTCTAAATGATAGCCAAAGGCATTATTGAGCCACCAAAATGAATCTCCTCGACAATACCTTTCCAACGGTCTATCATACGCCTAAAACAGAGATCGTATGCAAACGATACAACCCCGGGAAGTTGACGTATTAACTTACCCAAACGGGGCCCACATGACTTTTGGCGCTTCATCTCCTAGGGTTAGGTTTTAGATGTATAGAGTTTTTGGCATTCCTGTTTATTGTAAAAATGCCTTCAGAGCCTCATTGTAATAAACTTCTTGCGAATGCGAGTAGCCGTCACATCTCTTCTCAGAGATAAGTTGTCACCATTCTAGTGAGTCTTTCACTTTGTATTTTTACAGTCTCTATACATTTATTTCATTAATATAAATCATGTATTACTGTATCTCCGTGTTTATGGTTGCATCTATGATACATTTTTGTTATATTATTGGATATCCACTACATCTCTGTGCATTTATTTATTATATCTCCACTCTCATTTCGTGCCGAAAATTATATAGATCAACTCCCCCTTGATGGGAACTTTCATTTTCTTGGCACCAATTGTACACATCAATACCATCTCTGGTGAGTCTTCATTGTCACTACAGTTCATTTATTTCCATACGTCATATATTAATTATCCATGGACCCTACCTTCTCTGAATGTGTCATATGAAGGTCATTCACACATTTGGATGTAAATTCCATTTTCTGCAGTAGAGATTGTGTATCAAGCTATACTAGAAGCTCATGCAGACCCATATCCTCCCTCCTCGTGGATTGACGAGGTGGATCCCATATTAGAACCCATATGGGTTGTCCAATCATCTTGTTCGTGTGAATTCCTTGAAGATACTTTACCCTCGGATGAAGCCATCATAAAGGCCATGTTCGGTCCAGATAGGCCTTAGGACGACCTTCATCATAGATCTTATTTTCTCCCGGGGCTTGAATGAATTGAACAGGATGAGTGTAGGTCCACCTTGAGTGAGATGGTCGATCATGCCATGGTTCTATTAGATACGCATGGTGTATATGCCGAAGGAAACATGGTGAATATTTCCCCCACCATCACGATTGACATCTCTTGAACCCCTGGTAAAATTGAAAATTTATATATAGGTGCAGATTGTTCTCTTGAAGAAATTCAGAACTACACCGATCTCTTCAAATAATTTTGAGATGCATTTTCTTGGTCATATGAAGAGATGACATGAATCGACCCCAGTGTTGTCGAACACAAAATTAAAAATTATCTTAATGCTAAACCTATTCGACAAAGACTTAGAGTTGTAAATCCTAGGAAGGCCCCTGCTATTAAGGCAGAAGTGGAGAAGTTTCTTAACATTGGCTTCATCTACCCGGTTACCTTGACTGAATGGGTATCCAACCCTGTTCCCATTGATACGAAGAAAGGAACCATCCATGTATGTATGGAATTTAGGGACATGAACAAAGCATGTCCTAAAGATAATTTTCCCACTCCTTTCATTGATCAGATTATTGATGAGTGTGCAGGAAGAGAAGTCTTTTCTTTTATGGAAAGATTTTCAGGTTATAATCAAATTCAAATTAAACCCAAGGATAAAAAAATACGAAGTTTATTTGTCCTTGCAGTACCTTTTCATACTGGAAAATTCCTTTCGGTCTTAAAAACGCCAGAGCAACCTTCCAACGTGCCATGAACTTTGTGCTTCACGATATTAAGAAAATTTTTGAAGCCTATTTAGACAATCTCGTTGCTCACTCTTGAAAGAGGGTTGATCATTTGACTCACCTTCAACTTGTATTTGAGATATTCCTCTTCTATCGCATTGAGTTGAACCCTCACAAATGCATCTCTTGCGTTAGGTTTGTCCACCTTTTGGGTTTCATAGTTTCTGAGCATGGGATCATGGTGGATCCTATGAAGGTTGAGGCAATACTTCAATTGCCTCCCTCACGTAATATTTGGCAACTTCAGTGTTTACAGGGGAAGGATAACTTCCTGTGTCATTTTGTAGAAAACTATGCCAGTATAACTAAGGGTTTCATGCATCTTTTGAAGTAGGATACTCCGTTCATATGGGATGAGTGAGCCCATGAATACGTCGATGCTCTTAAGAAATAACTCGTATTGACACCTCTTTTGAAGCCCCCAAACTACAATAGATATTTCTTTCTTTATATTGCCACATTTGATGGGAAAATTGGTATGGTTCTAGTCCAGGAAGATGATGAGATCCATGATCATGTTATCTATTACCTTAGCCAAAATATAATTGGTCTTGAATTTAAGTATTCTCACATGGAGAAGATAGCCTTAGCAACCGTACATGTGGTTCAACGATTACATCATTATATCTTACTCTACAAGACTACCATAGTTGCGAATGTAAATCCATTTCAATATGTCCTTACACGATGTATCATAGGGGGAAGTAAAATAAATGGATTGTGATTCTACAAGAATTTGATCTTGATTTTTCTTCTACAAAATCCAAGAAGTCGCTAGTTCTTTCGGAACTAATGCCGAACTTCCCTAGGTAGGATGGGGATATTTTTCATGATAATTCATTCACGGATGAACACATATTCCTTATCTCTTCTTCGAACCCATGGTATGGAGATATTTTAATCTACCTTCAAACTATGAAGCTTCCCCAACATATTTCTAGAGATGATGATGACGTATATGCCATCAGACCAAAAAATACCTCATTATCGATGATACATTATATCATCGAGGGGTGGGAAATATTTTTCATCGTTATTTGACTCACAAAGAGGCTGAAGCTATTCTAAATGACTGTCACAGTGGGGCATGTGGTGGTCACTTATATGGGCTTACGAAAGCCCAAAAGATATTGCGAGTTGGTTATTTTTGGCCATTGATTTTTAAATATTGCGTTGAAGTGGTCAAGAAGTCTCACCCTTTCCAGGTGTTCACTCGTAAGATGCGCTCGCACCCTTCCCCTATGTACTTAGCAATTAATTTAGGTCCCTTCACTAAGTGGGGGTGGATTTCATGGACGAAAACCAATCCTTAGCTGAGGGGAATCATCACATTATTGTGGTTGTGGATTATTTTACTAAATGGGCTGAGACCATGCCTACTATTAAATCCGATGGTGAGACTACAACATTTTTCATATTCAATCATATTATAACTTAGTTTATAATCCCAAAGGATATTGTCACTGATCATGGAAGTCATTTCCAGAATGAAATGATGATATATTTAACATCTAGACTGGGTTTTAAATATGACCATTCGTCACCATACTATCCCCAGGAAAATGGACAAGTAGAGGTCATGAATAAATCTCTTAAGACTATTTTGCAAAATACTTTCAGGTAGATTAAATCTAAATGGAATGTGATGCTTTACCCTACACTATGGGCATACCTAACTATGGTAAATACTTCCATTGATTTCTCACTGTTTAAGTTAGTTCACGGGGTGGAGTCGATTCTTCCTATTGAATGGAAAATCCCTTCTCCCAAGTTGTCAATAGAGCTCCTACCTAACACGATCGATCTTGAATAACACCTTGTACACCTAGAGCATCTTGATGAGCAGCATCGAGATGCCACTATGGAAATTGAGGCAAATAAATGATGTGTTAAGGTCCAATATGATAAGTATGTCCATCCCTAGATGTACACTGAGAGTGACTTGGACCTTCTCTATGACCAAGCTAAAGAACCATTAGGGGCATGGAATTTTAATCCCATGTGGCACAATATTTACATCGTGAGACATGTCCTTGAAAAAGGAGCCTACAAATTAGAATATTATGAAGGGAATGTGTTGGATGAGCTAAGAAATGGGCTCTATCTTAAACGATATTACGCTTGATCCTTCAAGCTCAAGCGTGACATTTGTATACTAATGTATGTTAGTGTATATATTTCACTTTTTATTCTTTTGTGTCATTGGATTGATGATTGGGTTTTCCTTTGGTTGGATGATGTTGACAGAGTCATCAGTGTTCTTAGGATTCAGATACGGTGCCAGTCATCATACTTGGAACATGGCTTCCACTTCTTGGGTTATCTATTCACCTGAGGGACAACTGGTGTCTTCTGGTGGCATTTATCTAGGGCCATCAATGAACAATGTGGTTGAGTATAGTGTCATTATATAACTATTGCGTGACGCCATTTCACATGGTGTTCAATACTTAGAAGTTCCCTTGGATTCCCAGTTATTTGTATGTCAATTGAACGATAGCTACCGGGTCATAGATCCTACACTACTCTGATGTTTCCTTCAGGTATGACTTTTAGAACGACATTTTGAATTTATTACTTACAATCATGTACATATAATCTTAATCACGTATCTGATGCATATGGTAATTACATTTTATATTGGAATTTTTCATATAACTAAGGAATGAAAACATACATACATTCATAAATACAATGTAAGAGATGCAAGTAAAGCCGAAGACCAAAATAGTTTTTTTTATATATTTCAAAAATATATGGTGTCATAGTACAAAATGGGGTTTGTATCCCTAGAATACATATATGACTGGTACATCACATAAACATGACATATATTCTTGAGGTCCTGGGTTCATGTCATGATAACACACTATGGAATTTTCAAGATGACATAAGAGTCTCACCCACTCACGGGGTACACCCACTACTTGTCGCTGCATCGCCTCTAGCAGATCCTCCACCTGGACCATAGGTACCCGATGAGTCAAACGAGACTAGTTTCCATGCACATTTTGGATGACTCTCTCTGCGTCCCTGCATACCATCTCATCTCCTCGACCTCTGCACCGATGTCATGGATATCCCTCTGGTCATCATTGATCCAAAAATGGAAGGAATTAATAACAAATTGACATTAACAAGATGCTCATGAATGATTAAAGAGTTCAACCATCAATAAACATGCTGCAAATAATATAAGATAACAATAATAAGAAAGAAACAAAGAAAACAAGAACTTGATAATGGAGTTCACCAATATGTGGCTACGTCTCCGGGCCCGCTTCCAAGTGGAGGACATATTTATTGATATTTAAATGTTCAAGTTCTCTTTACAATGGATCCTTTCTATTAAAAATAGGCTTATGATCTTTTGTACAAGACCTCCTTGTGCATATGCACACATGCCTCAAAATTCTCCTCTCAAAACATGACAAAATGCCCCTCAAAACATGAGAAATGGGCCAAAAACTCCAACTCTTCTTTACATTCCTTGCATACAAAGTACCCTCTTAGGCTCAATAATCCTGGTTTATATATTTTCTAGGTTGAGTTAGGGAAGCCCAGCTTCCCACAAAGATCTGGCCTCTTTTTGGCATCAAATCCTTCTCCAAATGGCCAAGAAATCTCAAAAAATGCCCAATTTGGACCAAAACTATAGGCAAAAATCCACTTTGTAAAAAAAAATTAAAGCTAGCCCAACATGCCTGGGTTCGTTCTCCTAAATAGGGTCACATGGAAATGATATGGCCAAGCACCAACCCCTAAGGGTTGTGCACTAGCCCTTTCCCTACAATTTTCGGTCATATGTCAATTTATAATATGACCGCTCCCCCAACATGTGCGCCTAGGTTGTGGTCATCACCCTCGAATCACATGACGGGTAGGTGCTAAGAATATGCACCCAAATATTTTCACTGACATGGAATACTGATAGCGACGGACTTTTGGTTATATCAGATATGCAAACCGTGGGCTGAGGCTAGGCCCCAGCCCCCTTCCGCATCCGCCATTACAATAAATCCACTTTATATGTTTTAATGTGGAATTTTTATAACAAGTATCACCATTGGCACGTTGACAATCCAACCTATCCCAATGCACTTCCCCTACCAAGAGGTCATGCGGTCGAATCCCATGAAGCTTAAATTTTTTTATCCAACCAACGAATGATGGGGTGCCATGTGGCAACCCACATCTGGGCCATGTTGCACCTTTTCATTTGCCCACAAATGTGCCACTTTTCAAAATGGGATTGGACCAGTTTTTTCATATGCCCATTCAGTGCCCTGCTTCTCTTCCATGTGTCTCAGTTCCACGTCAACATGATGATGTCAACATGGACTTTTTGGATGTTTGGGAAATCGATTAGAGTGCGATAAATCTCGCATATGGTTTCCATTTGAGGAAGTAAATATATGGCCAGAATCAACGCAATGAGCCAGATGCAATGGAACTGGTTTCATCTGATTATGAGAACTTCCATTTTTGATAATTTTCTGGACTTGAGGAGCCTCCTAGATCATTCCTCCCCACTTGGAAGATTTTGGACCACCAAAAGTATGGTATTAGTTGATAAATAAGTGAGGATACAATGTCCTCACTTTTCTAGTCTCCATCCAGTTGGCCTCACTTGGATTTGTTCCCTTCAATCCCACTCGAAGATACTCCACATCACCCCTGTGAGAAGTACAGACTCTTTTGTCCAAAATGGTGTCTTCCTGCAACTCATTCATATAATCAGGAGCCAAATATTCTATGGTAGGAATTTGAACATTCTCTCCTTGATCCTTGATCATAGGAGGTGCATGAAATCTCAAGTTTTCCACATTTACAACTGAATAAATTTTCATATATGGAGGCAATTCTAACCGAAAAGCATTAGTATCAATCTTGTCTAAAATTTTGAAAGGACCATAATGAATTGGTTTAATATTTTTACCTTCTTCTTACATCCTTTCCTTTTTGATGTATAACCAGACTTGATCTCCTACTTTCAACTGATGATCAACTCGATGCATATCATGCCTCGCCTTGTACTTGGCTTGGATTTTCTCCAACTATTCCTGTACTGCCTGATGAATCAACTAGATCCGTTCAATGAACTTTGTATCCCTGTCCACATCATTGTTTCCTTCTGCTACAATGTATTTCCCAAAGTCAAAATCGAAAGGATATTTTGGCAAGTACCCCAAACATGTTTCAAATGGAGATCTCTTAGTAGAAGAATGCTTGGATCGATTATACACATGCTGTACATAACACAAATGTTCATCCCAAATCTTAGGATGTTTGTTGCAATATGCCTGAAGTAGATACACTACCATTTTTTTCACCACCTCTATCTTATCATTCGTCTATGGATGAAATGATATGCTCTTATTTAGCCCAGTGTCCATAAGTTCCCACAAGCTTGACCAAAATTTCCCCATGAACTTGAAGTCTTGATCAGATACAATAGAAGTAGGTAACCCAAAATGAAACCATACATTTTCAAAGAACATTTGAGCTGTTTGTTCAGCTGTGACTTTCTTTTTATAAGGTATTATAACACACATCTTTCTGAACCTATCCACAACTACATACAAGTAATCATGACCTTTTCTAGACATAGGCAATCCCCCCAAAAAATCCATAGATACACTTTCCCATGGTCTAGAAGGAATCGGAAGTGGAGTGTACAATTCTAGCTTTTTGTTACTTGGTTTGCTTATTGCACACATAGTACATCATTTTACATGTTTAGACACATTTTCATGCATTCGAGGCCAATAACAAAATATTTGTAACCGAGCAACTATTTTGTCTACACCAAAATGTCCTGCTATAAGAGAAGTATGTGCCTCCCTGATTACATGGACTCTTTCACTTTCTGGAATACATAATTTTCCCAAATGATACAAAAGTTTGTCTTTAATATGGTAATTCAATTGTTCTTCTCTTTTACCATGACTTAAAGTTGCATAGACTTCCTTAAAATCTTTGTCCTTAGCATATTATTGAATGTAACTTTCATGAGTAATTGAATTGTGCTTAAGGATTGTAGCAATTGTACTAGGAGGTCTAGATAACATATCAACAACTTTATTATGGATGCCCTTTTTATATATGATGACCAAATGAAATTTCTTTAAAAACCCCATCCATGTAAAATGCCTTGATTGTTGTAGCTTAGTTTGTGATTGTAGATACTTTAATGGTTGATGATTCATATTTATTATTGTTTCTTTGCCCATTAAGTAATGTTTCCAATTTTTAACACTTTGTACTAAAGCATACATTTATTTATCATAGGTTGGATAGTTAATTATTGTTGTAGTGAAGGTCTCATAATGATAGCATATGGGATTTCGGTGTTGCATTAGCACTATCCCCATGACATAGTCACTTGCATCGGTTTCAATTTCAAAATATTGTTGGAGACATGGCAATGCCAAAACAAGAGTTGTACTAATCTTTACCTTAAAAGTATAGAAATCCTTTTGTTGGCTTCCTCCCCACTGGAATCCTCTTTTCACACTTTTCAAAGCATGTAAAGGTGTTGAAACTAGAGAGAAGTTTACAATAAACTTCCTCCAATACTGTGTTTCCCTCATGAAGCTTCTTACTCCAGTTACATTTGTAGGCTTTAGCCAATTTACAATGACCTCAACTTTAGAGGGATCAATCTTAAGCTCTCCAACCCCTACAATGTAACCCAAATATACAAGAGATGTTTTGCCAAATTCACATTTTGACAACTTTACAAAAAGTTTCTCTCTGTGCAACACTGAAAGTATTTTACTAACATGCTGGACATGCTCTTCCCTAGTCCTACTAAAAATAAGAATATCATCTAAGTAGACTATTACAAACTCATCAATGAATGGCTTGAATACATCGTTCATAACCCACATAAAAGTAGCAGATGCTTTATTAATCCCAAATGGCATCACTAACCATTCAAATAATCCCTGTTTTGTTTTAAAAACAGTTTTCCATATATCATGTTCAACAACTCTGATTTAATGGTAACCACTTCTTAAGTCTAACTTAGTAAAATAAACTGCATTTTTCAATTGATCTAATAAATCATCTATGTGAGGCAAAGGGTAACGATTTTTTACCGTGATCTTGTTCAAGTCTTGAAAATTCATGAAAATGTGCCATGTGCCATATTTCTTTGACTCTAGGATGATAGGTGACCTGCATGGAGAAGCACTAGGTCTGATGACCCCTTGTTCAACCAGCTCTCGTACATGTTTCTTTATCTTTGCGTTTTCCAAAACTGATAATCTGTACATTCCAATGTTAGGAAGAGGAACATCTTGCTGCAACTGTATCTCATGTTCAAATTTTCTCTTTGGAGGTAATCCTTTTGGGACTTGAAATATCTCATCATAGTAAAAAACAATTCTAACTAAATAATCTTTCAATTTTGTATCACAATCTTTGAAAGTATCAATTCCGACAGTGACTTTAGCTTTTACAACCATTAGTAAATATCTCTTACTAAGATTTACAATTCTCTTCATTTTCCCTGAGTTGATTTGTGATAGATTCAATTTCTTCTTACGAGCCCTTACAACATATTCTTTTCAATATTTAGTTAATTGATACTTATTGTCTTCATGATAGAATATTTCCTTTCTATCATACAAATATGGACTCCCAAGTACAATACCACATATATCTAGTGGAACCACATCCAACTCAACCTCATCGATAAACTGTGAATTGATAGCAAACTTTAAGACACATTGTCTATTCACTTGCAATTGATTATCATTATGAATCCATCCTAAAGGATATGGTTTCTTATGAGGTTAGTGATTAATCCCAACTTTTTAACAACTGTCTCTGTTATCAAATTTACTTGTGAGCCACTATCAAATAGAGTATCAATTTTTGTGTGTTTGGAAATTACTCTTATGTGAAAAAGTTCTGTTTG
>JASDQU010738025.1:150684-162916 GCA_032191745.1 Picea mariana
ATCATTATGAATCCATCCTAAAGGATATGGTTTCTTATGAGGTTAGTGATTAATCCCAACTTTTTAACAACTGTCTCTGTTATCAAATTTACTTGTGAGCCACTATCAAATAGAGTATCAATTTTTGTGTGTTTGGAAATTACTCTTATGTGAAAAAGTTCTGTTTGTTTGACCTCATCAACTTCATTCTCAACTTTTAAAGAATGAACTGAAGAACTTGTACTAGCTTCAGAATTGTTACCTTTGATTCATGTGACTGTGACCTTGGTCTCATCTCCTGAATCGGACCGCAAATCTGTTTGAGATGTTGCAGTCGTCTTTGGATTCCCTTTATTTTTGAACTTTGTCGGTTTCAATTCTGGGTGAAGGATCGAACAATGATCCTCACTATGGATTTCTTTATTACAATGAGTGCATGTAAGTTTTTCCTTCTTCATTGTATTAGTTTTCTTCCCTTTGAACTTCTCTTTACCCTTGCCTTTGAATTTTCCTTCAGTTGTTTTAAATGGTTTTACAAAATCAACATTTACATCCTTGCCTCTAGATTCAAGATGAGTCATTTGCACACACACCTCATCTAAACTAGTTGGATTAAACATAAGAATGGTATGTCACAAATAACTATGCAAACCACCTATATACTTAAACAATGTGTCTTGAGTATCCAATGGTATTCTCAACAATAAATCTCTTTTTCAAAACTCCTGTGTATAATTTTGAACAGTTTGTCCTTTTAACTGTCTAAATTTTTTCCATGACATAATAGCTTGTTGCATGTAAGCTAGAGGATAAAATTTCTTTCATAAAGTGGATGTAAAATCAAGCCATGAAGAGATAGTCTTACCAAACTTTTTAAGATACTTTTTTTTCCTGCTTTCTCACCACACAAGGGCAGTTCCTCCCATCTTGAGACTAACAAGCTGGATTATAGTCTCCTCATCTATGATTTTATGTATCATGCAATACACTTCAATTTGTCTTATCCAATTATCTAACTTTTTTGCATTTAGTTCTCCATCATACAAAGGAAACTCAAACTTAACATCAAGTTTTAACAAAGGCATATTAGACTTATGCTTATGTGTTTGTTTTTTTATGGTAGATGTTGTAGAATGAGAACTAGCATTTGAGGTAGAACTTGAAGAAGAAGGAGAAGATGGTGGTGAAGGTAGTGTAGGAGGAGGATTTGAAGATTCTCCTTTCCCGTCACTTTTTCCCTTCATTAAAATTTCTCCCAAAACCAATTTCTTTCTCTCCAAGAAATCATCATATAACACTTTGACCATTTCTGACATGGAGAAAAATGCATCTTCAAGCTTCTTGGTTTGTGGAGAAGTTTCTCCTTCTGAAGCCATTCTTTTCTTCCTCAACACTCATTCTATCTCAAAAATGAATTCAGCTAATGATATTTATCCTCTCCGAGATTTGGATATTGTGAGTATCCAATACTGCACTTGTTAAACCTTCCAAAACAACCAAAAACTCTAATACCAAAATACTTGATCCAAAAATGGAAGGAATTAATAAAAAAATTCCATTAACAAGATGCTCATGAATGAATAAAGAGTTCATCCATCAATAACCATGATGAAAATAAGAGAATATAACAACAATAATAAAGAGACAAAAACAACAAGAACTTGATAACAGAGTTCACCAATATGTGGCTACGTCTTTGGGCCTACTTCCAAGTGGAGGACCTCTTTATTGATCTTTAAATGCTCAAGTTCTCTTTACAATGGCTCCTTGATGTTACAAAAATGCTTATGATCTATTGTACAATACCTCCTTGTGCATATGCGCACATGCCTCAAAATTCTCTTCTCAAAACATGACAAAATGCCCCTCAAAACATGAGAAATGGGCCAAAAACTCAAACTCTTCTTTACATTCTATGCATACAAAGTACCCTCTTAGAATAAATAAGCCTGGTTTATATAGTTTTTAGGCTCATTTGGGGAAGCCCAACTTTCCACAAATATCTGGCCTCTTTTTGGGATTAAATCCCCCTCCAAATGGCCAAGAAATCTCCAAAAACGCCCAATCTGGGCCAAAACTATAGGCAAAAACCCACTTTGTAACAAACAATTATAGCTAGCCCCATAGGCCTAGGTGCCTACTCCTAAAAGGGGTCGCATGGAAATGATATGGCCAAGTGCCAACTCCTAGGGGATGCACACTGGCCCTTTCCCCACAATTTTCGGTCATATGTCAATTTATAATAGAACCGCGCCCCCAACATGTGCACCTGGGTTGTGGTCACTGCCCCCAAATCACATGGTGGGAAGGTGCTAAGAATCCACACCCAAATCTTTGTACCAAGATGGAAGAATGATAGCGTCGGACTTTTGGTTATATGCGATATTAAAACTATGGGTTGGGGCTAGGCCCCAACCCCCTTCCGCCTTCGCCATTACAATAAAGCCACTTTATATGTTTTAATGTGGACTCGTTATAAAAAGTCCCACCATTGGTGCATTGGAAATATGACCTGTCCCAAGGAACTTCCCCTACCAAGAGGTCATGCAGTCGAATCCCATGAAGCTCAAAAAGTTTTATCCAACCAACAAATGATGGGGTGCCACGTGGTAGCCCACGTCTGGGCCACATGGCACCTTTTCATTTGCCCACAAATGTCCCACTTGTCGAAATGATATTGGACCAGTTCTGTCATCTGCCTAGTTAGTGCACTACTACTCTACCACATGTTTCAATTCCATGTCATCATGATGTCATGCTGATGTCATCATGGAATTTTTTCCTGTTGAACTGTTGACTTTTTGCCTATTTGGGAAATCAATTAGAGTGCGATAACTCTTGCATACAATTTTCATATGAGGAAGTAAATATATGGCTGGAATTAGCGCGACGAGCCGGACACAATGGAATTAGTTTCATTTGATTCCGAGAAATTTTATTTTTGAGCATTTTCTAGACTTGAGGAGCCTCCTGGATCAGTCATGAACCTACGTCTGTGTAAAATAAATAGCCATTAATACATGATACCATACAAAAATATTTTTGTTTTATTGTTTGCCTCTATCAAATTGAAAAAACACAAAAAATGAAATATATAAAATCAATGCTCACTGATCTCTCCAAAGGCGGATCCTAGCCGAAATGGAATATCTTGGTCCCCTCGGTATTTTATCCCCTCATAGGGGTAGTGATTGATCACGATGATATGTCATTGCCACCATTTGAATAACTCATTGTAGTAGGGGGTCAATACCCTACCACCTCTTAATCGCTGCATCACCTCGACCCACCGTGACATGGTTGGATTGCGTATATCATGTGGAGTAATATCTACTCTCGGGCTCAGATTTGTAACTCTCTCAAAGAAAAAACTACACAGTATGGATGCGAAACCAAAGTTCCTCATCCTACCGAGTTTTCAATCCCTTAATCGACTCTTCATGTTTTCCAATAGTGATGTGAATCAATTGTAATCCGTGGGTATCAAACACTCCAAAACATATAACATGAGTGACCTTGACACCTGATGCAGTGAGGCCGATCCATACTAGGATGACGATCTTCTGACTCAGGTTCTCAATTGCCCTAATAGGGAGCTATCTCCCCACTTTCTTTATACCTACAATACAGTAGGTGGCGATGTAATCCTTCATAGTTCTCCCACCTCCAACCCCTTAGGATTTGAGATTCACCACTTCACCCCAACGAGACAATCCTTTTATGAAGTAGATAATGTCCACTTCAATCCTCAATGGTTTCCCATCAAGGTTGAATGCCTCAGTCTCTCGATCCCAATAGTTTATCAGTGTTTGGAGAAACCTCACTTGGGCCCTCATCCATTTTATGTCACAAAACTTATAGAGCCCACATCTTTACAAATCCTGTTGGGACCTCACATCTCTTTCTATTGCAGCATCCACAACCTCATGCTCCCGTTCCCTCCATTCAATAACCATCCTGCAAAGGAAACACCAAATTTTGAGTTAATTTCTTCAAAAACCTTGCTCAAAGAGTTGTACACGGTCTACCATTATGATAGTCACATATAGGGAATCATATACACGGGTAGGATTTACCTTTCCCACATACATGAGGTCGTGTACATGACTCGATGAACTACATCCCACGTACACCCTATTTTCTAAGTTGCGGCCTCTAATACTAAACAAATTGGACACTAAAACTAGAAATTAAACCATGGAAATGAAAGAGGATAACATGGGAAATTAATTGGTACAGACAGTTTGAAATTATGTCGATCGTAGCTCCTAGAATCGTTGATGGAAGATCGTGGGTAAAATGGCCTAAAATGCAGTACGTGGGTGAAAAAACTCAAATGATATGGTAAATGTCATATTTTTTTTACTATTTGTAAAAAAAATTCATCCACATTCAATAGTTTTTTACTCTGTCTTTCATATTTTTGAAACCAAGTGAACTAATTGAGCAATAGAAGACCTGGTTTGAAGTGGTTTTGTCCACGGTTTCGTGGATTTCCGACACTCTTCATCTCGTTCGTTCCTCTGGCATGCATATACTATCACTTGCATATAGGGTAGGTTTTCACCCCGCTTTGCATTTTTGCATTATCTTATGACCATAATTTGTATGCCCTAGGTACAAACCCATTTGGTAGCAACACATAACCTTCTTGTTGTTACTAGAAGTGTTGTTATTAAGTGGTAGAGACTTACCAAACATGGGTACCCTAGTTAGAAAACGTTTTTCATTTGGTGCCCATGCATAAATTACTTCATAGGTCTAGGAGTCTCTTATAGTCCCGATATGACATTGCGTTTGAACCTCATTGATCTTGCTCAATCTAATTCTGATCACTACTTATGGGACTCCCTCCAAGTCTTGGTAAAGCTCTTTTCCGACTCCCAAAAAAATAAAAAAGATTGTCGATTGAACTTGTCTCTTTCACAGTCGTTAAATGGATTTGAAAGGACATGTACTTTGGTATAAGTTTAACCCTTTTATGGACCAAATAGACTATTTATGAAAAAGGGATACTCTAGTCACCATTGGCTAGAAGAGTTCTCTTGGGTATTATTTTATACTTTTTCAGGCCTAGGGGACTAAATCTATGAAAAATGACATTTTTGAGTTAAGTTGTAGTTGTATCCCATTATCCTACTTCCATTGTTGAGCCTAATGTTGGCTCCCACTTTCTCGTTATAAGCCCTTTTTCCTCATCCATTCTCAACATTAGCCAAGTAATTCCTTCTATATATCCTTTGCAACTTGACATCCCTTTACCCATAGAGAAAACATCCCCCTGAGTGTCCATGTGCCACATGCACTTCCCTGCATTGAGAATAGGTATGTTCCAGTGATTGGAACTAGTTGCTTACTCACGACACTCGTTTCCTCTCTTGTATCATAGCATTTATTTTCCTATGAAAAAAAAAAAAATACGGGTGGGAAGAGAATATTATCTCCTATCGGCAACAATCATTTCACCTTTGAACAGAGCACAAATTCTTGATTCCATTTCATCCAAGGTTTGGGTTTAGCATAACCTTAGGAAGCTGACCTCCTTACTTGGAGTATACTCCTCTGAACTGGAGATTTTGTTGATGCCTCTTGCATCACAAATGTTTATCAATGATAAGTGTTAAGTCTATGTTTCCTGAGTTATTCCTCTATCTTATGCTCTTGTTCAAAGGAATTCTAAGCCCGTGTCGGCCATTCCCCAGAACTCCTTGACCTTGCATGTCAACCGTCCCCTTACAAGTGAAACTCAAAATCACATGAAATTGTTGTCCTACCTTGCACCCTGGGCCTACTTTCATCATTGGTAGGTGACCTTGAACCCAAGAAATGACATCTCTCCATTGGTCACTGATTGGAGGGTTTCCCTTGTGTTTGACGACAAGAAATCTATTCACACATTAGGATTCATTCAATTTATTGGATTCTATTAGATTCTACTGGTGGTTTCCTTTCCTTTTTCAGTAGTTTTCATTATTGGTTTCTAGTCAAAGGGTCTCTTTCATGTACTAGTTTCATCTGGTGCACGTGATATATGCACATGGTCGTTGGTTCGTGAACATCCTATTGGTCTGAGCTCTTCCTAGTAATCAAGATATTTTGTTGCACCTCGCGCTGTATGATGACAAATGCCTTATTTATCTCGTTTCGACAGTTCTCCTTCCATCAACTTCAACTCATCTATTCTGGAATCAATATCTAGAGTTATATGAGTACCTAGAGGCTTGCAGTCATCAGTGGCAGGTTCTGCGACCATCAAAAATTGGGAATACATTAATGTCTCTTGATGGATGGATTCTTCAAGTGTTCGACCTCAACACCCTTATTCACACTTGTGGAATTTACTCAATGTCTTGACACCTACTTTCATTATTGGTGGGTTGTCTCACATTTTTTAATGGTATACCTCAATGACCGGTAATCAAACGAAGTCTCATTGTGTTCTAATTCAACCCATTTATTCACATGATGTAGACTTGCACCTTCGGAGGATAGCGTATAAGACCTCCAGTTCACAATAGTGGATCTCATATCTGTTGTTGTCTTTCATCGGAGCAGTACCTATATGACTCTAGTGATCATGGAAGATCATATTATACTACATTGTATACATATATCTTCATTTGATTTTGAAAATGGACTCCACTCTGTCTTGTTCGTGACTATGAAAACCTATGACATGTGTCCACTTTGTATTTCCTATTCATGGCCATGAAAAACTATTTGATATATATCAACATGGATTTGCATTGTAATTCATTTAGGAAACCATGTGTACAAAGTCAAGATGAATTGTAATTTTCTCATAGGTAACTATTTTTTCCAGCTGAGTCCTCATTACTCAACTTTTGGGAATTATAATATATTTCAGCCATTGCATTTGCTTCTTTGACCTCACACATTAGCGGTAATTTGTTATAGAATTTTTTTTCACACTCCAAGCATATTTATTTGATGGCCTTCAATTTCCCTCTACAGGCTCACATTACCCCATTTTTTTCACTCCAGAGCTAAAAATACAATTTTTTGTCCATATACGTGGGCCCCAGTTAGACAAATTGCATATACATAGGTTGCTCCATTACAACCCACATACATTGGGTTTTGTGCTCAAAAATTAAAATATGTTAGGTTTCCATGCCATGACACAAGATCCATGATCCTTGAGTTTCCTTATACTGGAAACGGTCTGACCCGACCCTTCAGTTCTATTTGGAGACTATACATTGAGCCATATGCAAGCCTTAAAAACAAGCATCATTGAGAGCAAAGACACTTTGGAGAAATTTCACTTCATATTGAGTCTGCATCCCTTTGTCCTTGAAATTATGAACTCTTTATGTTCAACTTCAAAGCTCTTTCTAGCTTGACATGGAGAACCTCATTGACTCCTACTACTTGTGAGCTTGCCTTTGTGGATAATTGAAGTGGTGAAGGCCCAGCTAGAGGGACTTAGTTTCTCAGTTCTGATATGTGCCATTACAAAAGTTTGTCACCTATGTACTTTTGTTGATTACATTAATAGAAATACTCTTTTCTCTTCCAATTATATGTCGCAAATATTTACATTACTTTCCATGGGTATATTTTTTATACATTTTAAAGGATTATGCTAGTTTATATGTTAACTTTCTATATAATTTCTATATGCTTGCATATATTTATTGTTGAGGACAAGTTGTAAGCATCAATCTTTCATTCGTGAGCTCAGCCAAGGTCTTTTTCATACATTCAGACAAGCTAGGCTCTTATCCTTGTCTTGTTAGCATTTCTATTCATCTAGCATACTTGAGTTTAGAGTTGATTTTTGGGTGTTGTTCCATATGTTGTGGTTTACCCCTTGCCATAGAGATTTTCCTTGTAAGACTCTTGCAACAACAGGAATCAATATTTATTATGGATTACAATAATTCCATACACAATACCATTATTCCTGTAATTTTTTCAACCTTCAATCTTCCAAACCAATTGTTATCATATCATAACAATTTTTTAATTACTCAAATCTGCTTATATACAGGAAATAAAATTCCCCAGGCATGCGAATTTTTCTCATAAATCTTGGCTCTTGTAGAAACAAGAATTGGTCTTATGTATGGGCTTACATCCCCGCCATACCCAATACTATTCTCCCTACAATTTCCTCAACCTTTCATTCAGCTACACAAACTGTTAGCATAACATAACAATTTGTAAATATTAATTTCTCAAATCTATTTTACATAGGAAAATAAAATTTTGAGGCATGGATTTTATTTTCATACTTTTTGTCTTCTATAGCTGTAGATATCAGTATTCCATATGGCTTACATCCCTTACATATACAATACCATTCTACTTGCAACTTCCTCAATTTACACTCAGCCAAACAGATTGTCAGTAATTTTTAAATTCCAATTTACAAAACTATTTTATACAAAAAAATAAAGTTTCCAGACATGAGCTTTTGCTCATAATGTTTGGCTCTTCCAATATTAGAAAATAATCTTCCTCATGGGATTACATTATTTCCATATCCAATACCACTCCACCTGCAATTTTCCTCAACCTTCACTTAGCCAAACAAGTTGTCAATATATATATATATATATATATATATTCATGGAAACAAGTGATCTTACAATTTTTTTTTGCATCTACAATTCAATTACTTCCATCAATTCTTGACATTGAATGTAATTCAACTATTGAATGGAATGAACCCATAATTATCTACACATGTATTATCATCCAATCTTTCTTTCTTCTATTCAGAAATATTTGTATTACCGTGTCCCCTCAACACAGATTTTCTGTAATTTATCATTATGTAGATACTTTAACCTAAAAATTTCATGTTGAAATATCTAATAGCTCCTGAAGTGTTCTCAACTTCACGAGTTAACAATACTCACATCATTTAAGTTGTTAGAATAATCATTTCTATGCCATATATTATGTGAATGAATTCACCAAAATGCATTCAATAATTCATTTAATATCACTTGTAACATTTTCAATAGCTCCAAAAAGTGATCTCAGAATTGTAACAAACACCGATTCAATCACCTTCAACTTGTATTCATATTAAATATAATGCAACTCTCATTCATTATGCATTTGTAGCACCACTGAATTTTCATAATCCAACAAATAATTATTAATAAAATAAAAATCAAGGTGCCAATACCCATGGCCACATCTACACAATGCATCCCTACATTGACTACATATTACCACATAACTATTACATGCATTCCACCATGGTGAGATGTAAATTTTGGCCAACTCCTCAACACATCATCCACGCACTTCCTACTGCTTGCTTGACTATTTGGATACCTTCTTTTTGAACCCAAACACAACACCAAGAATATAATTCTTACGTGCTCTTCAGTGTCGACAAAGATGTTGCAGTCCAAACATTAGATATACAGTGGATACCATTGAACACTCACATAACACTATATCCCTTCCATATCCAACCATTTCATAGTCTCACACATGACTAGCTCTATGGATATTCATTACTATAGAAGGAGTATGTATCCTGATTTGACCTAGTGATGATATCATAACCAATCATAGCACATCATGCAACTAACATTTTATCTGAAATCATTCTAGCATCAACAACATTTACATACTCTACGCCTTTGGCCATTACATATCAATTTATATCTGGAAAAATTAATTGAGGGATTTCTTACCTCTATTCCCTTCAACATTGGAAGAAATAAAATACATACGTACATAACTATTATAAACCTACTTGATGTGACCTAAACAATTGGTATTTGTAGAATCTCTCAGGCTTCCTCCCCCACCCTTTAATCACCATTACTACCACTCTCATGGGTCCTTTCATAGATGGAAGTCATAAGAAATAAAAACATTCACATCTTTAACCATGATATATCATTTTTCCTGAATACATAATCCGTCATTAGTCATACTCAATTAACATAACATCATTATTGCATGTATATAAAAATATATTATTATAAGTACACAAACATGTCATATGCATTTCCAAGCATATACATATGCACAAATGGACATCCATATGCACCAAACATTCATTGTCAGGATGCCTACTAATGCATCTAACTTTATTGTATGCATCATGCACTCTAGTGCATTTCTATTTTATTTCACTTATTATTTATTTATGTTGTAGTTGGTTGTCTCTTTTATTTCTTCAGATCCTTTTTTCTTTGTGTGGTCCCATTCTTCTCATCTTCCCTATTGTTACATGGTATGAACACTTTCCAGCCAAGTTCCACTTGGCCATTCTGCAATCCAAACAATGTGTTCTATTTGAAGCAACTTGTCTTAGGCAGTCATACCCAAACTTTACCCTTTTATGGAACATTCTAGCACCTTGGAATGAGGTATCTCACAACATTTCTCCACTCTACTACCACAAAAACCTTAAATAAGGTTAACCATAATCATTCCACATCCTTTCTATTGCTTCTAGTTGTCCATTATATTAATTCAATTAACAATTCCATGTGAAACCATACTTTTCTTACTCAATACCATTCCTAATGGATGTTTATTTTCATTCAGTGGCACTTTTCAAGTGAAATAACTTTAATTATTCTATCCTCGATTTCTCTGCATTGGTATGCTGCTTCCACTGTAAAATCTAATGTTAGCAGTGACTTTCTTGCTCCGAGTACTTTTAGACGAGTAGTTAAGTCATATCCAGAAAACATTTCCAAGGAACATATTTGCTTGGCACATAGAGATGATTCACACATCACCTCCTTAGCTCCATGTTCTCTTTCACATCAAGTTTACAACTTTCTACACAATTCTAACTTCAAGGCTATGGAGTCTTAATTTTCCTTTCTACGCCCCATTAATTACATTCTTCACCTGCTAGCTTCATGTCCTATGTGAGTATTCTTTCTAT
Organism: Picea mariana; assembly: GCA_032191745.1. NCBI lineage: Eukaryota > Viridiplantae > Streptophyta > Pinopsida > Pinales > Pinaceae > Picea > Picea mariana. The sequence goes on from JASDQU010738025.1 coordinate 161,564, forward strand.
TGTTCCTTGCAATTCATTCATATTCATTATCAGCTGAATAATAATTACTTAGTTTCATTATTCTTGAGTTTTTTATCCATTTTTCATTACTTGCCCTGTAGCTCTTTGTTTCCTCAACCAACTTCTACAAGATCTACCATGATTTCATGACTCTTATATCCGATCATAGGCTTGAATTTATCTAGTTATACCTCTAATTCTGCAAAATGTACAAGCAACCATTTTGTTAGAATTATGCATGTCAATTTTTTTTTCAATTAATGCAATAGGTCCTTTTTCTGTGCAATTCATGAAGAGTTATATCATAGGGTGAAATCATGAAGATGGGTGTCTATTTTGCTTGTTTTATCAGAAAAAAAACTATATTTTCACAAGTTCTTCAACTTTCGGCATACAAAACTATTTTTTTATTTAGAATTATACTTTACAGTAAAAAAAAAACTTGTGAAGAATTTTGTTAGCTTTCCAATGACTATTTTTCAATTTTTTTTTATTACGATTTGATATGTCAATTTGACAATTGTTTAACAATATGTTCCTTAAAAATGAAAGGAATGATAATGAGTTATTTTTTCCTCCAACAATGTATCTATTATTAAACTTATGTTTTTATCAAACAAAATATACTGCAACAATCTACAAAGACTCTATTTTATTATGACTATAATTTTGAATCTAACGGATGAATATTATAATTTCTAGAATTTTTTGAAGTTGACCAAGATAAAAACGTTGCATATTTTAGACACATGTTTTCCTCCACCTTGTATCTATCTTAATTTTTTCTTAAAAATAAAATCTAAAAATACCCTTTTGAAAAGAACAGTTTAAGGATTATGAATATGATTTTTTCTAAATTTTTCACTGTGTATTTTTAGAGATACAGATATTTCATTTCACTGAATCATAATGTCTGCTGAAAATATTATGCAGTGATTTTTTAAAATAAATAAATAAAAATAGATAAAAATAATGAAAATGAAAACAAATTATAGGAATTGAAATTAGATTCAATTTTGCAAATGCGGGTGTGATTTGCGAAACCAAATTCTGAGTATTTGCAGGAGTCCGCAACCTCCAAAGTTCAGGTAAGCTTGGGGTAATTCTCTGGTTTCTGTTTACAGTCCCAATTTCTGGTTTAGGGTTGTAACACCCATACATGATGTTAAACTATTAATCTTCCATTAAACATATACAATAAAAATTTTGCTTTAACATAATTTCATTTCATTTTCATTTACACAATTATTCTACATTTGCTCAATGATAAATCTAATAACATGATGAAATAAGTAGTAGGCTAACTTTAAGATTTAAGAACTTAAAACATAAGTATACTCAAAACATCAATAA
>JASDQU010738025.1:163012-180827 GCA_032191745.1 Picea mariana
GTCATTATTATTATTATTGTTATTGGATTAATCCCCATTGAGGATTAATCATGTCGGTAATTGTATAAGGACCAAATCCTCTTTTGCGGATTGGTCATCGGACAATTACAAAGTGCAGAATAAGAAGTCGGCCCTAGCAGTTATTATGGAATACCTAGAATTAATTAAAGGTGGGTTTACCCACCCAGAGTGAGAGGTCAGCCCTGCCAGTTGTGACCTTTCACACATGCCAGTATTGTATAAATAAGAGGCTAGCGCCTCACTTCTTATACACAACTCACTTACTCATTCTCTTATGAGGCAAGATGCAATTACAAGTTGGAGAGAGGAGAAGAAGGGTGGTGCATCTCTTGGAGAGGACTATNTATCTCTTGAACATTGTACATGCTATTTACGATAAGGAAGTTTTTGCTGGGTTTTCTTCCCCTAGAGGTTTTCCCAGGATAAATTCTATGTCTCTTGTGGATGTGTATTTCTCAGTGATATTGTTCTTATTATTCTCTTATCTATTGAAATTCAAAGAACTATAATAATGGCATAAACATTAACAAGAAGCTCATGTAGACCCAGATCCTCCCTCCTCGTGGATTAACGAGGTGGATTCTGTCTTAGAGCCCATACGGGTTGTCCAATCATCTTGTTCACGTGAATTCCTTGATGATACTTTACCCTCGGATGAAGCCATCATAGAGGCCATGTCCGGTCCAGATAGGCCTTGGGACGACCTTCATCATAGATTTTATTTTTTCCCGGGGCTTGAATGGATTGAACAGGATGAGTGTAGGTCCACCTTGAGTGAGATGGTCTATCATGCCATGGTTCTGTTAGATATGCATGATGTATATACCGAAGGAAAAATGGTGAATATTTCCCCCACCATCATGATCGACATCTCTTGAACCCCTGGTAAAGTTGAAAATTTATATATAGGTGCAGATTGTTCTCTTGAAGAAATTTAAAACTACACTGATCTCTTCAAATAATTTTGAGATGCATTTTCTTGGTCATATGAAGAGATGCCATGAATCGACCCCAATACTGTTGAACACACAATTAAAACTTATCTTAATGCTAAACCTATTTGACAAAGACTTAGAGTTGTAAATCCTAGGAAGGCCCTGCTATTAAGAAATAAGTGGAGAAGTTTCTTAACATTGGCTTCATCTACCTGGTTGCCTTGACCGAATGGGTATCCAACCCTGTTCCCATTGATACAAAGAAAGGAAGCATCCATGTATGTATGGATTTTAGGGACATGAACAAAGCATGTCCTAAAGATAATTTGCCCACTCCTTTCATTGATCAGATTATTGATGAGTGTGCAGGAAGAGAAGTCTTTTCTTTTATGGATAGATTTTCAGGTTATAATCAAATTCAAATTAAACCCGAGGATAAAAAAAGACGAAGTTTATTTGTCCTTGTGGTATCTTTTCATACCGGAAAATTCCTTTCAGTCTTAAAAACGCCAGAGCAACCTTCCAACGCACCATGAACTTTGTGCTTCATGATATTAAGAATTGTTTTGAAGCCTATTTAGACAATCTCATTGCTCACTCTTGAAAGAGGGTTGATCATTTGACTCACCTTCGACTTGTATTTGAGATATTCCTCTATTATCGCATTTAGTTGAACCCTCACAAATGCATCTCTTGCGTTAGGTTTGGCCACCTTTTGGGTTTCATAGTTTCTGAGCATGGGATCATGGTGGATCTTATGAAGATTGAGGCAATACTTCAATTGCCTCCCTCATGTAATATTCGACAACTTCAGTGTTTACAGGGGAAGGATAACTTCCTGTGTCGTTTCGTAGAAAACTATGCCAGTATAACTAAGGGTTTCATGCATCTTTTGAAGTAGGATACTCCGTTCATATGGGATGAGTGAGCCCATGAATACGTCGATGCTCTTAAGAAATACCTTGTATCGACACCTTTGTTGAAACACCCAGACTACAATAGATATTTCTTGCTTTATATTGCCACGTTTGACGGGAAAATTGGTATGGTTCTAGTTCAGGAAGATGACGAGATCCATGAGCATGTTATATATTACCTTAGCCAAAATATAATTGGTCTTGAATTTAAGTATTCTCACATGGAGAAGCTAGCCTTAGCAGTCGTACATGTGGTTAACGATTACATCATTATATCTTACTCTGCAAGACTACCATAGTTGCAGATGTAAATCCATTTCAATATGTCCTTACATGACGTATCATAGGGGAAGTAAAATAAATGGATTTTGATTCTACAAGAATTTGATCTTGATTTTTCTTCTACAAAATCCAAGATGTCGCTAGTTCTTTCAGAACTGATGCTGGACTTCCCTAGGCAGGATGGGGATATTTTTCATGATTATTCATTCATGGATGAACACATATTCCTTATCTCTTCTTCAAAACCCTGGTATAGAGATATTTTAATCTACCTTCAAACTCTGAAACTTCCCCAACATCTTTCTAGAGACGATGACGACGTATATGCCATCAGACCAAAAAATACCTCATTATCGACGATACATTATATCATCGAGGGGTGGGAAATATTTTTCATCGTTCTTTGACTCATGAAGAGGCTAAATCTATTCTCAATGACTGCCACAGTGGGGTGTGTGGTGGTCACTTATATGGGCTTATGAAATCCCAAAAGATATTGCGAGTTGGTTACTTTTGGCTGTCGATTTTTAAATATTGCGTTGAAGTGGTCAAGAAGTGTCACCCTTTCTAGGTGTTCACTCGTAAGATGTGATCGCACCCTGCCCCTATGTACTCAACAACTAATTTAGGTCCCTTCACTAAGTGGGGGTGAATTTCATGGACTACAACCCATCCTCAGCTGAGGGGAATCATCACATTATTGTGGTTGTGGATTATTTTACTAAATGGACTGAGACCATGCCTACCGTTAAATCTGATGGTGAGACTACAACGTCTTTCATATTCAATCAGATTATAGCTCAGTTTAGAATCCCAAAGGATATTGTCACTGATCATGGAAGTCACTTCCATAATTAAATGATGACATATTTAACATCTAGACTGGGTTTTAAACATGACCATTTGTCACCATACTATCCCTAGGAAAATGGACAAGTAGAGGTCATGAATAAATCTCTCAAGACTATTTTGCAAAATACTTTCAGGTAGATTAAATCTAAATGGCATGTGATGCTTTACCCTACACTATGGGCATACCGAACTATGGTAAATACTTCCATTGATTTCTCACTGTTTCAGTTAGTTCACGGGGTGGAGTCGATTCTTCCTATTGAATGCAAAATCCCTTCTCCCAAGTTGTCAATAGAGCTCCTACCTAACATGACCGATCTTCAATAACACCTTGTACACCTAGAGCATCTTGATGAGCAGCGTCGAGATGCCACTATGGAAATTGAGGCAAATAAATGACATGTTAAGGTCCAATACGATAAGTATGTCCGTCCCTAGATGTACACTGAGGGTGACTTGGTCCTTCTCTATGAACAAGCTAAAGAACCATTAGGGGCATGAAATTTTAATCCCATGTGGCACGATCTTTACATCGTGAGACGTGTCCTTGAAAAAGGAGCCTACGAATTAGAATATTATGAAGGGAATGTGCTGGATGAGCTCATAAATGGGCTCTATCTTAAACGATATTATGCTTGATCCTTCGAGCTTGAGCGTGACATTTGTATACGAATGTATGCTATTGTATATATTTCACTTTTTATTCTTTTGTGTCACCAAATTGCTGATTGGGTTTTCCTTTGGTTGGATGATGTCAACAGAGTCATCAGTGTTCTTAGGATTCAGAGACGGTGCCAGTTGTCATACTTAGAACATGGCTTCCATTGCTTGGGTTATCTATTCACCTGAGGGACAACTGGTGTCTTCAGGTGGCATTTTTCTAGGGCCATCAACGAACAATGTGGCTGAGTATAGTGTCATTATATAATTATTGTGTGATGCCATTTCACATGGTGTTCAATACTTATAAGTTCGCCTGGATTCCCAGTTAGTTGTATGTCAATTGAACGATAGTTACCAGGTCATAGATCCTACACTACTCTGATGTTTCCTTCGGGTATGACTTTTAGAACGACATTTTGATTTTATTACTTACAATCATGTACATATAAGCTTAATCACGTATCTGATGCATATGGTAATTACATTTTAGATTGGAATTTTTCACATAACTAAGGAATGAAAACATACATACATTCATAAATCCATTGTAAGATATGCAAGTAAAGCAGAAGACCAAAATAGTTTTTTTTATATGTTTCAAAAATATATGGTGTCATAGTACAAAATGGGGTTTGTATCCCTAGAATACATATATGACTGGTACATCACATAAACATGACATATATTCTTGAGGTCCTGGGTTCATGTCATGATAACACACTATGGAATTTTCTAGATGACAGAAGAGTCTCACCCACTCATGGGGTACACCCACTACCTGTCGCTGCATCGCCTCTAGCAAATCCTCCACCTGGACCATAGGTACCCGATGCGTCAAAAGAGACCAGTTTCCATGCACATTTTGGATGAATCTCTCTGCGTCCCTGTGTACCATCTCATCTCCTCGGTCTCTGCACCGATGTCATGGATATCCCTCTGGTCGTCATTGATCCAAAAATGGAAGGAATTAATAACAAATTGACATTAACAAGATGTTCATGAATGATTAAAGAGTTCAACCATCAATAATCATTCTGCAAATAATAGAAGATAACAACAATAAGAAAGAGACAAAGAAAATAAGAACTTGATAATGGAGTTCACCAATATGTGGCTACGTCTCCGGGCCCGCTTCCAAGTGGAGGACCTCTTTATTGATCTTTAAATGTTCAAGTTCTCTTTACAATGGATCCTTGCTGTTACAAATAGGCTTACAATCTTTTGTACAAGACCTCCTTGTGCATATGCACACATGCCTCAAAATTATCCTCTCAAAACATGACAAAATGCCCCTCAAAACATGAGAAATGGGCCAAAAACTCCAATTCTTCTTTACATTCCCTGCATACAAAGTACCCTCTCAGGCTCAATAATCCTAGTTTATATATTTTTTAGGCTCAGTTATGGAAGCCCAACTTCCCACAAAGATATGGCCTCTTTTTGGGATTAAATCCTCCTCCAAATGACCAAGAAATCTCCAAAAACGCCCAATTTGGGCCAAAACTATAGGCAAAAACCCACTTTGTAACAAAACATTAAAGCTATCCCAATAGACCTGGGTGCACGCTCCTAAATAGGGTCACATGGAAATGATATGGCCAAGTGCTAGCCCCTAAGGGCTGCGCGCTGGCCCTTTCCCTACAATTTTCGGTCATATGTCAATTTATAATAGGACCGTGCCCCCAACATGTGTGCCTAGGTTGTGGTCATCACCCTCGAATCACATGACAGGAACGTGCTAAGAATATGCACCCAAATATTTGCATTGATATGGAATACCAATAGCGCCAGACTTTTGGTTATATCGGATATGCAAATCGTGGGCTGAGGCTAGGCCCCAGCCCCCTTCTGCCTCTACCATTACAATAAATCCACTTTATATGTTTTAATTGGGACTTTTTATAACAAGTCCCACCATTTTTGCATTGAAAATATGACCTATCCCAAGGCACTTCCCCTACCAAGAGGTCATGCAGTTGAATCCCATGAAGCTTAAATTTTTTTATCCAACCAACGAATGATGGGGTGCCACGTGGCAACCCACATCTAGGCCATGTTGCACCTTTTCATTTTCCCACAAATGTGCCACTTTTCGAAACGGGATTGGACCAGTTCTTTCATATGCCTAGTCAGTGTGTTGCTTCTCTTCCATGTGTCTCAGTGCCACGTCAACATGATGACGTTAGCATGGCGTCATGCTAACGTCAGCATGGACTTTTTGCATGTTTGGGAAATCGATTAGAGTGCGATAACTCCCACATACGGTGTCCATTTGAGGAAGTAAATATATGGCCAGAATCAGCGCGATGAGCCAGATGCAATGAAATTGATTTCATCTGATTCCAAGAACTTTCATTTTTTTATCATTTTCTGGACCTGAGGAGCCTCCTAGATCATTCCTCCCCACTTGGAAGATTTTGGACCACCAAAAGTCTGGTATCAGTTGATAAATAAGTGAGGATACCATGTCCTCACTTTTCCAATCTCCATCCACTTGGCCTCACTTGGATTTGTTCCCTTCAATCCCACTTGAAGATACTCCACATCGCCCCTGCGAGAAGTACAGACTCTTTTGTGCAAAATGGTGTCTTCCTGCAACTCATTCATATAATCAGGAGACAAATATTCTATGGTAGGAATATGAACATTCTCTCCTTGATCCTTGATCATAGGAGGCACATACAATCTCAAGTTTTCCACATTTAAAAATGAATAAATTTGCATATATGGAGGCAATTCTAACCGGAAAGCATTAGTATCAATCTTATCTAAAATTTTCAAAGGACCATAATGAATTGGTTTAAGATTTTTACCTTCTCCTTGCATCCTTTCCTTTTTGATGTATAACCAGACTTGATCTCCTACTTTGAACTGATGATCAACTCGATGCATATCATGCCTTGCCTTGTACTTGGCTTGGATTTTGTCCAACTGTTCCTGTACCTCCTGATGAATCAACTAGATCCGTTCAATGAACTTTGTATCCCTGTCCACATCATTGTTTCCTTCTACTGCAATGTCTTTCCCAAAGAAAAAATCCAAAGGATATTTTGGCAAGTACCCCAAACATGTTTCAAATGGAGATCTCTTAGTAGAAGAATGCTTGGCTCGATTATACACATGTTGTACATAACACAAATGTTCATCCCAAATCTTAGGATGTTTGTTGCAATATGCCTGAAGCAGATACACTACTATTTTGTTCACCACCTCTATCTTATCATCCATCTGTGGATGAAATGCTATGCTCTTATTTAGCTCGGTGTCCATAAGTTCCCACAAGCTTGACCAAAATTTCCCCATGAACCTGGAGTCTTGATCAGATACAATAGAAGTAGGTAACCCAAAATGAAACCATACATTTTCAAAGAACATTTGAGCTGTTTGTTCAGCTGTGACTTGATTTTTACAAGGAATTATAACACACATCGTTTTGAACCTATCCACAAATACATACAAGTAATCATGACCTTTTCTAGACATAGGCAATCCCCCCCAAAAATCCATAGATATAATTTCCCATGGTCTAGAAGGAATAGGAAGTGGAGTGTACAATCCTAGCTTTGTGTTACTTGGTTTTCTTATTGCACACATAGTACATACTTTTACATATTTAGACACATTTTCATGCATTCGAGGCCAATAACAAAATATTTGTAACTGAGCAACTGTTTTTTCTACACCAAAATGTCCTGCTATAAGAGAAGTATGTGCCTCCCTGATTACATGGACTCTTTCACTTTCTAGAATACATAACTTTCCCAAATGATACAAAAGTTTGTCTTTAATATGGTAATTCAATTGTTCTGCTCTTTTACCATGACTTAAATTTGCATAGACTTCCTTAAAATCTTTGTCCTCAACATATTGTTCAATGTAACTTTCATGAGTAATTGAATTGTGCTTAAGGATTGTAGAAATTGTACTAGGAGGTGTAGATAACATATCAACAACTTTATTATGATTGCCATTTTTATATATGATGACCAAATGAAATTTTCGTAAAAACCCCATCCATGTAAAATGCCTTGATTGTTATAGCTTAGTTTGTGATTGTAGATACGTTAATGGTTGATGATCCGTATTTATTATTGTTTCTTTTCCCATGAAGTAATGTTTCCACTTTTTAACACTTTGTACTAAAGCATACAGTTCTTTATCATAGGTTGGATAGTTAATTATTGTTGTAGTGAAGGTCTCATAATGATAGCATATGGGATTTCGGTGTTGCATCAGCACTACCCCCATGGCATAGTCACTTGCATCGGTTTCAATTTCAAAATATTGTTGGAGATATGGAAATGCCAGAACAAGATTTTTACTAATCTTTACCTTAAAAGTATCGAAATCCTTTTGTTGGCTTCCTCCCCACTGGAATCCTCTTTTCACACTTGTCAAAGCATGTAAAGGTGTTGAAATTAGAGAGAAGTTTGCAATAAACTTCCTCCAATACTGTGTTTCCCCCATGAATCTTCTTACTTTAGTTACATTTGTAGGCTTTAGCCAATTTACAATGACCTCAACTTTAGAGGGATCAATCTTAAGCTCTCCAACCCCTACAATGTAACCCAAATATACAAGAGATGTTTTTCCAAATTCACATTTTGACAACTTTACAAAAAGCTTCTCTCCATGCAACACTGAAAGTATTTTACTAACATGTTGGACATGCTCTTCCCTAGTCCTACTGAAAATAAGAATATCATCTAAGTAGACTATTACAAACTCATCAATGAATGGCCTGAATACATCGTTCATAACCCGCATAAAAGTAGCAGATGCATTAGTAAGCCCAAATGGCATCACTAACCATTCAAATAATCCCTGTTTTGTTTTAAAAGCAGTTTTCCATATATCCTGTTCAACAACTCTGATTTAATGGTAACCACTTTTTAAGTCTAACTTAGTAAAATAAACTGCATGTTTCAATTGATCTAATAAATCATCAATGTGAGGCAAAGGGTAACGATTTTTTATCGTGATCTTGTTCAAGGCTAGAAAATCCACGCACATGTGCCATGTGCCATCTTTCTTTGACACCAAGATGATAGGTGACCCACATGGAGAAGCACTAGGTCTGATGACCCCTTGTTCAAATAGCTCTTGTACATGTTTCTTTATCTCTGCATTTTCCAAAACTGATAACCTGTACATTCCAATGTTAGGAAGAGGAACATCTTGCTGCAACTGTATCTCATGTTCAAATTTTCTCTTTTGAGGTAATCCTTTCGGGACTTGAAATATCTCATCATAGTCAGAAACAATTCTAACTAAATCGTCTTTCAATTTTGTATCATAATCTTTGAAAGTATCAATTACGATAGTGTCTTTAGCTTTTACAACCATTGGTAAATATCTCTTACTGACATTTACAATTCTCTTCATTTGCCCTGAGTTGATTAGTGATAGATTCAATTTCTTCTGATGATCCCTTACAACATATTCTTTTCTATATTTAGTTAATTGATACTTATTGTCTTCACGATAGAATATTTCCTTTCTATCATACAAATATGGACTCCCAAGTACAATACCACATATATCTAGTGGAACCACATCCAACTCAACCTCATCGATAAACTGTGAATTGATAGCAAACTTTAGGACACATTGTCTATTCACTTGCAATTGATTATCATTATGAATACATCCTAAAGGATATGGTTTCTTATGAGGTTAGTGATTAATTCCAACTTTTTAACAATTGTCTTTGTTATCAAATTTACTTGTGAGACATTGTCAAATAGAGTATCAATTTTTGTATGGTTGGAAATTACTCTTATGTGAAAAAGTTATGTTCGTTTGACCTCATCAACTTCATTATCAACTTTTAAAGACTAAACTGAAGAACTTGTACTAGCTTCAGAATTTTTACCTTTGATTCATGTGACTGTGACCTTGGTCTCATCTCCTGAATTGGACCGCAAATCTTTTTGAGTCGTTGCAGTTGTCTTTGGATTCCCTTTATTTTTGAACTTTGTCGGTTTCAATTCTGGGTGAAGGATCCAACAACGATCCTCACTATGGACTTATTTATTACAATGAGTGCATGTAGGTTTTTCCTTCTTCATTATATTAGTTTTCTTCCCTTTGAACTTCTCTTTACCCTTGCCTTTGAATTTTCCTTCAGTAGTTTTAAATGGTTTTACAAAATCAACATTTACATCCTTGCCTCTAGATTCAAGATGAGTCACTTGCACACACACCTCATCTAAACTAGTTGGATTAAAAATAAGAATGGTATGTCACAAATAACTATGCAAACCACCTATATACTTAAGCAATGTATCTTGAGTAGCCAATGATATTCCAAACAATAAAGCTCTTTTTCGAAACTCTTGTGTATAACTTTGAATAGTTTGTCCTTTTAACTGTCTAAATTTCTGCCATGACATAATAGCTTGTTGCATGTAAGCTAGAGGATAAAATTGCTTTTGTAAAGCGGATGTAAAATCAAGCCATGAAGAGAGAGTCTTACCAAATTTTTTAAGATAATTTTTTGTCCTGCTTTCCCACCACACAAGGGCGGTTCCTCCCATCTTGAGACTAACAAGTTGGATCATAGTCTCCTCATCTATGATTTTCTGTATCATGCAATACACTTCAATTTGTATTATCCAATTATCTAACTTTTCCACATTTAGTTCTCCATCATACAAAGGCAAATCAAACTTAACATCAAGTTTTAACAAAGGCATATTAGACTTATGCTTATGTGTTTGTTTTTTTATGGTAGGTGTTGTAGAATGAGAACTAGCATTTGAAGTAGAACTTGAAAAAGAAGGAGAATATGGTGGTGAAGGTGGTGTAGGAGGAGGCTTTGAAGATTCTCCTTTCCCTTCACTTTTTCCCTTCATTACAACTTCTCCCAAAACCGGTTTCTTTCTCTCCAAGAAATCATCATATAACACTTTGACCATTTCTGACATGGAGAAAAATGCATCTTCGAGCTTCTTGGTTCGTGGAGAAGTTTCTCCTTCTGAAGCTATTCTTTTCTTCCTCAACACTTGTTCTATCTCAGAAACTAATTCAGCCAATGATATTTCTCCTCTCCGAGATTTGGATCTTGTGAGCATCCAATCCTGCACTTGTTAAACCTTCCAAAACAACCAAAAGCTCTAATACCAAAATACTTGATCCAAAAATGGAAGGAATTAATAAAAAATTGACATTAACAAGATGCTCATGAATGATTAAAGAGTTCATCCATCAATAACCATGCTGCAAATAAGAGAAGATAACAACAATAAGAAAGAGACAAAGAAAACAATAACTTGATAACAGAGTTCACCAATATGTGGCTACGTCTCCGAGCTTGCTTCCAAGTGGAGGACCTCTTTATTGATATTTAAATGCTCAAGTTCTCTTTACAATGGCTCCTTTCTATTAAAAATAGGCTTATGATCTGTTGTACAAGACCTCCTTGTGCACATGCACACATGCCTCAAAATTCTCCTCTCAAAACATGACAAAATGCCCCTCAAAACATGAGAAATGGGCAAAAAACTCCAACTCTTATTTACATTCCCTACATACAAAGTACCCTCTCAGAATAAATAAGCCTGGTTTATATAGTTTTTAGGATCAATTGGGGAATCCCAACTTCCCACAAAGATCTGGCCTCTTTTTGGGATTAAATCCCCCTCCAAATGGACAAGAAATCTCCAAAAACGCCCAATCTCGGCCAAAACTATAGGCAAAAACCCACTTTGTAACAAAAAATTATAGCTAACCCCATAGGCTTGGGCATGTGATCCTAAAAAGGGTCACATGGAAATGATATGGCCAAGTGCTAGCCCCTAAGGGCTGCACACTAGCCCTTTCCCCACAATTTTCGGTCATATGTCAATTTATAATAGGACCACGCCCCCAACATGTGCACCTAGGCTGTGGTCACCGCCCCCGAATCACATGGCGGGAAGGTGCTAAGAATCCACACCCAAATCTTTGCACCAAGATGGAAGACTGATAGTGTCGAAATTTTGGTTATATGCGATATTAAAACTGTGGGTTGGGGCTAGGCCCCAACCCCCTTCCGCCTCCGCCATTATAATAAAGCCACTTTATATGTTTTAATGTGGACTTGTTATAAAAAGTCCCACCATTGGCACGTTGGAAATACGACCTATCCCAAATAACTTCCCCTACCAAGAGGTCATGCGGTTGAATCCCATGAAGCTCAAATTTTTTTATCCAACCAACGAATGATGGGGTGCCACGTGGTAGCCCATGTCTGGGCCACATGGCACCTTTTCATTTTCCCACAAATGTCCCACTTGTCGAAATGATATTGGACTAGTTCTGTCATCTGCCTAGTCAGTGCACTGCTACTCTACCATGTGTCTCAATGCCATGTCATCATGATGTCATGCTGACTTCATCATGGAATTTTTTCCTATTAAACTGTTGACTTTTTGCCTGTTTGGGAAATCGATCGGAGTGCGATAACTCTTGCATACAATTTTCATTTGAGGAAGTAAATATATGGCTAGAATCAGTGCGACGAGCCGGACACAATGGAATTAGTTTCATCGGATTCTGAGAACTTTCATTTTTGAGCATTTTCTGGACTTGAGGAGGCTCCTGGATCAGTCATGGACCTACGTCTACGTCAAATAAATAACCATTAATACATGATACCATACACAAATATTTGTGTTTTATTGTTTTCCTCTATCAAATTAAAAAAACACAAAAAATGAAATATATAAAATCAATGCTCACTGATCTCTCCAAAGGTAGATCCTAGCTGAAATGGCATATCTTGGTCCCCTCAGTATTTTATCCCCTCATAGGGGTAGTAATCGATCATGATGATATGTCATTGCCACCTTTGGAATAACTCATCGTAGTAGGGGGTCGACACCCTACCACCTCTTAGTCGCTGCATCACCTCGACCCATCGTGACATCGCTGGATTGCATATATCATGTGGAGTAATCTCTACTCTCGGGCTCAGAGTTGTAACTCTCTTGAAGAAAAAACTACACAGTATGGATGCGAAACCAAAGTTCCTCATCCTACCGAGTTTGCAATCCCTCAATCATCTCTTCATGTTGTCCAATAGTGATGTGAACCAATTGTAAGTTGTGGGTATCAAACACTCCAAAAAATATAACATGAGTGACCTTGACACCTGATGCAGTGAGGTCGATCCATACTAGGATGACGATCTTCTGGCTCAGGTTTTTAATCGCCCTAATAGGGAGTTGTCTCCCCACTTTCTCTATACCTACAATACAGTAGGTGGCGATGTAATCCTCCATAGTTATCCCACCTCCAACCCCTCGGTATTTGAGATTCACCACTTCACCCCAACGAGACAATCCTTTTATGAAGTAGATAATGTCCACTTCAATCCTCAATGGTTTCCCATCAAGGTTGAATGCCTCGGTCTCTCGATCCCAATAGTTTATCAGTGTTTGGAGAAACCTCACTTGGGCCCTCATCCATTTTATGTCCCAAAACTTATAGAGCCCACATCTCTACAAATCCTGTTGGGACCTCACATCTCTTTCTATTGCAGCATCCACCACCTCATGCTCCCTTTCCCACCATTCAATAACCATCCTGCAAAGGAAACACCAAATTTTGAGTTAATTTCTTCAAAAACCTTGCTCACGGAGTTGTACGCGGGCTACCATTATGATAGTCACGTATAGGGAATCATATACAGGGGTAGGCTTTACCTTTCCCACATACATGAGGTCATGTACATGACTCGATGAACTACATCCCACGTACACCCTATTTTCTAATTTGCGGACTCTAATACTAAACAAATTGGACACTAAAACTAGAAATTAAACCATTGAAATGAAAGAGGATAACATGGGCACTTAATTGGTACGGACGGTTTGAAATTATGTTGATCGTAGCTCCTAGAATCATTGATGGAATATCGTGGGTAAAATGGCCTAAAATGCACTACGTGGGTGAAAAAACTCAAATGATATGGTAAATGTCATATTTTTTTTACTATTTGTAAAAAAAATTCATCCACATTCAATAATTTTTTACCCTGTCTTTCATATTTTTGAAACCGGGTGAACTAATTGAGCAATAGAAGACCTGGTTTGAAGTGGTTTTGTCCACGATTTCATGGGTTTCTGACACTCTTCATCTCGTTCGTTCCTCTGGCATGTATATATTATCACTTGCATATAGGGTGGGTTGTCACCCCGCTTTGCATTTTTGCATTATCTTATGACCATGATTTGTATGCCCTAGGTACAAACCCATTTGGTAGCAACACATAACCTTCTTGTTGTTACTAGAAGTGTCATTATTAAGTGGTAGAGACTTACCAAACATGGGTACCCTAGTTAGAAAACATTTTTCATTTGGTGCCCATGCATAAATTACTTCATAGGTCTAGGAGTCTCTTATAGTCCCGATATGACATTGCGTTTGAACCTCATTGATCTTGCTCAATCTAATTCTAACCACTACTTATGGGACTCCCTCCAAGTCTTGGTTAAGCTCTTTTCCGACTCCCGAAAAAATGAAAAATATTGTCAATTGAACTTGTCTCTTTCACACTCGTTAAATGGATTTGAAAGGACATGTATTTTGGTATAAGTTTAACCCTTTTATGGACAAAATAGACTATTTATGAAAAAGGAATACTCTAGTCACCATTGGCTAGAAGAGTTCTCCTGGGTATTATTTTATACTTTTTCGGGCCTAGGGGACTAAATTATGAAAAATGACATTTTTGAGTTAAGTTGTAGTTGTATCCCATTATCCTACTTCCATTGTTGAGCCTAATGTTGGATCCCACTTTCTCATTATAAGCCCTTTTTCCTCATCCATTCTCAGCATTAGTCAAGCAATTCCTTCTATATATCCTTTGCAACTTGACATCCCTTTACCTATAGAGAAAACATCCCCCCGAGTGTCCATGTCCCACATGCACTTCCTTGCATTGAGCATAGGTATGTTCCAGTGATTGGAACTAGTTGCTTACTTGTGACACTCATTTCCTCTCTTGTATCATAGCATTTCTTTTCCTATGAAAAACAAAAAAATACGGGTGGGAAGAGAATATTATCTCCTATCGGCAGTAGTCGTGTCACCTTTGAACATAGCACAAATTATTGAGTCCATTTCCTCCAAGGTTTGGGTTTAGCATAACCTTAGTAAGCTGACCTCGTTACTTGGAGTATACTCCTCTGAACTGGAGATTTTGTTGATGCCTCTTGCATCACAAACTTTTGTCAATGATAAGTGTTAAGTCTATGTTTCCTGAGTTATTCCTCTATCTTATGCTCTTGTTCGAAGGAATTCTAAGCCTGTGTCAGCCATTCCTCAGAACTCCTTGACCTTGCATGTCAGCCATCCCCTTACAAGTGAAACTCAAAATCACATGAAATTGTTGTCCTACCTTGCACCCTGGGCCTACTTTCATCATTGGTAGGTGACCTTGAACCCAAGAAATGACATCTCTCCATTGGTTGTTGACTGGAGGGTTTCCCTTGTGTTCGACGACAAGAAATCTATTCACAAATTGGGATTCATGTAGTTTATTGGATTCTATTAGATCCTATTGGTGGTTTCCTCGCATTTGTCAGTAGTTTTCATTATTGGTTGCTAGTCAAAGGGTCTCTTTCGTGTACTAGTTTCATCTGGTACACGCGATATATGCACATGGTCTTTGGTTCAAGAACATCCTATTGGTTTGATCTCTTCCTAATAATCAAGATATTTCGTTCCACCTCACGTTGTATGATGACATATGCCTTATTTCTCTTTTTTCGGTGGTTCTCCTTCCATCAAATTCAGTGCATCTATTATGGAATTAATATCTAGAGTTATATGAGTACCTAGAGGCTTGCAGTCATCAGTGGCAGGTTCTACCACCATCGACAGTTGGGAATACATTAATGTCTCTTGATGGATGGATCCTTCAAGTGTTCGAACTCAACACCCTTATTCACACTTGTGGAATTTACTCAGTGCCTTGACACCTACTTTCATTATTGGTGGGTTGTCTCGCATTTTTTAATGGTATACCTCAATGACTGGTAATCAAACAAAGTCTCATTGTGTTCGAATTCAACCCATTTATTCACATGATGTAGACTTGCACCTTCAGATGATAGTGTATAATACCTCTAGTTCACAACAGTGGATCTCATATTTGTTGTTGTCTTTCATCAAACCAGTACCTATATGACTTCAGTGATCATGGAAGATCATATTATACTCCATTGTATACAGATATCTTCAGTTGATTTTGAGACTGGACTCCACTCTTTCTTGTTCGTGACTATGACAACCTATGACATGTGTCCACTTTGTATTGCCTATTCATGGCCATGAACAACTATTTGATATATATCAACATGGATTTGCATTGTAATTCATTTTGGAAACCATGTGTACAGAGTCAAGATGAATTGTAATTTTCTCATAGGTAACTAGTTTTTCCAGCTGAGTCCTCATTACTCAACTTTTGGGAATTATAATATATTTCAGCCATCACATTTTCTTCTTTGACCTCACACATTAGGGGTAATCTATTATAGAAATTTTTTCTACACTCCATGCATATTTATTTGATGGCCTTCAATTTCCCTCTACAGGCTCACATTACCCCATTTTGTTCACTCCAGAGCTAAAAATACAAATTTTTGTCCATATATGTGGGCCCCAGTTAGACAACTTGCGTATACACAGATTGCTCCATTACAACCCATGTACATCGGGTTTTGTGCTCAAAAATTAAAATATGTTAGGTTTCCACGCCATGCCACAAGATCCATGATCCTTGAGTTTCCTTATACTGGAAACGGTCTGATCCAACCCTTTAGTTCTATTTGGAGGCTATACATTGAGCCATATGCAAGCCTTAAAAACAAGCATCATTGAGAGCAAAGACACTTTGGAGAAATTTCACTTCATATTGAGTCTGCATCCCTTTTTCCTTGAAATTTTGAACTCTTTCTGTTCAACTCCAAAGCTCTTCCTAGCTTGAGATGGAGAACCTCATTTACTCCTACTACTTGTGAGCTTGCCTTTGTGGAGAATTGAAGTGGTGAAGGCCCAGCTGGAGGGACTTAGTTTCTCAGTTCTGATATGTGTCATTACAAAAGTTTGTCACCTATGTACTTTTGTTGATTACATTAATAGAAATACTCTTTTCTCTTCCAATTATATGTCACAAATATTTACATTACTTTCCATGGGTATATTTTTTATACATTTTAAAGGATTATGCTAGTTTATATGCTAACTTTCTATATAATTTCTATATGCTTGCATATATTTATTGTTGAGGACAAGTTGTAGGCATCAAGCTTTCATTCGTGAGCTCAGTCGAGGTCTTTTTCATACATTCGGACGAGGTAGGCTCTTAGCCTTCTCTAGTTAGCATTTGTATTCATCTAGCATACTTGAGTTTAGAGTTGATTTTTGGGTGTTGTTCCATATGTTGTGGTTTACCCCTTGCCATAGAGATTTTCCATGTAACACTCTTGCAAATGCAGGAATCAATATTTATTATGGATTACAATAATTCCATACACAATACCATTATTCCTGAAATTTTTTCATCCTTCAATCTTCCAAACCAATTGTTAGCATATCATAACAATTTTTTAATTACTCAAATCTGCTTATATACAAGAAATAAAAGTCCCCAGGCATGAGGATTTTTCTCATAAATCTTGGCTCTTGTAGAAACAAGAATTGGTCTTATGTATGGGCTTACATCCCCGCCATACCCAATACTATTCTTCCTACATTTTCATCAACCTTTCATTCAACTACAGAAACTGTTAGCATAACATAACAATTTGTAACTATTAATTTCTCAAATCTATTTTACACAGGAAAATAAAATTTCTAAGCATGAATTTTATTTTCATACTTTTTGTCTTCTGTAGTTGTAGATATCAGTATTCCATATGGCTTACATCCCTTACATATACAATACCATTCTACCTGCAAATTCCTCAATTTACACTCAGCCAAACAGATTGTCAGTAATTTTTAAATTCCATTTTACAAAACTGTTTTATACAAAAAAATAAAGTTTCCAGACATGAGCTTTTTCTCATAATGTTTGTCTCTTCCAATATTAGAAAATAATCTTCCTTATGGGATTACATTATTTCCATATCCAATACCACTCCACCTGCA
>JASDQU010738025.1:215497-237314 GCA_032191745.1 Picea mariana
TCGCAAAGTAGCGCCTGCTCGATTGATGGAAAGGGGGCATTACAGTATGGTATCAAAGCGTTATAGATTTATAAAGAAAGATGTGTTACACGAGTGGAAGCCTTACACTTTACCAACTAAAGAGGAAGTTTGAAGGACTACTGTTGCAAAGAATTGCACAAAGTTGAAGGTTCAAATAACCAGAGCTTATTTGTGAATGCCACAAGGAGTGCAAGCAAGAATCCCTTATAAATCCTCGAGTTTGCAAGTGAAAGCTCGGGAAAGAAATAACCCTAAAGAGTTCAAGGGTAGGCAAGTGTCGAAGTCACACAATAGATAGAAAATCTCAGAAGGTTTGACGTCGGAGTGTTTGGTAGAGGAGTCTTTTAGAAGTCTGAGCGGATGGTGGAAATGCTTCGAGGAGAAGTACCGATTTTCCAAGGACCATTGGAACCAGTCGACAAACAAGAATATCAAGGCCGAGTGTTTCTCAACACTCACAAGCTCAGGAGGAATAGAGACCATTGGATATGGATCAATTAGGGTCATTGATCTCGTGGTTGAATTTCTTTGTTTCAGAATTCGGGAATTAAAGAAGGTTGTGACTCAGAGTCAATAGTTTCAAACTCTTGATTCGTGAAGTCTCAATCGAATCAGGATTGTGAGATTGTGGGAGTTGAGAACCATTAATTTGTAGTGGGATATATTATGGATTCAGTTATTGGGAGGAGGGATTTGTTGCATAGCAGCTCGCGGATACGCGAAATCTCAAGTGCCGAAAGATTGGGCCCCAAGTTTTAGTCAGAGGTCACATCAGGGAAAAGTCAAAGGGAGGAATCATAGACCCGTTAGCCTTTTCGGGGTTTCGGGGATTGAAGAGATAGGACAACTCACATCTAGGATTGCGAAGTCGTGAAACCCAAATCACCCTTTCAAGTAAAGGTTGTGGTTTTACCAGTGATCACGTGGGTGAGAGTTGGTGCTTAGTTCTTATTTGCACAGGTGTAACTCATAAGGACCTATGGATATACACTAGCGTGTGTTAGAGATTTATGTGGGAAATAAAAGAGCCAATTCGACTCAAGGGGAAGATTAAGAATGATCCTAGACTAAGAGGTTGTGCAGAACCTACTGAGGTAGGGGTGCTACATCATATGTCCTTGTGAATTTAGAATCCTCAAAGAATTGTCAAGAATAAACTAGTTGGCTACAAGTCTTTAATGAAAGGGTAAAATGGTTGTAACAAGAAAGTTAAGAATCCCCTAATTTTAAGGAAATAGGTTACCTAGAAAAAGTATAAATACACCTCAAGGATTCATTCACAAGTACATTCACTCACTTATTCTATTGAACATCGTCTAGTGAACTAATGATCTATTGGAAAGTTTTGCAATGGGAAAATATGAGGTAGTGACAAGTGAGAAGTCACGGAGTTTCGGGGTTTCAAAGGAGAGAAAATATTTTTGAGGAAACCTTAGATTGGTTCACCACTGTGGTTGAACCATTTCTTATAATGGTTCTTTATTAGAGGCATATCTTGGTGATATTAGCTTGAGGAACTTTATTGGTATGTCATTGATGGTACATGGTACATGATTTGATTATTGTATGTTTTATACATTGATTCATATGTTGTTACACAATTGATGGATGATATGATACAAATATTCATATAGCATAGTTTGATGGTACAATGACAGTGGAAGTGATTGTGGTAGTGACAGTTGGTTTATATTTATATTTTAGAGAGACATGATGGGTCAAGGTAAGTGGGTCGTAGCCTCCTTTTGTTTGGTGCCAGAGAACATAGGTAGTTGGAGCTTCCTTAAGGTTGGAGCTTGAGAATCAAGGGGTTGTAGCCTCCTTGTTGGAGACAGAGAATTCAAGTAGTTGTAGCTTCCTTCAGGTTTGAGCCTATAAATAGTGGGTCGTAGCCTCCTTCCAGTTGTATCTGGAGAATTTGGAAGTTGGTGCTTCCAATAAATGTATTATTTTGATATATAAGAAAAACATTATGTGGTTTTCTCCCATTTGGGTTTCCATGTAAATTATGGTTTACTGTGTTTCTGTGGATGTCTATTATGCTCTATTGATTTATACTACTCGTGATATATTGATGATATAATGTTGATGAAGTTAATGATTACATATTGTTTTTAAAAGTGATAAAAAAGTGCTCATACTGACTCACCCCCCCCCCTCTCAGTATTCCAAGACCCATTGAAAATTATTTCTTCCATGAAACAATCTCATTGTGCTCTAGAGGAATGATCAACACATTGTTAAAGAACATAACATCCATGATGGTGTGCTCCAATCTAATCACAATGTTTTTCTGCAACATTAAAACAAAATTTATTGAATCAATTTATTTACCAAAGAAATTATAAGAAATGTAATGAATAATACCGATGTGGTGGATAAAAGGATTTTCTTTCATCGAGCATGATCCATTAGTAGGATATAATATTTGAGATTGGAGGCCAAATATAAAAAATTATTGGCTTCCATATCTATATAATTGTTTTTCTGATTACATATGAAGAGTTATATTTCCCACCCATAATTCCTTGACTTTCTTGTTTCTTCCCTACATATGCTTCTATGGTAGCCTTAGATCCCCCATATAATCCTTCTACCAACATGGAAATATTTTTTGGAACATTTTCTTAATTAAGGAGATTTTGCAACAATATTTATTCACTTGCTTACAAGTTATCATGGAGACTCTGGAATATTTAAAGACATAAGGTCACATAGAAAATTGATAAAAATAACTATCAATCCAAGAATGTGCATAAAGAACCATTTAAAATAAATATTTTTTTTCAAGATAGATCCCTTTTCATCCCATAAGAGGTAAATATCTTGAGCTATTCACTAAATGGGCTTATTCAATCCCCTTCGAGACCCTTTTTAAACTGAAATTTTAAGTAAATTTACTATCATGGGTCACCTTCAACTCTGAGAGGAACATATATGCTGAAAATACCTGACCCCAAGTAGGTATCACACGCCAAAATTTTTGAAAATATGTAAATACTTATGCAAGTCACAAAACTATAGGGTTATATATTGTGGGATTTGAAAATTTTGTAATCATTACAACTATTGGTAACTAGTTAACACCATTTTGCAGCAAGTAACCATTATGAAGAGGGATAACACATGCATGGGAAAATTTTCCCATATAAATAATCTTCCACTCTCCATAATAATTCTTGCACCACTCCATCCCTTGACTCCAACAAAATCTCCTTGAAATATGCATTGTAAAGAGAATCGGTAGCTCCCATCCCAACAAATCCACCACCTATTAAATTATTGAGGAAGGGGAGGAGCATAAATATTGGATAGAAGCACAAACATTAGATTCACAACTTTGTGCAATTTTTACCACGTTGGACATCAGTGAAAGTGTAGTTGTATTTAATATGCTGGTCCATATCTAAAAGTGCATTCCCAACATATTTAAAAGGAACTTTACTACACAGATACATGCATTTCAAGTAATGAGAACCAAGTGTTTGTTGTCTTTGAAAAATGGTTACCTAAAATCAATAGTAAGTTTACCAAAATTGTTGATTAATTGGGTTGGTTTTCATTGATGTCAACCCTTGAATCAATTCTGGTAGAAAATTATGGTAGCCCAAACAATATGGTTAAAGGAAACAATTTTGTTTGATGTATAAAGGTATGAAGATCAATGTATTTGTAGTTAATACTATTCTAGATGGATAGTGAATGTCATGCCATTTCTGGTGATTTGTGGAATGTCACATAACTCCTCACGGTTAGATAATTATGGCCTTGTGAATATGGAGAAACCTCACGAGTTGTCTAGAAGCCCCTACAAGGTCAAAGAAGTCAAATTATTCTAGAAACTCCTAGAAGAAGTTGACTAGTCAATGTGGGTGAAACTAGGAGTTAATCATGGGTTATGTTATTGCAATAAGAAAATAATTAAAAAACATTAGTTGCAACTAGAAGTGGATATTTTACTATTTTTGGATAAAGTGGTTGCAAGTGGACAAGTTGTTAGAAGTGGGTTATGCCTAGAAGAAATAAGTTGCGTAAAGTTAGTTAGAAGGTAACTCCTTGAAGAAGATACTTGGAGAGTATAAATAAGAGAGAATTGAACTCCCATTCGCACCTATCACCTACATATTGAACATTATTGAATATGCATTTGTGAAAGGTTTATTGCAGGTACTCATTGATACATCTTAAGTTATGCAAGTTTGAGGTAGAAAAGGAGGGTTGACGACAAAAGTTTCAGAGTTGTAGATTTACTGAAAAAAACCTAGTTTTTGAAGTGTACGCGGGCTGCAGTGGAGGAAGGTGCATATGTATGTGGGTTGAAAGAGAAAATGGCTCATACAATTGGTAAAATCCATGAAATATTGTTTTTCTGAAGGTTTCTGCTAGCGGGAAAACCCCCCTCTTTAACTACACCAGGGTTCAAAATGTATGCAGAGTGAATAACCACCTAAAAGCTAATCAACTATCTATACTACCCCAAACATACCAAAACTAATATAAATAAAGAAAACAAGGAAGATATCGGGTAATTATACCTCTGATCCCACGTCTGGTGATGATCTCCTCGCACTTGGAAGTTCCACTGACTACACGTCTCCTCCCAGGTATGACCTACATCCAAACATTGACAAACAAAGAACTACAAGCATGTTATTCCATATATAATTTAGGGTTAGATGCTATAATGTCAAGTATAAATCAATAAAAGTACTCAAGAAACCATCATTTGGGTCAGGAAAATGTGATTCTTCTATTCATAATACAAAGATTATACCTTTACAATCTAACTCAACCACTGTTCCGCAAACCTGATCCGGGATCCTCTTCACCATGCTCTAAGTGCACCTTATATGAAATTATTCTCTCAACCTTCTGATCTATTCTATGGAAGGGAATGAGTTAAATGGAGGAAGAAGGAGCTAATGAGGGAATGCTAAGGAAATTTCTCACAAAAGGAGACAATATCTTGGGCAAGGAGGGGAAGTGAAATGGGGCAGAGTTTCACTGTTCTTATGCTTTGATGTGAAATGAGACCCCAACAAATCCTTTATATGACAAAAGGATGGTTATTCGGTTGGGTGATGGGCTATAACAGGTGGATTAGTTGGGAAAATTCCAATAGCCCGTAAATTTCAATGAATTCCTTGCAACTTTTGCAAGTATATGCGGGTTGTAATGGTGCAGCATGCGTAATTACGTGAGTTGTAGTGGTTTATAAAGCATATGTACATGGGTATTAATGGCGTATGGAGTGTACATCTTCTAAAAAATGGTTTTTTAAGTAGATTTTCTCAGCAGTGCTTTGGAAAAGTATGAAAGTAAGAGGGACAAGGCCATGTATGCATGAATAGGGAAATTTAGGGCTATAATAGATGCACCCTAATGTGTGAGGTTATAATAAAAAGTGACAGCCGAAATACATTACAATATCTTCACCAATGTGTGAAATCGAGTGAGCCCAGGACCATCGTTCGGGAGGTGCCATATTCAAAACAACAATTGTCTTTCTGAGGAAGGCATACCCATGCTCGTGATGAAATAAATCATGGTTGCTAATCAAATTGACTATGCATCCATGTCATATAACTATATAAAGTGTAGCCTCAAGAAATATACATCGGATGTACATCTCAAAATCAAAGATATACAAATATAGTATCCATCTTCAAGAAGCTAGTGATGCCCGATGGCTAGAGATGAGGTCTTCATAGCTCGATAAACAAATTAAATATATTCAAAACTCAGGTAGGAGTATAATGGGAGTGCATAACTCACTACTCTGAGGTCTTCGACGACTCAGTGGGAAAATACATGGGGATCTCGACGATCAGGCAGAGAACTTTATCGATTTTGAATCTAGACTTGACTAGACTCTCAGGATGGCCAAATCATGAGGTCAAGAGACAAAATGCAGGAAGGATGACTCAGGTTGGGTGAAAATTCCCTTGGATAAAAGAATGAAAGATGATCAGACTCAGGCAGCATGACATTGACATTATTTCATGATGCATGAGACAACGCAAACTCTCCATGTGTTTGGAAGAGTAACCAAACAGAGGAGGACACAACTCTATGTAGAGAGAAAAACTTCCTAAGGTCATAAAAATAGAAGGATGTGCTTTGTCCAAGGGTGACTCTTTATGTTGCTAAAAAAATAATACATATTTCTCATCCCCTCTTTTTGGGATATTTTATTTATTTATTTTTTTCAATTTTTTAAAGGCTTGAAATAAAAAAATTCTATGTTACAAAGGAGGAATGAGTGTCGCAAGAAAGAATACTACTTCCAAGTGCAAGGAACATACTAATGCTTATAGAAAGAAGACATGTGTAGGAAAAGGACACTCAAGGAAAATTCCTCCATGGGTCAAGGTGTCAAGTCGAAGAGGAAAAAAGTGCTACAAGGCTTGTTTATAAGGCATGCTTCAAAGGTTTAGCTGAGAGAAACATGAAGTCAGCATTAGGCCAAAGACACAAAGATGAAAATGTGATTAATCAAGACACAATGAAACCCCCTTCAATGTAATTTTAACAAGGCCATATAAGGTAATCTCAGTAGTTTTTTCACGTTTAGAGAGTCTAAAAAAACGTAAAAGAAGACTCCAGGGAATACCTTTTTAGGAGATAGTCTACTAGGTTCAAAAAAGGGGTAAACTTGCACTAAAAATACGTTTATTCAAAACCATTTTAACAAGTGTGAGAAAGACAAGATGACTCAATTTGTTTTTCAATTTTAAGGGGTCTCAAAAGAGATTAACTATGGACGCACTTCCTTTTTCAGAGTTTAGTCTCCTTAGCCTGAAAAAGTATAAAAGTTAGTGAGGAGAACTCTCCCGGAGGGACGAATTTCCGGAGGCATACCTTTTGTCGTTATAATCTACAGGCTAGAAAAAGGGGTAAAATCATGTCAGTAGATGTTATTTTGGACGAGTTTGACGAGTGTGAAGGACCAAGCTCACTCAACGATATTTTCAATTTTAGGGACTCTGAAAAGAGCTTAAATATGGACTTTGTGGGGGTTCCTTTTTCATAAGTAATCTCCAAGGCCAGAAAAAGTGATAAACCAAAACCAAGGAGAATGTTCCTTTTTCAAAATTTTAGTCCCTCGGGCCCAAAAAAGGGTTAAACGTATTCATGAGAATACTCTTCTAGCGAACCGAAGTTCCTAGAGCATACCTTTATTCGTGAAATTGATCGTTCGGACCAAAAAAGGGGTAAACTACAGTAGGGCGGACGTTCCTTCAAATTTGAGTTTGGTGAGTGTGAAAGGAAACAAGATCGCTTGACAATATTTTCATGTTTAGAGAGTCTGAAAATGGCTTAAAGAAGACTCCAAGGGGCTACTTTTCTCAGTTAATCCAGACAAGATTGAAAAGAATAAATACAGTCTTGTTGGATGTTTCTTTCAAATTTTAAAGAGTGCTTGAAAGAGAACAAAGCGTGCTCATTTGAGAGTCCCGAGGGTGAGGCCAAGAATGATGGTGCATGAGAAGAATGAGGCTCAATATCATAGTTAAGATAGGAATAACAAGGACTCTTGAGCCTATATTCATTACTGACAGCATGGATGGAAAAATGAAGCAAGGATCTACCTAGGGCATCCACGTAAAGGTAGGATCTACCACCTAATTACGACACTTCTAGAGAAACAATGAAGGTTTTGTGTCTCACCTCGGTGGGGTCGATCCTATGGAAAAGAGGAAAAGACAACAAGATGTAGAAAGTGGAGGTGAAATCCTAACTTGTATGCAAAACGTTGGAAAAATGACTTTTACCAAAGGATACCAAAAGTGACCCATCATCCAAAGGTTACCAAACCAAAATAAAAAGTGTACCATGACATCCAATAAGAAACTCAGAATCGAAATCAAGTGATCATCAGGCCAGGACAAACGACAAAGGGTGATAAAAAGTGGCAAAAAAGATCGAAAATGTCTATAAATAGAAGCTGACAGCTCATTTTCACCATTACAGTTTGAAAATTACCCAAAAGGAGAAAAAACCTTCTCGCTAAAGAAGTTGATTCTGGGAGCTTCAGTGGACGAAATGAAATTTCACATAGACCAAGTATGTACAAATTCATCCCTCTTGCAATTCAATACTTCCTTTATGCATTTAATTTTTTCTTTGAGGGGGATCACTCTCCTAAAAAGAGCGGCCATGAATGTATGTAGGCTATCCAACGACAACCTGCATATGTAGTAATGAAGAAAACACTATGCCCACATACATACACGACTGTGGCCAATACAACCCACGTACACCCTTAAAATCTTGGAAAAATAAAATGCAAGAGCTAACTTCCTCCATTTTTTCCATGGAATAGGATGTATGTCCAGTAGAGGGAGAGGGAACGCGAGGATATAGACATACTGGTCGAAGAGGACCCTGCACCCATCACCACACTGAAATAGTGCGGACTATGGAATTTCTTCTAGTGTACTTTTATGAAGGGGAAAACCCAGATTACTAAATGCCCTTGCTGATTATTGGCATCCTAATGGAGAGGCATTGATGATAGAGGGACAGCCGTTGACTCCGATGACTGAAGATATCTACTTTCTGACTGGCCTCTCGAGGAGAGGGGAACCAATCAATCTGCAAACATTTCCCCCTGGACCTTTTATCATCGATGACTACATCCGGATGTATTTTGAGGTCAAAACAGATAACGTAGGTTCTCAGGTGCCTATTCACAAGATCACAAGTTTGACTCTTTGAGTGATCCTGCTATTGATTCAGTATATTACTGGATTTGTGGCCCGACACCAAGCTTTCCGGGAACATATGCACTGTGCTATTCAATTCGATGAGGCTCATATTTTTTACTAGAGCATGATCATGATTACATGCATGAAGAGACAACTAACAGAGTGTCTGGAATGCAACAACAAAAACTTTGGGTTTGGCACTATTCTGTTTTCCTTATTCTTGGAGAGGTTTTCTAGTCTTAGTTACAGAGAGACCATGTGGGGGCATGTTTCCTCCTTCACAGTGATATGCAGATGGGAAACATTACTGCCATGATGGGGGGGAGGGAGGACCATAGAGGCCTTCAACAAAAAACAATTTGACTCATGCGAATGACAAATTCCGACGATTGAGGAATGCCCCTACATCAAGATCAAATTTTCAAGCAATCCAAACATGCCCATGCCTCTCGGAGAGTAGCAAGGAGAGATAGGTAACTTTTTTTTAATGTTATTTAATTTTTAATTGCTTTCAAATATATTATTTTTATGTGTGTATAGAGTATTGACTTTTGTGCACCTTCTATGTACAGATGTGGGACCAGTGCACCCAACAAACTTCGCAAGGACTTGGAGATGTCCTCGACCAAACGCTGGACCAACAGTGGTCGACGGACCAAAAACCGCAGGGGGACCTCCAGCTAGAGAGGCTGAGAGAGTTTTGAGATGAGTGGATCACAAACTCACTGAGCTCACTCGCACAGTACCCATGGTTGATATCGAGGATCTCCTGCCTTCCATGCAACATCATGTAGTGGGGTTGCCATGGACGTGGGTCCAACTTTTCCGACGTTTATCCAACATCATCATTCATTATGGCAGGGCCAATAGTCCCCAAACCTATATAGACTAGACTTTTGATGTGTCAAGGGAACCATTTGTACATGTATTTTTTGAGGGCCTAATCCCGACGATGTATATTGAAACTTTTTTTTGAGGTGTTCGTGCCCACCTATGTACTAATGAAATGTTTTTGATATATATATATATATATATAGTTGCATCTTATTTGTCTTATGGATCACATTTTTTAAAAATGTATGTGCAACATGCCAATATGATATTTGATTAGCTAGAGCATCTATCATATAATTAAATCTCCTAGGAACATGGATATACGTAATGTAATAAAAGTAACGTTCTAGGAGACATACCCTAATGAAACGTTGGTGCAAAGTAGGATCATAAACACGGTAAACTCCATATAATTGGGACACAAACAACTGAGCATCTAGGTAGACCCAGAGGTGAGAAATGCCATGCGACAAAGCATAAAAAAGAAACTCTAACATTGCATTGTACTCAACGACATTGTTTGTGGTGTCACTTAGAGAAATTCCTCTAGAAGATAGAAACTAGCCTCTAGTTGTGAAAATCACCCAAGCTGCAAAAGAAAGCCTTCTAGTGTGTCAGCTAGCATCATGTACAAACTGAAAAAACACCTGATATTCACTTAACATATGCCACAGTGAAAATGAATACATATATAACTACACGTCTAGAAAACAAAAAGACAAAACATTGTATAAGAACTATACATATGTACAAGAAGTCTTCCAGGAGACCAACCAAAGAGTAATACTTCTTGAGGTAGATCCCATTTCTAAGATCCACCAAGACATTTCGTTCAAATTCAACCAGATAGTAAGTGCCCTTCTTCAATACCTCTTTCACAATGAATGGTCTGAACCACATGGGTTTGAACTTGCCTACCCCTAGGGGATATTTGTCTTGATCATAGACAGGGACAAGATCGCCTTCGAAGAAAATTTGAGGATGAACGGATGGATCATACTAACACTTGACTCGTTTCTTATGAGCCTCATTGGTCGAGGTTGCATCACGATGCTTTTCATAGAGCTGCTTGATATATAGTAGGTGTTCCTCAAGAGGTGAAGTGTCTCACAGTAATTCCACTTCCAACTTTAGATCTTGGATCTGACATTCAATAAGTAAGACTGATTCCATCCCATATACAAGTTAAAAACGTGAGAAACCGGTGGCAATATTCACAGACGTTAGGTAGGCCCACAATGCTTAGTACAACATCAAATGCCAATTTGACTTAGAATAATTGATCATCCACTGATGAATAGTCTTGAGAGACTTATTCACAGCTTCAACCTAACCATTCTCTTGTGGGTAATAAGGTGATAAATTGTCTTGCCTAAACCCAAGATTTGAAGTTAACTCGATTGACATTTTTATTTGTAAGTGACTTCCATGGTCAGTGAAAATATCCTTCAAGATGTCGAACCTTTCTACTATCTCGTTAAAAATGAAAATATTCATTTTTTCTTCATCATTGTTAAATGTTGGCATAGCCTCGACCCACTTCGTGAAGTAGTCTACCACTATGATGATTTAACGATGCCCCCGTGCTGAAGCCAGGTGACATGTAGTGAAGTCAATCCCCCACTTGGTGAAAGGACCAACAACAATGAAATGAAACATGGGAGCAGAATGTGCCCACATCTTCTTAGAGAATATATGACATGGGTGGCACTTCTTGATCACCTCAACACAATTGTTGATTAACAAGGGCCGGAAGTAATCGGCACATAGAATCTTTTGGCTTGTTGTCAACACAGAAAAATGGCCACCACATGATCTAGTGTGGTAGTTTTTCAAAATGATCTCTTCTTCTTCATGCATAAAGCACTGGCGAAGAATGCAATATACACCTTAACGATACAAAGTGTCATCGAGTATGAGATAGTTTCGTGCAGGATGGTGAATTTGTTGACACTCATCACGAGAAGCAAAATTAGGGAACCTCAAATTCTAGATATATACTAGTATATATCCATACTAGGGGTCCAAAGATGCAATTAGAAAAATATCTCCTTTGATAGGAGAATATTCGGGTGTGATATCACTAGACTCGATTGGAAGTTCCAAAATAATTTTAGCAAAGACCAATGACTTTTTAGATTTTGTAGAAACAAAATCCAAGTCAAATTCCTGGAGGATTACAATCCATCTATTAATATTTTTGCCAATGAAATGTCGTGTTAACACATATTGAAAAGGGTTCACAATGATAATGACAGTGGTCTTGTGAAGAAAAATGTCATGACATAACCTTTGGACATAATGAACTGTTGCCAAAGAAAGCTTCTCAATGTGAGAATAGTTGAGTTTCGGCCCAACCATGCCCTGGATAAGGTAATAATTAAAATTCTCCTTGAGAAGATCATCCTCTTGAACCTATACCATGCCAATGGTTGTCTCCACAACAGCCAAATACAACAAGAAATCTTTGTTATAATCGGGAGGCCAGAGCAGAGTGGCAGACATAAGGGCATGTTTCAACGCTTCAAAAGAGCACCGAGCGTCTTCATCCCAACAAAATGGTACTCTCTTTTTAAAGAGACCCATAAACCCTTTAGTGATCTCGGTGTAATTCATGACAAAATTCTAAAGAAAGTTTTCTTTCCCCTGTAAGATCTGAAGCTGAGGTATTGTGTACGGGGGAGGCAATTGAACTATCACCTCAACCTTGAGAGGATCGACCATGATCCCTGTTGTAGAAACAATAAAACCTAAGAGATGACCTAACATCACGAAAAAACTACATTTGTTAGGATTCAAGTGAATCTGAGAGTAGCGACATCATTCAAATATTAGTCGAAGGTGAACAGGATGATCATATCTCTTGCAAGAGCATGATGCTAGATCATCAATATATGCTTGTACTATATGTCTAAGGTCATTAAAAGAAAATGACATCGCACACTGAAAGGTGGCTCCGACATTCTTCAAGACAAAAGGAATCTTACGATACATGAACGTGCCCCAAGGACAATTAAAAGTTGTTTTATGATGGTCTTCAGGTTTGATCTAAATCTGGTTATATCCCAAAAAAACATCCATGAATGAAAATACCCCACAACCAACACATTGATCGAAAATCTAATCGATGAAAGGGGTGGAAAAAGTATCTTTGAGACTATCCTTGTTCAAGTCATGGAATTCCATGCACACATGAATTGTAACATGTTTCTTATTAACTAGAACTAGGCTTGACACCCATTCTATCAACTGCACGTGGTAGATAAAACTGGCTTTAAGAAATTTCTCTACTTCAACCTTAATTGTGGCCGCTTTTTGAGGATTCGTTGGACGAAGCTTCTGTCAGATCGACTTATCATCAGCATAAGTCATTATTTCATGTTTGAAAATTCTTGGGTCTATGACTAGCATTTCCTTGTAAGACTAGGAGAAAACATCACGAAATTCGTTA
Source organism: Picea mariana (assembly GCA_032191745.1). NCBI lineage: Eukaryota > Viridiplantae > Streptophyta > Pinopsida > Pinales > Pinaceae > Picea > Picea mariana. Next base: position 228,515 of record JASDQU010738025.1, read on the forward strand.
AATAGCTCTATATAAATTCAAATATCTTTGGGGTTCTAAAGATATTTATGGGAATCTTTTTAGGGATACTTTCCATATTAACCTCAGCATAAACTACGTGTGTAGTCAGAGGATTAATAAGACAAGACCTATCTCCATTCATGGTCTAAACAAATTATCCCACATCTGTTCTCCTTAACTCGGGAAGGAAGTAAGATCTATGATGAAGATCATCCCAAGGTCTATATGGAATAGTCAATGCTTCAAGAATCACCTCATCAGAGGGAAATACCAGGTCTAAAGGATATGTAGTGTAAAGAGAACCTTGAGCCCAAATAGGCTCGAGAATTGGATATAGCTCCTGTGTAGGATTCGGATCGGGGTTCGTCGGCTCTTGCTGGAAATATTTGTATGCAACCTCAGTTATAGACAAGGGCATGGCCATGCCAGGATTCACTTTCCCTTCCATCTATGGGGAAGGAAGAGTCTACAGATCATCAAAGTAAGTCATTTGAAACAAGGACACTTGAAATATTGCAGCCCCAGGCTGGTCGGGGACAACCGATATAAGCTTGACATCGCTAAAAGGTGACGGGTAATCGAAAGTTCCCATCAATGATGAACACAAACCAACACCTAAGTTGACAGTGTCAGGTTGTGGTTTATCAATCATCAAGACCATGGAAGTCCCTGATGAAGGCTGAGGATGGGAGAAGGACAACTGGTCAATGGTCATAATCTAGGCCTCGGGCATAAAACACAAAGATGAAAAATTCTAGCAACCAATGCATGCATTGCATAGGTCCAACTACTTCCTAAAAAAAGGTTGTATTTGAGAGGCACATCGACTACTTCAAATTTTACATACACAGTTTTAACTCCCAACTACACGGGGAAAGAAGGAATGATTCCATGTGGTCTGAACAAATGACCATCAAACACTGTAAGCAATGTAGGTGACAGAGACAAACCAGGTTGGCCAATGGCCTTCCAACATGCGAATGCCATCACACAAGTCGAGTCCCTCTCGCCAACCATTGTACGAATAATATTCTAAGTAAGGTATTTCATGGTGTAAGCCACTACTATCTAAAATGCAATGTGGTAAGGAAGACAGGGTTTCAAGTCAGTTGGATCAAGAACGATTTCTCTCAGGTTACAAGTCTCTGCCAATCACAAGGTGGAGAACATAGCTTTTCTCTATGAAGGGAAACTTTGGAGGACTTCCAAATAAGACATCATGCAAGGGGTTTGTGCCAAATATTCCACAATAAAGTAACTCTAGGAAGACCTTGTGTTCGGATTATGAGAAGCCTTTTTAAACGCACCTTTTGGGATGTGAGTCATCACTTCACGTGTCGTATTCTCAATATGGAGAGGAGTTGGTGGGTTCGTGGCTTCTTTTTTCTTTATGAAAGATTCCATAATTCTGTAATATCAAGCCCTGGTCACTATATGAACCTCAAATTTCATCATGTAAACATTCACAGTTGCGTTATTATTGGTAGCCGTCGGGGATCCCTAACTACCCCCTTCCATGGTTGAGGATGTTGAAGCCTAAGCCATGTTTTTACCATGTGGAAATGGGTTCGTCAGCACAACAGGTTGTTGTTGCACCAATAGCTTATGAGATTCTGCAAGTCGAGGTCATAGATGATTTGAGTGGTCCTCCGTGCAAAGGTTACAAGGATACTTTGACTTCCTCTTTTCCATTACCCCCCCACCAGCATTGTTAGTAGCATTTTTTTCCCCTTTACCCTTCTTGTTCATTTTTTTCTTCTTTTCGTTAGGATGTTAGTTAGCCTTCGGGTTTGTCAACTACACATTGTGTGCATTTGATGTATGGGTAGGGGTAGCATCCTAACTCAGTTTTCGCTAGCCACAGGCTATTGTATAGAAAATTGTTGCAACTGATTTGACAATAGATCAGTGGACTTTCCTTGTGCTGAGCCCACAATACGATTGGCATGGGGTCTAGAATTTTTTTTTTCCTTGTCAAGGATAAACCGCAACGCATATGGAAAAATATCATAGAGCATGCCAGAATGAGAGTAGATCAGTTCAAGTTGCTACACTCTCATTATTGCCTCCTCTTCTAAAAACACTCTAGAAGTTGCTATGTGCTTGGAGATGCAAGGCACCAAAGACTTCAGGAACCACTCCAGCAAGAAAGTCAAAGGGAACTGGATCTTAGTCAAGCTCTTTTGATGTTTCCATTATTGAATATTATTAGAGATATGGTTGGCCTTGGTTTGCTAAAAGTTGGCCAACAACTCAGTGCTGGCATCATATGTCACAGGTAACTAGAAATGGTTCAAAAAGACCATCGCCAATTCGTTGAAGTAAGAATATCTCGAGCGATCGAGCTCAATATACCGTTACACAACTCCCCCTTTAAGATTACATTGAAAAAGGTGCATTTGGACATAGTCATCTCACAATAAGTTTGATGAGCACCATAAGTGAAAGGTTTTCACGTGATCACTTGGATCTTCACCAGGATTGCCTTCAGTTTTTGGAATATCTGAGAGAAACTTAGTCGGCAGTGGGGCCAATGTCGATCATGAAAAATTGGGTCATTGAGTAATCTCGACAATTTTGGAAGATGTAGCATTTCCAAAAAAGGTGGTTTAGGTTGAGTACTATGTAAAGGAAAATAGGGTCTTGGCATTTGAATGGCACCAAGTTGCCAAGAAACGTTGGACTATTGGCCATGGTTTTGGTAGAAACCATGGCCTTGATGAGGATACAAAAATTGCATTTGTTGGGGTATCATCGATTGAATCACGTTGTTGAACGACATAGCTTGCATGGGGATCGTTGCCTCTGTTGTGTTCCAATGATTTTGGAAGTGGATGCCCCTAGTTGATATGATGAGCATAGGTACAGATCCTTTCCTGAGGTTCCATTGAGCATGGAAAGGGTTTCAACCGAATGACGTCCCTTGTGAGGGAACTGATCTCCTCCAAGGATTCCAAAGCCACTGAGAGGAGAAAACTCTTGTCGTCACTCCCTATGAAGGAATAGTACCGTGCACAGGGTTCTGTTGCCAAAAATTGGGGTTTCCCCTAGCTGATAGAGCAGCCAGAGAAAAAGCATTGTTCCAAAATGTGTCAAACAAAGAGAACAACATAGATCCCACTGATATTGTGTAATATGAAGGTCCTAAAATTCCTTCCCCAAACAAGATTTAATTAGTATTCAACCTAATTTTTTGCTGGAAAGCATCACCAAGCAAGGGGGATGGAGGAGGTATGTGACCCCCACCATAAGGGATAGAATTAAAGGGGACTAAAGTGCCCCTGGTTGACCCTTTCATGGGAGAATTTGAGCTCCATTCCCCAAGACCCATGGTATTTAAGGTGGATTAGGTAAGAACCAAGTTCAAAGCAAAGCCAAGAATTCCATATGAGAATGAAGGTATCAGAGAAGTGGTCAATGTCAATGATGGTATCAGATCACTTCCCGAAGTAGAGGGGGTCAATACCACTGTGGTCTAGACTGGGGAAGGTGGGAGAGGAGGCAATATTACCCCAATGGTAGTAGCTGAAATAGGAGTATGAGGACTCATGGATGAAGTAGCAACATTTTCTTCCATCACTGCTTGTAATACTAGCTAGCACTCAGAGAGTGTCACCTCAGAAGGGATGATCTGGATCAAGATCGTTGGTGACAAGTCCGTGATCGGAGGGTTGGCTGGCACGATAGCTTCCATCTCAAGGTCATAAATAATAGTTTCCTTCGGATTCGAATAGTATCCTCATGAAGTAGGCTTGGGCACAGTTTCCTACAACCTGGTTGCTGCAAACGACCCTTGTTGTTTAAGCCTTCATCGTAATAGTGGAAAAGGTGGCTCCAATGTAACCAGTGAGAGGCTCTGAAGCCTTCGCAACTAGTGGAGCTGTTGATATTCAACCTTTTGAAATGATCAACTGACACAGTAAGGATTAAATAGTGTTTAAACACCAATTACACACTAAATATTTCCTAAAATACAAATCAAGCAGTCAACTATCTAGTAGGAAGGATAGTTATGCCAATCAACACTAGAGAAACTAACTGGTGTAAGTAAAACTCGAACCTAGAAGAACCCTTCAGGTATACTCTACGAAGTGTGACCCAATGTCTACCCCAAGAACCATGGTCTACCCCCACATTCACCCATGTAAGTCCCTAGAATATGGGAAACTAAGTTGCCAACTCGCACTCAGTCACCAGGCGGGTACAATCGAGAGTCGGGCAGATCGTAATGAGCATGATAACAAGTTTGAAACCTATCAAGGGTATTGAAAGAAAATGGTCTGGAAGACAACAAAGGATCTCGAATCGATTTGAGTTTCACGAGTATCTGTAGGAAAATGCAGTCGATAGTACTCCCAAGACAGATCCTCGATATGCATTCCCCACTACGTTCAGTCAAGCTTTGGAGGGGTTATCTCCATTGAATTTACTCATGCGACCTTGTGTTTATCCCCTCTGTTAGAGGGGGGTCCCAGATAAAGTTTATGACACTAGGCTTAAACAATCCCTAACTCAGAATCCAATGTTTTTTTTGAAGGCCTTGAAGAGTTTCCTCTCCAACCTAATTCAATGCCTTAACCCTAAACTAGTCGGTTGACACTACAAGCATAAAAAGTCTAGTTTATTTTAGATTAAGAGTTCTTTTTAATGGATGTATTTACTCATGGTATATGGTGGTTAAACTAATAATGTTATAAGAGACAAAAAGGAGGAGAAAAATTAAAGCACTTGAAAGAAAAATTACTTTTAATCCAAAAGAAAAGTTTTATAACTAACTCTTTGTAACCAACTTTTCTTTAACTAACTTTTCAAGATCTTGTAAATAATACCTAAAACACACTTTTGCTTGACTACAATATACTTATTCTTCAACAAATCAAGAAAGAACTTGAAAAACAGATTCTTTTTCCTTTTTGCAAATAACCAACTCTAACTACTTTACCAAACTAAAAAGAAAATCTTTTTTTTTTAAATTGCCATAAAGAGAAAAAATTGAAATAAATATTTTTATTTTTTTAAAGCAAGTAAAAAAGGATAAAAATATTGAAACAATACTGGAAAATTTTTTTAGCCCACTGCAGATTGTAGGGATTTGTTGAGTGCTCAACACACCCTAAAAGACTTATGAAATTTTATCACTTTTGGGTACCACTTGTTTTCTTTTACTGTCTAAATTGATTTCACTTTGGAGAATAGTTTATTTTTGTTTTGTTTCATGACTCTTATCAATAAATTCATGTTTGTTTGAACTTGCTAAATGAAATCTCGGGTCTAAAAGAACTAGGACTCTGCAGTTAAAATTGTGACTTATGCGCTTGTGTTTGATGTTGGCAAAATTCAAGTAGGTAAAGTGGACACACAATTACACTAATAGCCGATATTCAATGCACCATCGACATTGGAATAAGGAGGAGTTGATTTGTGTAAGTTATTCGCCACGAAAATTTAGGAGATAGTTGATCCCCATTGGCGTCAGCAAAGTACGAGAGGAATAGACATTGAAAAAATCCATAAATAAACCACTGATAGTCGATGATGGATGCACTTTTGTGGGGTTGGGGAAAATATAAAAAGATTAAAAGAATCAATTTTTTCTATGTTAAATATATCATCGATCACCGATCCCCGATACAATTTCGAGATCGGGATTTTTTTGAGAGAGTCGATCCAGGAGAAATGGGGTAGGTTTGTCGTCGATCATTGACCCTTGATACTTTTCGACGTAGGAAGGATGTGATGAGGTTTTAGAATGTGTATCTTAAGGAAAGTATCGATTCCAATTAACACAAGTAAGTGAAGACGCTGACCTCGAGTGCCATGTGTCTTTGTCACATAGGTATGTCATACAACCTAGTTTTGTCTCGAGTCATCTTAAGGTTTCATGTGTCCTATTCACACCTCTAAGTTAGCCTTGGCACGTCCACTTTGTATGACAAGATCGATCAGCGTCAGATCTTTTGCAAGACGATATCAATGAAAAGTGTTCAAAGTGGATCCCTGACCTCCTACTCACCAGCTGGACTAGTGTAATGATGGGATGCTTTTGACACAAGATACAAATAGATTCATACATGTAATATACTAGCTAATGATCCATCTTGCATTTGTTTCTACCTCGTGCACCAAATCCCGATTGAAAAAAAAAATTGAAATCGTCGATATGCCACGTTACATCCCGCGCATGTGTTTTCAACCCATGATTGACTTTAATTTTAAAAATCCTTTCAATATCTGGTGGCAGATTTAATAGAACTATACCCACAACCTGAATTGAATGGCTGATGTGACAAGGTATGTTCATCCATGTTTAAATATCTAGAAAAAATTTGAACAATTTCATTATGCACAGAAGTTTGAATTCCAGAGCATTCGAAGAAGCAACGAAAGCATCTCAAGACTATGTTGATTCTCAAGTTATCAAGACCAGGTTAAAAAACCAGTAGAGGTATGTGTTCAAATTTGTCAATTCTGCAGTCATGATTTCCTATATATACATCTCATTTCTTGTGAAATCTCTAGCTATTTTCTAAGATATAGGGAAAATGCCTTCGAGAAAGCCAACCACTAGATGCTTGCCAAGAGAACCCAAGATAAAAGAAGCAGAAAAAGGTGATGCTTCTTCTCCTGGTACTGCAAGGAAGTTGGAGTACAATCCCAAGGCAGATCCATTCATAAAAACCTCATCGAAGAAATATTTTGTTCAACCTCGGATATTCGCTGATACAGAAGCGAGCACCAAATCCAAAGTAATGCTCCCATAGTGGGGGACCTTTTCAACAAAATCAGCTTGAAGGAGTACCCTAAGTGTATCCCACACAATGACCCAAATGTAACGGTCATCAATGACCATGTGTTCCCAAACTTCTGACGGTCATATTTTCAAATGGTAGTCAACAAAGCCCCGATTTTCCCTTACATAGAGGGTTTTAAGTGGCTAATCCACCATACAGATGTGCATAAATTCTTAATCAACGATGACAATGGTAGGTGTGTCATATTTTTTCTCTCGACATGGGTACAAAAGTACTAGAAGATAAAAGACCCAAAGGAGGGGCTAAGCATACAATTCATGGTGAAGTTCTACGGATTCCACAACACCAGCCGGTTGATGGACTCATGGTGAAAGGAGGAAAAAAAGTTTACAAACTAGAGCAATGGATGGTATGGGACGGTAAACATGAGGGAGACATACATCTACTTGATGGATCTCATCTGTTGACTATGGCGAGAGAAGGATTGCTCCAAGTTTTCGGAAGCATGGATTCCCTTAGCATACACAATGGTAATATTTGGAAGCATCTTCAAGTGGGGAGAGATAGATTCAAAGAAATTGATCATCTCTGTACAACAGGCTCAGATGTTGAAAGAAGGGGAAGCACCCTCTTTCCACATGGACTTGTACTTTCTTGATGTTATCTGTGCGAGAAATGTCTTCGCCAACATGAATTTAAGTTGGCATGTTGCGGAGCTCCCTGTTCACATTTATTTTATCATAGTTTGGGAGACCAGGTACAAAAAATCCTACGGAATAATTTTCTATGAATTCATTGCTCGTATAAATTTCATTATATTTAAAAAGGAATGCCCGATACTATCATCAACAACCAAGAAAATGGTAGTGAAGGTACACCACTGGTATTTAGATGAATGCAAAACCTATATCAGGGTGTTCAGAGCCACCAAAGAAATGCATAGACTACCTTCTCATGTCCCATACCGGCTCATTATGGGAGAAATATGCTATCAGACTATCCTACAGGGATATAACGCCACACTAGTTGAGGACACAAAGAAGGATTTCATACCCTACGGTTTCCATGCGGTGTTTTATTTGGTAAAGGACATTGCTCAAGATAAACAGGAAGGGTTGAGCCAACATAAATTCAAGTTCCCAACATGACAATTCCGCAAGCACGATCCTAAAGTCCTGGTTCTCCAACATGCTTCATAGGTATGATCATGTTGGTCATACATGCATGATAAATTTGAGCATGAAATTTTCACAGAGTGCGCTCAGGAATAGGAAGAGGTAGTATAGAGGATTCCCAACCCAAACATGACCAGGTTCAAGGATATGATCATGGATGAACAAGTGGAGACAATAGAGCTGCCGACTCAAGAGGCCCTTAGAGTTCAGGAAGAGATCATAGAGACAAAGACTACAGAGGCACAAACAAGAGGTTTGCACTTGTTATAAGCGACACAGAGAATCATTGATCAGTTGTAAAATGACCATGATATTGTAGATATGTTGAGGATTCCTACTGAGGACCCAATCAAAATCATAGGAGAGCCAACTGGCCTAGATGCAACACAACTTGAAGAAATCACCGGGCCAAAAAATATTGAAGTTCCACCACCATAGATCAAATAACTAGGGGGAATTTCAACCTAGCTTGAGATAGCAAGGAAACCAGGTAGGACAATTGTACCAAACCCCTTGTTTGACTTAATAACCATCTATGATTATGAGGAGAGTTCGGAGATTTCCCTATCTACCCCAGTGCATATTACATAGGAAAGGGAACCTGAGAGAGAAACTACCACAGAGCGACCATGAGGTAAAAATTATCTTAGACACTGAACTAATCGACTTTCCAGGAAACCCAATGGATAGCTCAATGGATGAGATGAGGTCATATGGTCATAAAGAGGAATTTTTTCAGCAAGAAATCGGTACATCGACAACTAATTACTAAGTAAGTACTAGATCGATCCTCAACTTTTCAATTTCGGTTGAATCCTCACGAGTCGATGCAAAAAAAATGGGGGTCGAGCCATCGATACATATAGGAGCAGT
>JASDQU010738025.1:237651-253562 GCA_032191745.1 Picea mariana
AAAAAAATCCATCATGAAGAGGACTACCAAGAAGAGAAGACTTACGTTAGATAGCTCGATTCACATCACGAAAGAGGAGAAGTTACTCAACACTGAAAACACCAATACATATGAACTTATCGATGCGAGAATGGCCATTATTGATGCCACATTGGACATATCAAGAAGCGATGAAAAGGAATTGGCCACTACACTTAAGGAGTTGGAGAATCTGTGCCATTTGGAAAAATACTATCAGGACTCCACACAGGCCACAATGTTTTTGTGAAGTGAGGTCCAAGATTCCTATGCCAAATATATGAATGAACGACACCTTTTCACTGCAAGTATCGACAAATTCCAAGAAGATACCCTTATGGAACTAACGACCTGCAAGGACGTGGAGAGGTGGTATGAAAAATATTATCAAGCGGTAAAAAGGATCGATTACATCAACCCAGTTCAAAAGGGTCGAGACACCAAAGGGAATGACATTCAGGTACTGAGGGACAACATCATAGATCGAATCAGGAAAGAAGTCGAATACTGGGTAAAAATGACCCAGGAATCTCAATGGTAGATTCATTAGAAGTGGTCCAATTGCGAAAAGAGATGGGAAAAGATCAATCGGGATATGAAAGGCATCAGACTCCTAGAATTTGGCTCACTTGAGGACTTTTTTGACCTTCATGACATAGTCAAGGAACATGGAGAAAAAGAATCATCATGGAAAATAGAGATAGCAAAGGTGTTGAGCATGGCGCCATGTCAAGTACATCAGTTCATGCAGCATTTGATTAAAGCTCAGGTAGTTTTGCAGCAGTTAAGTGTTAAAATAGTCAAGTACAAAGCATGGAAAGAAGAAGTGAAATAAATTCTTTCAGCTTCGATGGACCAGAATAGGTTCATGTATGACAACACATGTGAGGAACTCTTCTTCAAGTGGTCGAAGTATGAGAAGATTCATCCACTTCAGTAAAACTATTTGATGATTCTTAGAAGACAGAGAGATGAAAGCACCATGTGGCGATATTTGTTTTTACTTAGCTTGCATGTTTAATAGATATTTTTAGTTAATGATACATTATCAATAAAAGGATTGACCTTTTAGCAAGGATCGATGGTTTTGGGAAAGACCCTCATTTTTGGAATCATAAAGAACTATTTCTAAACTACCTTAATTGAGAAGTCTTGGTTAGGACCGGAGAAAAATTTTTGTTTTTCATGAAAGGTGTTGTGCAATTGGATTGAGGATGAATTACTTCCAACTTTATTTGATTAATGGATTTTGTAATGAGTAAGAGTTTTTTAATCTATAAATAAGTTAGTTGTTTCAATATTTTTTGTAGTTCTTGTCTCTAATGATGAAAGAAAATCGTTGTGTTAATATGTGATTAATGCTAGAGCTAATGAATCTATTTTTCTTGCCATCATTTTATTGCATTTGTGTTTTCTTTCAATAATTGTATCTCAGTCAATAATTGAAATACCAGCAACTTAATGTATTAGTATTAGGCTTGTCACATGTGTGAATATCTTTCTTTGCATGCTCGGGCACATGTGCTATCCCAAGCTCAGCCTTGTTCTGTGGTTAAGAACCCCCCTTTTACTAGCTAGTTTATACTAGCACACATCTTTTAATCATACCTATCTAATAAAAGAAAATACAAAAAGAGAAATTTTAGACGGAAGGAGGAACTTTCATGAGAAGATATCATGTCAATCACTACGCAAAGCCCATCGATAAATTGGTTGGATTGAAATATATGGAGAACCATTACACCCTCAAATGTTGCAGAGTCTAATTGGGACTTCATGGCACATTTAGTTCCTATTGTTGAGTTAAAGGTATTTAGGACCCCTCAACAGAATTGGCGCTAGAAGGAGGGTCGAATGAATGAATGGCTAACGATATTTCTGATATAATATTTTGCATAGCCTACAGATTCAAAACATCCCACATGCATGGCTAGTCATTCTCAATATAACCCACACACATTGAGTACTCCTGAAATGAGTAACTCACTCTATCAAGAGGAAGAACACTTATTCCCTCAAATACCCTATGTTCTTCCTCATGAAGATTTGAACTAGTTTAGAAGAATCACAAGATCTTACAACCAACAAATCATATCATTACCCTTATCTTCGTTACTTCCTCGTAGAAAAAAATTCATCATACCAGTGGTCAACACCCCCAACTAGTTTTTTGTTCAGAGAGTAGAAGACCTAATAGATTTCTCCCTCACTGAGACAGAACATCCCCACAATCTGATCCCCAAAACACCAGCTGGTAAGTACTCTTAGCCCGACGATTTTGAATATTACGAGGAAGGGTTTAACTCGGATCACTCCTCTTTGGAGATGGATGAAATGGAGGATAACAATGATCATAATGAAGAAAGGGGAAACCCACATCAAAATAATCAACCATGTTTTCCCAGATATGCCCTAGCAATCCTTGAACTGGTCCATAACCTTCCTCGACATCTAGAAAAGTTACTTCCTAAGTTTGACCTTGAAACCTCTGGATTGCCTGAAGACCATATTAAAAAGTTCATACTAGATATTAGATTGATGAATGTCAACCATGAAGACGTATTATGCAAGATTTTTCCCTATACCTTTGAGAATTCAGCCTCCACGTGGTATTTTAACTTGCCTGTAGGGTCCATAACTAGTTGGACGAAGTTTCAAAAGTATTTTTTAGACAAATTTGTAGAAGAAAACACTATATGAGCTTTAATGGATGAACTGTTTGTCACCAACATGAGTTGAAAAGAAAATGTTAAAGACTTCAATCAATGGTTTACCACTATCCTGAACAAATTTCAACCCAGAGCTAAACCCACTCAGGAGTTGCAAATTTAGGTCTATGTTAATGCTCTCCCTGCTTCTATTCCCATGTTTGTAAAAAGGGATGCCAAGCATACCCTAGCTGAAAATTTTGAGGAAGCCAAAACAATTGAATTCCAAATGAAGGGATTTAAATAGGGCTAGGTCTCACTAGTTAAGAAGGAAGCTAAAATTCCACCTAGGAAAGGACTCTTTATGACTAGACCCCTAGGAAAACAAATAGAACAAGTCCCTGAAAATGGAAGTGGAGACATAGTAGACCTACAAAGGATGATAAATAAATTGTCAAATGAAATCGTAGACATAAAAAGAAGTGGAGGGGAAGGAAACCAAGGCCAAAGGCCTTATAAGCCCTTTTTAAAGACAAAATTGTTGTTCAAAGCAGTTGAACCTCCCCCAACCAACTTGAACATTGACTTGGGAAATGCAACATCAGACTCTTTCAGTACCTATCATCAAGAGAAACATTTTGAAAGAGATTGTACAAGAGGGGTGCATGTCATCAATTTGATGGCCAATTGGTTCCTAAACAAAGTCTCCCTTACCGAACAATCAAGCGACTCAATGGTAAATATTGCAGATCATGAGGAAGTTGACCCGTCAGACAAAAAAAAGCCATGTTGTTGTGGTATCCTGACTTTCCAATGCCTTATGATGATATATTTTAGGTTCAAGAACCACCTGTTGAGGTCTTGGCTTTACGAACCCGAAGTAAGGGTTAGTCGGTCCCAAATGACGTTACCATTGTCCAAACCTCGAGAGGAAAACAAACAATCGATCACCCAAAAGCACATTTTGTCTCCCAAAGAAATCCTGTAAACATCCATACATGAGAACCAACCAAGATAGACTACAACATAATAGAAGATTTAAAAAGATTGAAGGAAAATGTATTGGTCAGGGACATGTGTATAATTCCCCAGCAAAAGGAATTTTTGTTACAAGCCTTAAATTCAGTAGAAACCTTTATAACAAGCACTGACCAAGGGGAGTTTGCCCCTCCCACAGACCAAAAAAATAAACCAAATGTGAATGCTTGCTTTATAGATAAGAAAGGAACTTGTTTTGTCCCACTGTTCCTCTTAATGTTTGAAGTTTTCAAAACAAACCTTCATAATTGTTTAGTTGATTTAGGGGAATCCTCTAATTTCATGCCATTATCTATATACAATAAATTAAATGCAGTCCCTCTCAAAAGTGATAAAAATGTTATACAACTAGACATACCTCAAGTGAAATTCATTGGACACCTCAACGATGTCATGATCAAAATGGTTACACACCCGAAATTTGTCCAAGTAATTGACATCATTGTAGTGGATATAATAGAATCTTATGGGCTTCTACTTAGTCTAGATTGGTTTGAGAAGTTAAATGGATAATTTAACACAGACTGGGAACACCTCTGGTTTCCATGAAAGGGGCATGCCAGCATGATTAGGATCGATAGGGAAAGGTATCTCAAACATACTATCAACAATTTAAAATCCCTCAATGAACCCTCGTCGATAGATTTCCCTGTGCTAGGCAACTACTCATGCAACTCTAGTTTTGACAATCTCTCCCCTCTCTCATTTGATGTACCTCTCACTCAAAACTCTGAAACGACTTTTCAAGTAAATCTACTGGTAGCGAAGAAAGAAACCCTCTTTTGTCAAGAACTTATGTTGGAAACCATAGAAGAAAGAGGTGGAGAGGAGGCGTAAGTTAGTAGGCATGGAGAAGCTAATGATTTTCTCTCAAAAGTATGGACCCTGTACTTTGATGGGTCTAAATCGCAAGAAGGGTTAGGAGCAGGATGCATCCTCATTGACCCAAAGGGGAAGAGAAATTTTCTTATCCTGCAGGCTTGAATTTGAATGAACTAATAATACTAATGAGTATGAAGATTTAGTGCAAGGACTAAAGAAAGAGATAGAATTAAACGTTAAAGAACTAAACAATTTTGGGGACTCTAAAATCATCGTTAGGAAAGTAAAGAATATTATACATTGCAACTCTCCCCACCTAAGGAATTATCAACAAGAAGTGTACAGGCTAATAGATATTTTTGAGGCCTTTAAAATAACAATGATTCCCAAGAAAAAGAATACTCTTGTTGATTCCCTGGCTATTGTTGCCTCGAGACTATCCCCTTTAGAAGACTATGAAGCCTCCAGGTTCACTATTGAACTTCTCTACAAACCATCAATGCCGAACAATATTTCTAATTGGAAGGTCTTTGAAGGAGATGAACAGATTATAGACTTCCTAAATAATCAGGAAAATTTTAAAGACCTGACGATTAATGACAAAGTATTCAAAGAGCGACTACCAGAAACCGATCCCCATGAACAAAGAGGTGAAATGAATCACTCTAGTAACAAACCAAAGTTTCACACGATACCAAAAGGGGTATCCAATTTGGAGAACCTATTTGACTTAAGAGAAATATTTAAAGGGTAAACAAACAGAAAGATAGGGATCGTGTGTCCCATGTACGAGTCTATAAATCTAGGAACCACAGAAAACCCTAAAAATATAAATCTAGGCAAGACATTGTCTAAAGAAGAAAGGAAATCGTATCTCAAACTTTTCAGAGAATGTCAAAATTTTTTTGTGTGGTCCTACCGCGATATGAAAACTTATGAAACTCATATTATTCAACACAAAATCCCATTAAATTCTAGAGTAAAACCATTCTAACATAATCTTTGGAAGTACCACCCATCTCTGGAACCCCTCATGTGTCAATAGTTAAAAAAATTACTAGACGCAAAAATTATCTTGCAGGTTAGACACTCTGCTTGGGTGGAAAATTTGGTTCCTGTTAGGTAAAAGTCTGGGGAAATTCGCATGTGTGTGGATTTCAGAAACCTCAATAGAGCATCAAAAAAGGATAAATACCTAGTCTCGCCAATGGAACATCTCTTGTAGACCGTCTCTGGTTCTGATATTTTCTCCCTACTAGATGGATTTTCAAGCTGCAACCAGGTTCTAGTTTCAGAGGAAGACCGATTGAAAACTACCTTTTGGACCAAGTGGGGAACCTTTTCTTATAAACTCATTCCCTTTGGGTTAATTAATGCAGGGGAAACCTTTGAGAGGGCCATGGACATAGCTTTTCAGGGATCGATCAACAAGTGTGTAGTATTCTATTTGGACAAAGTAATTGTGTATTCAAAGAACAGAGAAGATCACATCCAACATCTAACCCAGATTTTTGAGAGGTGTAGAAAATATGGTATATCTTTAAACCCTAAGAAAACTATCTTTGGTGTCGAGGAAGGGAAATTAATAGGTCATATTATATCTCAAGAAGGAATTTGCATAGACCTAGAATGAATTAAGGCAATAGCTCAACTTCCCATACCCCACAACAAAAAGGATATGCAATCCTTATTTGGGAAAATCCATTTTGTGAGGAAGTTCACCCTCGAATTAGCTAAAACTATCAAACCCTTACAAAACATGATCCACAAGGATGTTGAATTTAAGTGGGATGACGAACTAAAAAATGCGTTCAACAATATTAAGGTTGCAATATCTCAAGCTCCAATGTTGCGAAGTATTGACATTAGCAAAAACAAATTCCTCTATACTTTTGACTCCGACCAATATTTAGGTACAGTATTAACTTAGAAGGACAATGAAAACAATGAGGCCCTAGTCTCATTTATAAGCACTAATTTGCAAGGGGCCGAATTGAATTACCCTTCTATAGAACAATATGCATATGCGATATACAAAGCAGTAAAACATTTCAGATCTTACATCCTAAAAAATCACACCAAAATCATTGTGTCTCATCCCTCAGTCCAATCCCTATTCACTCAACAGGATATGGGGAAAGAAGAGGAAATTGGATGGCAGTTGTCAAAGAATTTAATCTAGATATAAAACATGCCAAACTGGTTAAAGTACAGGGATTGTGTAAATTGGCCACTGAAGCCAAAGACCAAGTAAATGAAGACTCGGGGTGGGAGAATGAATTGGCGTTGTGGTGTAGTGAATCTTTATATGTTCACCTAGGGCAAGACTCTTGGTATGGAAAACTAACCTATCTCCTGCATCATGAGATGTGCCCAAAAAATTTAAATCTTAAGGAAAGGAGAGCTCTTAGACTAAAATCGACACAATATCGCCTCATAAATTCGGTTCTCCTCTGCGTAAATTATGATGTGGTACTTTTGATATGTATTGAACGAGAAGATGCAAAAAAGGTTATGAATGAGCTCCATGATGGTCCTGCAGGTGAACACTTTGCAGGGAATAATACCGCTCACAAGATATTAAAAGATGACTATTACTAGCCTACTCTGTTTAGGGACACTCATACATATGCTAGAAACTGTAAAAATTTTCAAATAAGCATGGGGAGGGAAAAGAGAGAAGTTGTACCACTCCAACCAGTCACCATATCCAGACCATTAGAGAAATGGGGGTTAGATTTCATCGGGGATATCACCACAGTTTCTTTAAAACAACATAGATACATATTGACTGCTATGAATTATTTTATGAAATGGGCAGAGGCCATCCCTATAACTCACGCGGATAAAATGGTGGTAATCCAATTCATAGAAAAACAATTGATCACAAGGTTTGGTATGCCTTCCGTTCTTGTTTTTGAAAATGTCGATTACTTTTCTTCCACCCTATTAACATAGTTTTCTCTAGACAAAGGAATCATAATCAGATACTGCAAACTACTATCCACAGGGGAATGGAGTGGCATAATCAACCAATAAGAACCTATTGAGGATCTTGAAGAAAATAGTTGCAAACAATCATGGGAATTGGCATAGTTCGCTTCATAATTCCTTATGGATCGATAGAGTAACACCCAAGGAATATATAAGAAACTCCCCATACTTTCTGGTATACGAACAAGAATCCATTATCCTGAACGAGATATATCTTTCATCTCTTCAGCTTGCTCAAGGTTCTAGAAGAAAAGCCTCATCGATTATTCAAAAAAGGATTGATACCCTCCTCATGATAGAAGAGGAAAGGGAGAAATAAAAATCAAACTTCATCTCTTATCAACAGATAGTTAAAATATGGTTTGACAATCATAAGGCCAAACATAATCATTTTGAAGTAGGAGACTTAGTTCTGAAATGGGATAGAGCAAATGAACTGAAGGGAAAACATTCGAAGTTTCAAAATCTGTGGCTCAGACCTTATCAGGTAGCTGAGAAAATTGGGGTAGGCACGTATTGGTTGAAAAATATGAGGGGGGAAATTGACGCCCTCCCAGTGAATGGACAAGCCCTAAAACAATATTTTTGTTAAAAAAAAAATGTGTGTGTTTTCATGTTATTTTATTTTGTAGGTGTCAGGTAGGCTGATTGCAGAGTCCTTTATTTATGTTTTTCTTTCGTGTGGTATTATTTTTCTTTAAAGTTGTGTTTCACAAGGCACTGGTTGATCTCGATCAATATGAGGTAGAAAAATCTATTCCTGACCCACACTTACATGCAACACAAAAAACGTTGCGCAAACTGTATTTTTCTTAAAAGATTTTTTTATCTAGCCTTTGCAAATATAAAACCTTGGAAAGTGATGAAGTGTTTGCCTGGTGGTCTAGTAAAACCTAAAGGGAAATATGGTAAGTTGGAAAGGACCACATGTAACTCAAGACATAGGTAGGAAAAATTTCACCTTAACCATCTCATCTTGCAGATAATAGACATCTTCATCTCCCACTCGCTCAGGGAATCTCTACCAAAAAAAAATCAATTATATAAAATGAGTGTAAAGTAGGAGAAGGTATGTAGATAACTCCACCAGGGCTATGGATGCTTTCTAGAAATAGAGCAAGGTCTGTGACATCGGGGTGACTCCGTCGAGGCTTTGGATGCTCACTGGAAGCGGACCAACAACGCAACAACTGAATGATGATAACTAACATGCCTGGTGTCAATGAATTATTTACTTGACTCTTGTCGAAAGGGGACGTGGGTCATGGTCAAGAGGAATGAAGGTGGAATAAAGGGTGAAACTCCATAGGAAGACCCATCTTCACGAACCAGGGGAATTTTAAATGCAAGGATAGAATAGACTTTGATAAAAGAAAAACCAGTTAGGTTCTTAACTAGCTTCTACATCATATAAGCCCAGGGAAGGAACAAAGATTCTTATTTCACACAGTAAATCACCATTTGTTGAGTTATCAACACACCCTAAACGCCTTATTAAA
Organism: Picea mariana; assembly: GCA_032191745.1. Lineage (NCBI taxonomy): Eukaryota > Viridiplantae > Streptophyta > Pinopsida > Pinales > Pinaceae > Picea > Picea mariana. The sequence continues at coordinate 246,671 of JASDQU010738025.1, forward strand.
TTTTATCACTTTTGAGTACAACTTGTTTTATTTTAGTGTCTCAATTGATTTCACTTTTGGGAATAGTTTTTTTTTTTTTTGTTTTCATGACTCTTATCATTCAAGTTAGTTTTTTTTGAACTTGTTAAATGAAACATTGGGTCTAAAAGAACTTGACATCGTAACTAGGAATATGCAATTAAGATTGCGACTAACACCCTTATGGTTGGCGTTAACAAAATTCGAGCAGGTAAAGTGGCCACACAATTACACTAATCTTCGATCACTGATGCACCATCGATATCGACATAAGGCATAGTTGGTTTGTGTAATTTATTTGCCACGAACATCCAAGAGATAGATGATCACATGAACGTTGGAAAAGTATGGGAGGAATAGAAATTGACAAATGCCATAAAGAAACCATTGATATTCGATGACTGATGCACTTGCTCGAGGTCAGGGAAAATCTAAAAATATTAAAACAATTGATTTTTTATGCATTAAATATATTATCGATCGTCGGTCCCTAATACAATTTCAACATTGAGACATTTTCGAGAGAGTCCATTCGAGAGAACTAGGGTAGGTTTATCTCTGATCACCAACCCCTGATACTTTTCAACGTTGGAATGATAGGGTGAGTTCTTAGAATGTGTAGATTAAGGAAAGTCCTGATTTCAATTAACACGAGTAAGTGAAGACATCAACCTCGATTTCCATGTGTCTTTGTCACATAGGTATTTCATACGACCTAGTTTCATCTCGAGTCATCTTAAGGTTTCCTATGTCCTAGTCACACATCCAAGTCATCCTTTCCACTTCATCTTTGTACGACAAGATCGATCGACGTCAGATATTTTTCAATAAGATATCAACAAAAAGTGTTCAAAGCGAAACCCCGACCCCTGACTCACCATTTGGAATAGCAAAATGATGGGATGTTTTTGACACAAGATGCGATCGGATTCAGACATGTAATAGACTAGTTAATTCTCCATCCCACATTTGTTTCTACCTCGTGCACCGATTGAACAACAACAATTTGAAATCTCTTATAGGACACATTACAACCTGTGCCCGCGTCGTCAACCCATGATCAAATTTATTTTTAAAACTCCTTTGAAGATATGGTGCCATATTTAATAGAACTACACTCATAACCCAAATTGAATGGATGATGTGACAAGGTAAGTTCATCCCTTTTTAAATATCTAGAATGACTTTAAGCAATTTCATTTTGCACACATGTTTGAATTCCAGAGCATCCAAAGAAGCAAAGAAAGCATCTCAAGAATGTGATGATTCTTAGGTTATCCAGACTACGTTAAAGAAGAAGCATAGGTATGTGTTAAAATTTGTCAATTCGGTGGTCTTCATTTGGTATACATACATCTCATTTCTTGCGCAATATCTAACTATTTTATAAGTTGCACAAAAAATACCTCCGATAAATCCAACCACTAGATGCTCACCGAGAGAACCCAAGATAAAGTAATCAGAAATGGGTGAAGGTTCTTCTCCTGGTACTGTGAGGCAGTTGGAGTACACTCCCTAGGTAGAGCCATTCATAAAAACCTAAACAAAGAAATATTTTGTTCAAACTTCGATCTTTGGTGATACAAAAGAGAGCACTGGATCCAAAGTAATACTCCCATAGTGGGGGACCTTTTCAATGGAATCAGTTGTGAGGAGACCCAGAGTGTATCCCACACAACGATACGGATGTAAGGGTGCTCTATGAACAAGTGTTCCCAAACATTCGACGGTCATATTTTCACATGGTAGCCAACAAAACCTCGATTTTCCCCTGCATAGATGTTTTGAAGTGGCTAATAAACCATACAAACACACATAAATTATTAATCAACGATGAGAATGGAAGGTGTGTCGGAGTTTTCCTCCCAACAAAATTCCATAAGTAATACAAGATCGTATACCTAGAGGAGCATCTAAACACAAACTCTGTGATGAAGTTCTATGAATTGCATGACACCAACCGATTGATGGCCTCATGGTGGAAGGAGGACAAAAATTTTACAAACCGGAGAAATGGAATGTATGGGACAATCAACTTGAGGGAGCCATACATCTACTTGATGACTCTCATATACTGACTATATGGAGAGAAGGGCGGCTCTATTTTTTTCAGAAGCATGGATTCCCTTGGCATACACAGTGGCAATCTCTGGAAGCAACTTCAACTGGGGAGGGATAGTTTCAAAGAAATTGAGGATCTATGTACAAAAGGTTCAAACATCGAAAGAAGGGGAAGAAACCACTTTCCACATGGCCTCGTACTTTCTCGATGTTATTTGTGTGAGAAATGTCTTTGCTGGCATGAATTTAAGCTCGTATGTTGCAGAGATCCCTGTTCATGTTTATTTCAACATACTTTGGAAGAATAGGTACAAAACATCTTACACACTCATTTGCGATGAATTCATCGCTCATATTCATTTTATTATATTTAAAAATGAATGCTCGAGACTATCCTCAGAAGCCAATAAAATGGTAGCATAGGTAGGCCACTGGAATTTATATGAACTCACAACCTATATCAGGGTGTTCAGAGGAACCAAAGCACCACATATACTACCTGAGTATGTCCTAGACTGACTTATTGTGGGATAAATATGCTATCAGACTATCTTGCAGGGATATAATGCCACACTAGTCAACGACAAGAAGTGATCTTTCATACCCTACAATTTCCATGTGGGTTTTTATTTGGTAAAGGACAATTCTCAAGCTAAACAGCAAGGGCTAAGGCAACTTGAATTTAGGTTCCCGACAGGACGATTCTGTAAGCACGATCCTAAAGTCCTAGTCCTCCAACATGCTTCATAGGTATCATCCTATTCATCATATCTGCATGATACATTTGAGGATAAAATTTTCACAGAGTGCACTCACGACTGAGAGGAGGTAGTATAGAGGATGGGCAACCTGAACATGACCAGGTCCAAGGCTATGAGGATTCACAAACAAGTGGAGACATTAGAGGAGTCAGCTCAAGAGGCCCTCAAAGTTCAAGAAGAGATTAGAGTGACAAAGACTACATAGGCACAAAGAAGAGGTTTTCTCTTACTAGAAGTGGGACAGAGAATCATTGATTAGTTGCAGAATGACCCTGATCTTGTAGAGATGTCAAGGATTCTTGTTGAGGACCCAATCTAAATTGGAGGAGATCCAAGTGGCCTAGAGCCAATATAACTTGAAAAAATCACCATGCCAAGAAAATTGGAAGTTCCACCACCACAGATCAGATAACTAGGGGGAATTTCAACCCATCCTAAGATAGAAAGGACACCAGGTAGGACAAGTGTACCAAACCCCTTTCTCTACTTAATAACCATGTATGATGATGAGGAGAGTTTGTAGCTTTCCCTGGTGACCCCAATGAAGATTATAGAAGAAAGGGAACCTAAGAGAGCATCTACCCAAGGTCCCGATGCTCCAATTCAAAGCCTTCTGCGAAGAGACCATGAGGTCGAAAGTGTCTTAGACACTGAACTACTCAAATTTCTGGGAAACCTAATGGACAACACAAGGGATGAGATGAGTTCGGATCGTGAGAAAGAGGAAGTTTTGTAACAAGAAATAGATACATCGATAGTCGATTACCAATTAAGTACTAGACCGATCCCTGACTCTTCAATTTTGGTCAAAGCCTTACTAGCCAATGCACAACAAATGGAGGTTGAGCCATAAGGACATATAGGAGAAGTCCAGAAACCAATCCTAGAACAGATACACACAATCGAGAGCCTGGGCGATAGTCTAACCTAGGAAGAACAAAAAATCCCTAAACCTGTGGATGAGGTCACTAACATACAAGCGATCGCCTATGATAGAAAAACAAAATCCATCATGAAGAGGACTACTAAGAAGAGAAGGATTGTGCTATATATCTTGATTCTCATCATGACAGAGGAGAAGATGCATAGAAGTGAACATGCCAATACATCTAAACTTATCGGTGTAGTAATGGCCATTACTGATGCCACATTGGACATAAAAAGAAGGGATGAAAATGAGTTGGCCGCTGCAATTAAGGAGTTGGAGCATCTGCACCATTTGGAAAAATACTATCAGGACTCCACACATGCCACCTTGTTTTTGAGAAGTGAGTTACAATATTCCTATGCGAAATTCATGAATGAAAGATACCTTTTCATTGCAAGTATAGTTGACTTCCAATAAGACACCATTTTGTCACTAGCGACCTGCAAGGAAATGGAGAGGTGGTATGAAAAACCTCATCAAGCGGTGGAAAGGATCGATTACATCAGCGCGGTTCAAACACTAGCAAATTTGGGTCATTTTGTGATGGCTATTTCAATGCTCTTGCAACAATATGTCGTGGATATTGCGACAAATATTGATTCTCCCAAACGTTGCTTCTCGTGATGTGGCAAGTGAGACAAAACTGGATTAACATCGCAAGAGTGAAGACATTTGGGAAGTTGTCATCATTGTGAAAAATAAGAAATATTGTCGCCAGAACGACTAAATTAAGAAATCGTCGAAAGAGCAAAAAAATAGGGTAATCGTCACAAGAGCGATCATAAAGAGAGCTCATCGCACACTCGACAATATTTCCAAAGTAAGGGAAATGTTTTTGACGATGGATTCGTCGCAATTGTGAAAAAAACAAGGTATATTGCGATGAAGTTGCTATATGCTTTTCATGATTTTTATAGCAACTTTGTTGCAATATTTGTATAGGTCGTCGCAACTGCGACGGAAATAGGGTATATTGCGACGAAGTTGCTATACACCGTTTGTTATTTGTATATCAAGTTCGTCACAATATTTGTACATAGGATCACAATTGTGACGATAATAATTTATTTAAAAAATAAATAAAATTTTATTTTTGAGCAAAAAAATTAAAATTTGATTCTTGAGCCAATTATAGAAGGTTCTATGATTGCACACTAAAGAGGTCATCCAAGTGAATTTGTTGGTTGGTTGGTTGAGTCATTTTACTGACCCGACTTTTCAAACTAACTATCTTCTTAAAAAAATTACACAATTATATCAAAAAACACTACTCTAACTTAGATTTACATATTTAACATCTCCTTGGCCTCAAAGCCTTCTTTGTCCTAATTAGGTGAGGAAAAATAAATACTCAAACCTTCCAAAGAAATTATTTCTTTGTTGCTCAAATAAACTCTGATGGCATTATATATGATTTTATATTCTTTTTTTATATTTACTCATGGGTTATACATTTTAATATGGTGCCATTAAATACCTTCTATCACCTTAGTGCCCTTGCAGCTACATTTCTAGGCCATGGTTTCTAATATAAGGAGGGTTTTCCTAGGGGAATAATACTAAGTCCTATCATTGCATTTCTAGACAGGTGAGGACAAGTATTTTGCTTGACTTGGGTTGACTTCTCTAAACTGATGCTTCAAGAAAAGAAAGAGAATAAAATGCTCAATGAATTCTTGGAAGGAAAACACTTAATTTATTAAACACAACACACTAATGCCCCATTACTCATAATTAGTGATGAAGTAATATACAATGTTCAAGGTGAAACATTCTAAGTAAAAAGTACATATTCATTAACAGGATAGTCATCATTTAGCAAATTTCATATGTGCAAGAAGTGAAGCATGAACAAGAACTTATGAAACATTTAAGCATGAAATTGGGTCATTATGATAGCAATGAAATAAAGAAGTATTGTAACAAGTTCATAACCAATATAAGTTTGCATCCATTTAATAAGTATATGCCATAAAACACATGAAGTGTCACTATTGTAAAGAGAGAATAAGGCAATGAGTGCAATGTAATAACTTTATAAGAAATACAATGCTACCAAATTAGCAAATTTCATTATTATATGTCAAGGCACAAAAATTATATCATTAACCAAACTTATCATTCATTCATAAACACTCAGAAATTAATCTGTTTCTCATCATACAATATATATCAATTCTTTGGAACCATGATTGTAGCATGAATCGACCCTCTCAACTAGAAAACAATATAAATGTTGCACTGTTTGGGTAGATTGTTTGGGGTGGTTAGGGTAGGAATGTATTGTGTTCAACCAACCAAGCCAAAAGACATGCAAACACCACAACAAAATATGGTTAAAAAACTTTCATACAATAGTGAAAGGAGGCAACGATTAGACTAATTACAAGGTGCTTTGGAATTCCTTAACATATTTTGGCTTCTTTGGGATGTGGAAAACAAGGTGTCATAAAAACATTGGAAGACATCGACACTTTAATCATCATTGATAGTGGAATACTTCTGCAGTTTTATGACAGTCCTAGATAGAGTTTTGGATAACACATAGGAGGTAATGTAAAGGATTTAAATATAAGGATATATCCATCATACGTTTTTGTGATACCTCATATAATAAAATAATTAAATGAGCCAAAATAATGTTGGAAAGAAAAAGAGATATATGTGTTAAGAGGGAGGCTTACTTGTAAGTGTAACCAAGACTATATTATAATAGGGTAACCCCCTTACATTATACCTAATAAGGGTTATTAGTCTAGAAATTAGGTTAAGGAACCATATATATACTTTCAATAACTAAGGAAGGTTAGGATATCTATAAGGAAAGTATGTGATTTAAGGTTTTGGTGACTATTTCGTAGTAAGGTTTTGGTGATAACCTAGTAGAAGATAAGGTACGTTAGGTTACTTCTCCTTTACCTTGACTTTCCTAGTAGGTGATTAGGGGAAGCCAAGTGATATGCCTTTTTAGAATCCCATATTCAAGTTATATGATTTACCTGAATAAGGATTTGTGAGATATTTAATGTTAAGCCCTAATATTGGCTCATTACCACTTAATTGGGGCATATTAGATTAGTAATGTTATTTTATCTATGTTGGCTCTAGGCCATTAGTTGTAATT
>JASDQU010738026.1:1201-13560 GCA_032191745.1 Picea mariana
GCCAAGAATCATGCAATTTCGCTACTTCAAATGCAAGGATGCCCCCAATCTAATATAAAGCAAGAAATTAAATCTTTTTGTTTCAAAAATTTCACTAAAAGAAATAATGAACTTTGTTAAAACAAAGAAACCCAAACTAAAAGTTTTCTCTTAAAGCGAACTATTCAGAAGGAATCTAATCTTTCCCCAAACAATTCTAAAGAAAACACACGCTTTGTAATTGAAAGACACTCAAAGCAAGAGACCAATCCATCAAAACCAAACAAAGCAAAGATGGCTAAAAGAAACTAAAACAATGTCAAGCAAAATGTAAACAGATCAATATAGGCTCCAAAAGTTCAATCCAGCTAATCAAAGCAAAACTGGGCATTAAAAAGACAGGAAGACCTAATCCAAAACTTTTACAAACAAGTTCGTAGCCTAGTAGTGAAGTGCAATGCAAAAATTAGGCAAGTTCGCAATCTAGACACAAGTAGGGTGCGAGAATGTCGCACTGGACTGAACAGTAGGTTGAGAAAATAAAGGGTTTTCACAGGCTGTAGACAGGTGAAGTGCGGGAATGTCTGTAATCAAAAGGAATTTGGAAAAAGGACAAAGAGTCTAGGTGAACTTTCAGATCCATAGAATCTGGATGGATCTCCCACAGACTCAGAGGCCAGAAAAAAAGCAATCAAAGCAAGGGAAACTAGACTAACTAGGAAACAATCCGTTCCCCAATGGAGTCGCCAATTTTGTTATTGGATAAATTGGTAGGTGCAAACACTAACTGATCTCCCTAGATCCACCTAGATCTAGAACAAAACACACCAGAACATGATGCTTTCCTTAAGTTTTAAATATTGAATTTACTAACTAAAGAGGGATGGGTGACATAACGTTTAAATGTCGTTTCCTCTCACCATCACCATCCTATATCCGTTCCAATGCTCATACAATGATGAACCTGCAAAATAACGCAACCAACCAAAGTGATAGCAATATCATAAACTCAATATAAATCTATGTATGTGATCAAGGAATCATACAATAAAACACAACAAGCTTTATAGGAAAGAATCATATTAATGTATCATATTAAATGTGAAAGAGAGATTACAGCCATGGCCTTGATGTCGTAAGGTCCCTTCCAAATTTCCTTTGTTCCCCACACACTTTCACTCCAAGAATTCTAAGAGCACAGATATGATAATATTCACAATCTATCTTGACAAAGGCAAAACTCAAAACCACTCTAACCAAGCTAATAATTCCAAGCGAAATCCAACTTACTCTCTCCATGAGAGCTCCTCTCCTTTTATAAGTTGAAGAGGGTAAAGTGAGGAGGTTAGGATGATCCCACTAAATTATGAAAGCGAGTAAGATCCAAACCATTCGGATGCTACCTCACCATGGAAGTTTCTCGTTCTAGAAGATTCGAGAAAATGCTCGTTTTTCCCACGTGTAAGCATTCTCGCACCCTTCTTATAGAGCAACTTGCGAACCTCTCGCAACCCAACTATGGTGCAGCCTACGAGAATCAAGCATTCTCGCACCTTGCCTATATAGCAACCTGTGAACATCCTCTTTAATAGGGTTTTTACAAAGGAAATTGCAACTTCGTTTCTCAGAAAAAATTCTTTTCTCTTCTTTCTTCAGGAGCTTAGGCCACTGACCCCTCTGAAGGCAACAGATAGGTTTACATCATTAACAGTCATAGGGATGATGAAAATAATTTGCAACAGTCGAGGTCAGACCATTTGTTATAACTGCACACAACCAGGTCAATTGGCAAGGGACTGTCATAACCCTTGTACCACTTGCAGTTACTACAACTCATTTGAACATGTCATTGAAGATTGTCCTGCATTGTTAGCCAAACTTCAGGAGAGACGAGGAGGAAACCAACAAGTACAACTAATCTCAACAAAACTTCACAGAGTGGATCCAAGAGTCGTTGTTATCACTAGAGGAGGCACTACGTTGGCGGGAAAAATTGACCGTCTGTCAACTGGAAGAGCGAGTTCAGTCTGAGGTTGTCTAAATAACCCAAGTTGTTTGGTGGAACTCATTTCGACGGGTTTAATGGCTCCGTTAGCCAATCTAAAATCCTAAAAAAGAAAAAGACAAGAAAGGCATAACTAAACTAACGCTAACAACTATATATGATATATATACATATGCTCTTATATAGCTATCGTAAGTATCTTTTAAATAGAAAATGTACAAATATCATTTATGTACATCATTTACAAATTGCAATCTTTAATCGAAACTTACGAAATCAACTTCGAAGATTCTTTATGTTAAGAAGTAGATAAAGAAAGCACATTTGAAACTTCTTTTTGTTTTTCTTTTATAGATCTAAACTAATATGGAATTAAATAAACTAAGAAACGCAAACATGTAGGTAGTCGAAAGCTGAACCATACGTTCTAATTTCACTAATATAAAAATGACAGAAAAATATAAAGGAGCTAACCTTTTAGTGAGTTAGTGAGGTGTATCCAAGCATCTACATGAGTGGAGAACATCCAATTGCCCTGTCCAAGAGAGAAATCTGCAAGGAACTTTGTGAATATTCTAAATAAATTTAAAACCTGTATTAGTAGCTTAGGTTTCAATGATAGAAGAAGAAACACAAACATAAACATGTGATCTCATAATTGCACATGATTACAGTAAGATAAATCTAAAAGTAATCTATGCATTTCATCATCCGATTAAACTCAAAGATAAATCCTATCAATTTAATTGAAGATATGATCACAGCATTTATATTTTGAGAAGAAACTTATAGATGGTATTTTTAATATAACATCCTGCACATCACAGATCATTTAATCAAAATATATCAGACCTATACATGTAACAGGATTAACAAAACATAAATGACAACATTATAAACAAAAGGCTAAAGCCAAAATGCACAAATGTTGTTTCATTAAGTTCTAGAACCACTCGTCCATCTCTTGCTCTCAACCAAGATGATGTCCATTACAAAATATTGAGTATTTAAAGAGTTCATGTAAGCTAAACATCCTATCTTCTAAGATAGGATCAGATCTCTAAAGGATCTAAAAGTTACAAAGAAAGAGGGTAAAAAACTACTCAATATCAAATTATATCTTGAAAATTATGAAAGTTTTATTTTGATTTACAAAATAAGACAAAAGAGATGGCTAATTAACTAAGTCCAACATGCTCCATCTTACGAGATCACCACAAGATACATATTATCCTGAAAGAAAAACGAAATGAGAAAACTAGATATTTATTTAACTAACATTTTCCAAATTTTATATGCGAATTGACTTGGCTACAGAATCTCATGATTTTGTAGCCAGTGTTATTATTAGCAACATAAATCTAAATCAATCTAGATTAATTGGAAAAATAACAATAAAAACACAACTAAAATAAAAAAACAATCTTACCATTCAATTGATAACAAAAATCGAATCACAATATCTCAGAGTTGATCATAGCCTTGACATTGTCATCGTTTTTAATTATAATATTGCTTGTCCTTTTCAAACATTTTCTTTATCTTTGTGCATTGATCTTGAGCTCATGGTTTTCATTTGTCAATGAGTCATTTTGAGTCATAAGAGACTTGATCTTTGCTTGAAGGACGGGGATGTATGTGTAATACTGACCTATCCAATGTAAACAAAATTCACAATGTCCAGCAGGGGCAATCGGTCGAGTAAGCGCGTGATTATGTGTTAAAACACTACCACTGTCCACTGTCGACCTTTATCTGAGTTTAATTCTTATAAATTCCTTGTTGTCTTTCAGGCACGGTGGGAGGTTATTCACATAATCGAATGTTTTACTAGGATCCGTTTTAGAAAAATTTAGATCTTCTTCTGCTACGAATTTTTCAATATTGGAGTCAGAGTTCTCCTGGACCTCGATCAATTCAATCGAGCTCACATGAGATTTTGATCTATTGTGTAGGATCCACAATATAATTCACCCAACCCTCTTGTTATGAAACCCTAGCATGGCTTGATTTTTCTTTGATTGTTTGGAAGGGTTTCCACTGGTGGATTTTATGTTAATATTAGCGCAGACAACTTGTTCATGCTCAGGAATTTTAATAAACTTGGAGCTGACATCCTATTGCTCACACACAGATTGATCGAGCGTAGCCCTTTCACAAGGGTTTTCACACAATAAATCTGGCCTATCACTAGAGGGAATAAGAGGCTTCTCTATCATCAGCTTATCCATTACAGGAGTCTCTAGAGGGTTTACTGTAATGAAACCGTTACGGGCTACAAAATTGTCCCAATCTTCACCGAGCATTTTCAAATGATGAACTATCAATAAATTAATCAACCCATGGTGAAAAAGGATTGAATCCAAGCTCTGTTACTTATACCTCTTTTCCTTTTTATATAAACTTATTAGTCAGTAAAATGACATATTTAATTGGAAAATGATAAAATGCATGAGCAGTCTTATGTGGTAAAGGAAGATGAGGCCATAACGACCTTCACAAGTAACAAATTTCCTTAAAACTGCCAATAAACCATGCCATCTAATCTTCAACAGAGAGACTGACATACCTTTGTCACAGAAACGAATATTTCTGGAGGTGATGAACAGACTCCATGGTATCTCGTCAAACTTTGAGTTTTTAAACCATTTTTGACCAGTGAGGGGGAGGCCTGTTGCTTCGCTCAGAATTTTTTTGGTGATCTCCAATTGGATATCACCCACCTTGGCTCTGCATCCATCAAATGTGAGGGAAAAGTATTTGGCCACTTGCGAGTTATAACCCTAGAATTTCCTGATAAACACATCCCAGCCTAGACTCTTCAGATCCTCACTCGCATCATCATACAACATCAATGTTTGGGAGCCATTTGGATGAATTCAGATGACAGGGGCCATAAGGGTTTGAAAAGACAGTCACAAATGCAGCCATAACTTGTTGTGGGCTTAAGAGGTAGCAGCAATAGGGGAAAGTTTGAGCCAAAAACAAAGGAGTAAAACTAGCAGTCACCCAGCGCGACCATAATGTGAGCATAAGGGGTTTGAAGCCATGAAAATTAGGTGTTTCAGGTAATGAATGATTTGAGTACAGAGCGCAAATCAAGACCCTAGCTTGTAATGAGGGATCTATCGATTCAAATTGACAACTGAAACAAAGTACAGGGTACGTTCCAGGTGTGTTTAATTTTCATCAAATGTAATGGGTGAAGTTGATTTGCAAAGGTTAGGAGGAGATGTGTTTTACAAGCCAAAAGCATATCGAAAATTTAAAACCAAAGCCGATTTACCAAGAATTTTAAATGAAACGAGCCTATAGTCCATTTGTCAATCGATTCTTGGTATACAAATCATCCAAGATATAACTTTTAATCCAAGAACAACTCAAAATAGGTGTTCCATTGATATATGATAAGCTCAAAGCAAAACAACATTCATTAAAAGAGGTTTAAACACATTGACCCTTTTATGACCAAGCCTTAGATTATATTACAATACGATTTGAAGTTTTAATGCTTCATTCATGATTTCAGTCATGAATGAAGCACAAAAATGCAAGATAAAAATAAGAACGAACAATAAAAACACCCCTTTTACAACCGAATAGTCATCTTCAAATAGCAATATTTACAGGATTAGGCATAGGCAGCTACAGGAATTATCATTTGTCACTTGAAAAAGAAAAAATCATGTAGGGCTGCCAACAATGGCGACTCACTAGGAGAAGCAGTTATCTATGCATCACCGACAAGTTCATGTTAGGACTATTTAGAATGGTTACACATCAGAGAACAACTAAAGGACACAAAGCATGTTAATCAAATTCCAACAACCATTACACAATCCAGCTTCAGATATCTTCTTGTTCAAATGAAATCCTATGACAAATTTTAATTATGAGAGCAACGATATTTTAAGCCAATGGCTCCGATATTGTTGATAGGGCAACCTCTTCTAGCAGGCATCTATAGCCTCGACAGGAATGTCAATTAACCCACTCTGATGCCTCTACCCTATCCAAGAAGTTTCAATTCAACATGAAGAGCGCTTATAATTAATATAAAAAATTACACTTGATAATTTTCTTGAACCCGACATTGCTTCGCTGCGAGTGGGCCTGTTCAGTACCCCGACGAAGTTGTCTTGGCATCATGCATGCATTTACCCGCTTCCAACAGACCTATTCAGTATCTCAGTGGGTTTACAAACACTTCCCACAACTCTCAAGAAATTATTTACAATTTGACATAAATTTAATGATATTCAGAAGAGCAGGGTGATGCTGAAAATTCCAGTCTTCAGAACATTGAACATTTTCTAGCCTTTGATTCTTTTTTTTGACAACCTTCATTATGATCTAAAACTAGTTTTCTAATGAAACCAATTATTCAAGGACAAGAAGCCATACTTGAGTTGCTTTCTTTAAAATAAGTGACAAGATAAAGAGTTTTGATGATGGTCGTGTCTTCTCATAATTATAAAGTCAAACCATGAAACCTATTTTGAATAGAAAACTTTTTTAGCTAGTCTGTGTTTTAGGAAATTACAACATTGATGCTCTGACAGACCTTGATTGTAGCTTCATAATGAGGCATTCTGGTTTCCCTTCATGGACTAAAAGGTGACATAGGCATGGTTTAACTAGAAAGCAGCAAAAACAAACAAAATGAAAAAAAACAAAAACCAGAAAACAAAAATAAATCAAAATAGAAAAATTATGTACAAAGGTGGATCTTGAATTTATCAGGAAAAATACCTCTTGAGAGCTTGGCCATTCACCAGGAAGGTGTCTGGATGTCCCTACAAACTTTGTAGATGGAAATAGCTGGGACGTAATTTTTCAGCGACCATGAAAGGTCCCAACCATAAGTTCTGGAACTTGGTGTGTTCCCCTTTCCCTTCGTGAGGTTTATCCCACTTGAGAACCAAATAGCGTACCTCAAAGTTTCTATCCAATGCAGAGTTTGAATCAAACCAGCCTTTCACAATCTGTTTATGTTGATCTAGTCTCTCTTTCACTTGTGCTCTTACTTCCTCTAGTTTCAACAAAGTATTAATTCGACTTTCAAGAGGAGGGCAATCATCTTCTTGAACTTTCTGCAATAATTGTAGAGAGGGAAGAAGAACATGAGGAGGGAGAATTGATTCTCTTCTATAGATGAGAAAGAAAGTATAATTACCAACAAAGGTTTTTGGAGTCACCCTATCGGCCCAGAGTGCATTAAAAAGTGTGGTGTGCCAGTTCTTGTGGTTTTCAGAAACTGTCCTCTTGATGATCTTGATCAAATTTTTATTCGTTGATTATGCTAGGCCGTTTCCCTGGGGGTAATAGATGGAAGAATACTTAAGTTTGATCCCCTTCTCCAAAGAAAAATCGCTCATATCAAGGGACGAAAAGTAAGAAGCATTATCGAAAACCAAACATTCAGGAATGTCGAATCTAGTAATGATATTCGTGTCAAGGAAAGATATCACCTAATTAGTGTTTACCACTTTCAGCGGTGTAGCCTCAGACCACCTGATAAAATAATTCATTGTTGTAATGATGTATTTATGTTGCTGTGAAGAAGTGGGTTTAATTGGCCCTATTATGTCAGGACCCCACTACTGAAAAGACGAATCTACCGAAACAGGCTGCAAAGGGAATGGTGTTTTTTGTACTTGTCCAGCAGCCTTTTGGCAAATTATGCATCTACGACATAATGCATGGGCATCTTTGAACAACATGGGCCAATAGTACCCAAATCTTAATACCTTGTGAGCAGTGGTGTCTCCACCGAAGTCCCCACCAGCTTCACCTGCATGCAGTTCAGATAATTCTTTCTCTACTTCATCTCTTTCCAAATAATGCATGAGGACATTATCAAAATTCTTACGGAATAATAGGTCATTTACCAACTGGAAAGGTGCAGATTTTAGTCTTAATGATCTTCTCATTTTTGGATCGAGATGGCGAGGAGCAGAACCGTGTGTTAGATAAAACTTAATATCATCAAACCAAGAATTAGCAACAACTTGTGTACAGTAGATCTGACTTTCACTATGTTGATTTATAGTTGAGACATCAATTTGACTTTGTTGTTCTTCAACTAAATCAGCCACTAGTTTGCATAGGCCTTGACCTCTAACAATTTTCGCAGGGGTTATTTCGAGGTCATATTATTGTAATGATGTCATCCAGTTTTCCCGTTTTTCACCCAATTCTTTTTGTACTAACAAGTTCCTAACAACAACATAAGGTACAATGACTTTAGTTCTGGATTTCAATAAATATGATCAGAAATGTTTTACTTCTTTGAAAACTGCATAAGCCTGTTGATCTACAATGGGGATTTCATTGCTTTTAGCATTCTTTTGGGTTAACACAACAGCATAAGATTGGTCAAAGGTGAAAGTGTAAAGAGTTAAATCTTGTGAAAAATCAAGACTCATCAAGAAAGGGGCTTCCACTATGGATTTTTTTATGGAATCGAAGGCTTGATTTTCCTGTGGTCCCCAACTATACTGAACATCCTTTTTAATTAAATTCTATAATGGCCTTACCATTTATGAGAAACTTGGGATGAACCTTCTAACAAAATTAATCTGGTCTAAAAAGGATTGCATAGATTTTTTGGAGGATGGGGGAGGAAGTTTGGCAATGGCTTGAGTTCTTTCGGGATTGATGATCATCTTGTCACTGGATACTATGAATCCAAGAAGTTTTCCTTTTTCCACTGCAAATATTGACTTCTTAGGGTTAAGAGATATGTCGTACTTGCGACATCATTCTAGGACAGACCTAAGGTGAGACAAGTGATCTTTCTTGTTTTTAGAGAAAATAGTAACGTCATCAAGATAGACCAGTACAGATTGATTTATGAGACCACGAAAAGAAATATCCATTGCTCTCTAAAAAGTGGCCCTGACATTTATAAGCCCAAATGTAATCTTCCTGTAGGCTTAAGTGCCCCATGGGGTACGAAAAGTGGTTTTTAACTGGTCTGGTGGAGACATGAGGACCTGGTTGTATCCCAAAAAACTGTCTAACAGTGATAGTCTTTCGGAAATAGATACCTGCCAAAGAATTTGTTCCATTGGAGGAACAGGATAATTGTCTTTGTCAGACGCTCAGTTCAAGTTACGAAAATTGACACAGAGTCGAATTTCTCCACTTTTCTTCCTTATAGGAACTAGATTAGATACCCATTGTGTGTGCCTCACAAGGAAGATTATCTTTGCATTCAATGATTTATTTAGTTCTTTCTTGACAGTTGGTTCCTACTTAGGGTGCATCTTTCTCAGCTTTTGCTGAAAAGGTTGAGTCTGAGGTTTCATGGGGATGATATGTTGTATTATATTAGGGTCAAAAGTTTTTAAATCATCATATGTCCAGGCAAAGACATCCTTGAATTATTTAAACAATTTTATAAAAGCGGATCGTTCTTGCTCGGAGCATCCCATTCCCAAATTGATATTTTGTGGATTATCTTTAGACCCTAAATTTATCATTTCATGATTCAAGAAAGAACTACTCATTTTACAATTTACCAACCCTCTGAATTTATCATGCAAATCATAAAAATTCTCTAGTCTTACCAAGGATTTAGGAATAGAGTTTACCATATCAAATGTTGATTCGGGAGATCTAGGCTCTGATATTACTGTGAAATTGCGGAGATTTTCATCATGAGTTCCTTCATCGATAATTGCACCTTGGAAAGTGTCCTCCATATATAAAAAGTTGATGATATGTTGATCATCATCAAACACTCTCCATTTAGTGACGTTGTCTGGGATCGATGATCTGAACAATAACTCAATCGAAAATGCATTCAAAGAAAGACCTTCTGCGGGAAAAAGTTTAGAAGCGACGTTAGCCAATAAGTCATTCCTAGAATTACTTAATCTAGGAATGGAATTGATGTTAAATGCTAAAAATTTGTGCATTATATTCCATACCTCAGTTTGGTAACTTTTCAATTGTGGTGATAGGCAATGTATGGAATTTCTTACCTGCCTGATCACAATTTCCGAATCACCGAATACCATTCAGTTATTTACATCCATATCTACAGCTTTCTTGAGTCCTTGCAAAAGTGCCTCGTATTTAGTGGTGTTATTGGTGCATTCAAATTCTAATCGACAGGCGATGAAATTTTTATTACCTGCCAGGTCGATGAGTACACATCTTGCGCCATCTCCTTCTTTGGATTTGAATCCATCGAAGTAAAGTGACCATTTCTGAGCTTCGTCGGTAGTGTTTAGCACATTGGGTAAATGTAACACCCTGTTTCCCCCAGATTGTAAATATAACTGAACTGGCCAAGGACTATGGAAAAAACTCATAAGTATGAATATGTGATGTAAACGAACCTCCAGGAAGGGGTCAAGGAATGTAAATGACAGTTGAATTTATTGCAGAACTGCTGAGAGGGGATGTGTGGAAAAGAGACCACGATGGTGGTGGAGGGCACCTTGAAAAAGGGGCGTTAAATTCCACTGAGAATTGAATACTGTATTTGGAATCCACTGGCCCGGAGAACCAAAAGCGGCTCGCTGGCCCTGAAAATTAATGGCTCGCAGACTGGTAGGCGGATGTCTTGATGAGGGATGGGGTGGTGAACCGCCCATCCGTAGGGACGTCAGGCCTGATCAGTGCGGGGGAAATCGTGCCATACGCAACCTCGCGAGAGGATAAGGCGTATGGCTGGAACGATTGACGGGGGCAGACGCGAGGGGAAACTCTGGAATTTTTCTATGCAGAGTGAGTGATCGCAGGGGAAGGATTGCAACCTTCACTCCTGGACACTGGAAGACAGGAAGGCGCAAGTCTCAGGACATCGTGGTCTCATCTCGGGGGTGGCTAGTGGTAAATCCAGTAGGAGTCGCTACGCCTACGGTTGGGTGAAAATGAGCACCCCTCTCAGCAATCGCTTCCATTGCTGAAATTACTTCTGATAAGTGTTTTGCTCATAATGCATCTGGAATCTATATGATGTCACATATCTTCATAGACTTGTGGAATTGTACATGTTTTCCTGTGTAGAAATGTCTGTGTATTAATTGATGATAAGGAGTAGATATTAGCTCATAGAACTGTGAAATGGTAAAGGATTGCAGCATGAGAGTGTTCGTGTTATGTTTGATATGAATAATTTGATATATGCTTATCACAAAGGATATCATGCATGAATTACGTCAATAAACTGAAGCTAACCATGCCCAGCTGCTCTCAGAAAGTCGTCTTTCTTTATCTGCTCCCGGGAATGACCCGATAAGGATCTTTTTATAGAGATTTCCTCCTCGGAAAGGTTCTCCCAAAACCCAAAATAAGGATTCGAATGCATAGGCCTTATTAACCCTGTATGAGGAAGAACGACCCTATTTAGGTTCCATGATAGTAGTGTTATGCGATAAATAAGTCGATGGATGAGATCTCGTCGGAGTGAACCATAGTGATTCACGACCTTTAGATTTACGAAAGTAACGCAAGCATTACATGCCTTGCCTCTCTCATCGTGAGAAATGAGAAATTGGGATCGTAAATCCCAAGACCCAACAAGAACGAATCTGGACCGTCAGATCTCAGTTCACATTCCCCGTCAGCCGTTGGATCGGGAGGAGTTGCATGGAGTATAGCCTCTGAAGGGGGAGCATGCAAGGGAAAGCGATCTGAACTGTCAGATCTTAGATCATAGTCCCGATAACCGTCCGATCTCGGGAAGTTTCACCGTAGTTAAACCCTAGCGTGCAGGAAAGAAATCCTAGCCCTTGATTTCAGCCAGAACACGTGGCGGAGGATTCCGAAGAGTCGGAGATCGGGAATCGGGGTTCCCGAAGACAAGAGATTTGTGTACAAGGACATCGCGATACGCGATTCTTCGATACAATTGGGACCGTCCATCATTTGAGGGACGCGTGTCAGTGGATCCAACATAGTCGGGGTTCGGCATATCGGGGTTTTTGAATGCAAGAAACTCTTGCCATACGGAGTCGCGAACCGCGAAACCCCGATGAGTGGGAGCTAGCTGTCAAGTCCATACGCGGAGGAGGACGGAGCTGTAGGGAGGACGCGTGTCAAGCACTCGGAAAGATTCAGGAACACCGTAGTAAAATCCCAGTACAATCATAGCCGTCCATCTGCGGGGACAGGTGGAAAAAGATCGGGTGCCGTCGGCATTTTGATCATCGGAGTTTCGATGGTAAGGAAATTGTGCAATGGGAAATCGTGATCTGCGATTTCCCGATAGGATCTCAAGAGGAAGAGAATCGACGACTTGTAACCCCTGTGAAGTTTCGCGAAATCTCGAGGACCGTCCAATCGTGGAGGAGTTGCACGGGAGATAACCTGCGAGTACAAGTATGGAGAACCAAAGTCCATCGGACTTCGGGGTTTC
>JASDQU010738026.1:16596-58431 GCA_032191745.1 Picea mariana
CAGTGGAGTCCAAATACGGTATTAAATTCTCAGTGGAAGTTAACGCCCCTTTTTCAAGGTGCCCTCCACCACCATCGTGGTCTCTTTTCCGCACATCCCCTCTCAGCAGTTCTGCAATAAATTCAACTGTCATTTACATTCCTTGAACCCTTCCTGCAGGTCCGTTTACATCACATATTCATACTTATGAGTTTTTGCCATAGTCCTTGGCCTGCTTAGTTATATTTACAATCTGGGGGAAACAGGGTGTTACAACCTATGTCAACGAACCATCAATGAAGTGTTTGTCCAGTGGAAAGATACAACCCCAACAAATGCCACTTGGGAACCATCTACCATTCTGCAACAATTTCCACATCCTAAGCCTTGAGGACAACATTGTTTTTAAGGGGGAGGACATGTTAGGGACCTAACCCCTCACGTAGGTAGAATAATATATTCTGATGTAATAAAGGTCAATATTAATAAGGCCTAGCAATAAGGAAGAATAAGTCAAATGTAAGAAGACCTAATAAAGCTTCCTCTTCTAGAAGGATCTTCCTATAGATGGTTCTTTTGATGGACATATTTAGTATAAATAGGATTCGAGGGTATGAGAAATGTTGTCTTGGATATTATTGTAATAAAGAGCTGCTCGACTGCAGGTTTCCCCCTCAAAGAGGCAAGTGAACATTACTATCAGTAATCGAATTGCTCTTTCTGGTGTTATTCTGTTATCATTTCAGTATTATTGTGGTGTTGTTCTAGTTATATTGTTGTTCATCTTCCATTTCTAGTATTTTATTTTTGTTTTGCATACTTTTTTTATCTGGAATATTACAAAAATGAGGTACAAGCCCTTCTTAGGTCAATATGCCCAAAAACCTAAAAGACGAGGAAACAAAAGGGAAGAAGTATGGAAAGTGATAAGCATGTGTGGGGATGGTACGATGACCCTTCAAGGAGACCCCCTAGTAGAAACCCTTTTCTTAAGGGTGACCCTCTTACTAGGACAACATGTCAACCACTAAGGTGAAATGAGGAAAAATGAATAATTTCCAAGAAAATGTTTTCAAAATCAAGAAAGTACCTTTTGCAACATGCTTGAATGCTTCATTTATTAAAATAACACTTACCACGACACTAGATTCATAACCTCATGAAGTAAGACCCGATGTCCTCTATGAACCAAGCTAGTGTGGTGGATGTTGTTGATTCTAACCAATGGTGATGTGTGGGAAGAAGAGTGGCTATGTCCTCTAATTCAGCTCTAGGCACTCCATGTATGCAACCTACAGGCCTTGAGACATCATATCCTTAGTTACCCATAGAAATGGGGGGGTAACATCTGGCTGCTACTTGGGAACATGTGCTCATTGTAGAGCACGTGAGAACCTCAACATATCCTGGTAAGACCTATGCCTTTGAAAACAATGTAAAACAAGTTATATATGATCTTGGAAAATACATGAGGTAAATATTAATGATTTATATGAAAAATCATTTTTTCTCAACTTGTCGACACCATTTTTACTTCCAATGTATATATGAGGTTGTTGTTGAAACCTATGATCTTATTTTTTATATCATGTGTAGTTGGTTGTCATATAAAGAAATCCATAATGAGGATATAAAATATTGGAGGAGAGAAATTCCTCGGCTAATGTGAGAAATGAAAAAGTATCTAACTCTGACATTTTTCAATGCACAAAAATAGTACCTCATACACCAAGTTGAGGAGATTGAAATGTGTGGACCTGTACACACAAGGTCAATGTGGATGGTGGAGAGGCACTTGAATTCATTGAAGGCTTTCTTTAGGAAGAGACCACATCCTGAGGGATCTATGGTGAAGGGATATATGGTATATCCATCCTTGGTTAATGTCAATATATTCCTAAATTAGCAACAAAAATCATGAAGGTGCCTCATATTTTGGATCTCAATTCCATTAAGAAATTTGAAGGAGAGGTCTTGGTCGGGAAAGGTAGAATGAAGAAATTGAAAGGTAATTAGATGGTAGACATCTATAATACTTTACATTAATATTGATTTATTTTTATATTGTACTTATTTAAGTTTTATTTAGCTTACATGATCAATTATTATTTAATCTTTACTCTAATTACTAATTTTTATTCTTTTTTCATACAGTTGGTCGTGAGTGGGATAGACTACATTTATACATCGCAAACAATCTTGATTGGATGAAAGTATGGATAGATCAATGTAATATATTATGTAATGGTATCATGGGAAGGGGTGGCTAAGTTTTTTAAAGAAGTTAATCATAATCAAGATACCAATCTTACTCAGATAGAAATTGATTTATCATATGGTTTAAAAGATAAACATGCAAGCATATTATTTACCCACATTGTGTTTCAATTATTTCCATTCTACTAATCTAGTTCATGGTGTGTTTCTTTTATAAATTTTTACTAAGTCTAAGTATCATGTTTATTCATTGACAAATATGCATTTTTTTACGTGTGGGGCATATTGCAGTTGAAACACCACAAGGCTATGTGGTGCAATGGTTGTAAATTTCACATCAAAAAGTTGGATGATAAGAAGAAAACCTTTGATTCTAGGATAACTCCAGTATTCCAGGTCAATAATGTTTCCTCTAGAAGTGTCAGGCATCCAACAATATCTGAAATCAGATATTATGGGTCTTTGAATGATATAATCGAGTGTGGCTTTAATTCCTTCAATTTAGTTATGTTCGAGGTAAAATGGTACAGGTTACATATGAATGAACGCGATCCTGAAAGAACTATTATTGAGCATGCCAATAGATTTATCATGGTTAATACAAGGACATCTGAGCTGGGTACAGAAACTTATGCTCTTCCAAGCCAATGTGAGCAGATATTTTATTCATATGTGTTGATAGTCAAATATGACCATGTTCAACATTCAAGAATTCGCTTGGTCAGGGTCCCAATTAAAGCCTTATCTGTTGTAAATGGTGATTCTAATTGGTTTAGGGCCAGTTACCTATAACTATCCTAAAATACAAAAATCCAAGTTCAAAATATATATACCTTCTAATTAATTGAAGAGATTTTATCTTGTATTGATTAACAAATTGAAATCTAAATATATACAGATTTTGAACGATCTACAAGAGAGAGATTAATACTTGTTATCATAAAATTTACCTCTATGAAAGAGGATTTTGTTTTCTCCTAAAGAGTGAAAACTATTTATAATAAAAGTAAAAGAAATGAACTAAAGAAAATAAAACTTAAGAAGAAAATCTAATGTTCGGGCCCAAATTCAAATAGTATATGAATCAAAGTAAAATAAACAATGTTCTAAGAATATAGATTTTTAAAATAATTGTTTAATTATATCAATTGAAAACGAGTTACTAATTTTGTTTAAATAATTAACACAGACTTTTAATCCCAATAGTAACTCATATACATATTAATCACTAAAATAATGTGTCAAATAAAAATGAAACTGATTTAATTTATTAGCAGTAATTAACTAAATCAATCTGTAATATCATCAACACATAATCCATATAAAAGTTTGATTTCAAAAATGAACACTCAAATATTAGTAATAGTACCAAATACCTATTTCTTGTATTAATATTCAAAGTCACCAAGAGATTCAGAATAATGTATCAAAACATAAACTTGTACAACAATGCATAACCTTTGTTCTCTTTCAAAAAAAATTGAAACTCCTCCTCAAATTGTTTTTCCTTCATTGTTTTATATTGAAGGAATTCAAAAATGGAAATCAACTTCCATAACCATAAACAGTTATCCATTTAAAATGGGAAAATAACAAAATTGTTTAATTCCCCAAACTAAATTAACTAAGTACATGAAAATAAAAACTACTAACTCTTCAATTTTTGAATTATGTCTAGAAACTCATTTTCTCATTTCTCGTATTTTCCACGACATTATTTTTACACTTGTAAAACAAAAGAAATGAAAAAAACATGAATTAACAAATCATAAAAACAAAAGTTAGATTTGCTACAGAATTTGAAATTTTGTAGCTACTCTTTTATTAACTAAAATTAATGAAAATGAAAACTAAACTAAAAAAAATGATAAACTCATACCAATAACTAAAACATTTTTATCACTGAGTGTTACTGGGAACGATCTTGAATTCTGAATTAATGAAAATATTAACTCTTGGTGAGTTAATGTTAACTGTTTCTTTGTTTTTATCTTGTTTAGAATATGGAACCTGTCTTCTTTGGCTATCGATCAAAGATTTACTTTCTAATCTAAGAAGTTTATTTTTTATTCGAAATCAATGTATTATCTTGTAACACTGGAACCACTATATAATATTTGTCCTTCCAAAAGGAAACCTCCAGATTGGGACCAGTTTAAATTATGCCCTTTTCTTTTTCTTTAAAAAGGTTTTCGATTGGTTCCTGCAAAAAAATGTGTTGTGGGGAAGAAACTTCATGATTTGTAATCAATTCTTCATCTTCAACTTGGATAGAAGACTTAACTTTCAAAGTTTTCCTAGACTTATTTCTAAACATTCTTGATATTTTCCTTCCTTTTATTTTGTTCATAAAATCAACTAGACTAATGGAATCATCATTCTTTCTGGTCACAGGTGGGTCACATTTAGATGCAAGTCAGGATACTACAGTTTTCTTGGAAGCTTTGGAAGAAACCTGAGGTGCTTCACTGAAAATACACGGTTCTGGACTAAAGATAAACTTGACAGTTTGACTGTGAGTAACCCTTGCAGTGTTTTTCTAAGGAGGAAAAATGTGAGGGTAAGTAAGAATGATATCTTCTATAGGATATGTGGTTCCATATTCAGAAAAGTGAGACTGTAAACCTACTTCATAATTTACCTAAAAGTGATTTCTTTTCAAAAACTTTTCCCAAGAATCACCATTTTGTTTTAACTGAAATTCAATCAGAATTTTCACTAAATTGTGATGAAAGACATTTATTTTTGAACTGAGATTGTTTCTTTGACAGAAATGTGCCATTTTAGACAGGATTTTAAGTAAGAACGCCGACATGTTCAATTCATAATCCATGAAGACCATTAAAATCCAAAAGTGATAAATAAATAAAAAGCTATATCTTCCCTCACAGGTAATAAATCCCTTAATAACTACTAACAAAAAATGTCATTTTTCTGTAATTGAGGATATGGGCATACCTTTGTAAATTATATTTGCATTCAGGAGAAACCAAGATTTCAAACCAAGTAATCTCCTTCACCCTTTTGGTTTTAGAACAAGATTCCCATTTTAACGACAAATTATTCACTTTGGCTATTAATTCTTCATCTAGATATAATTCTTTATACTTAATTTTAGCCTGTTCACCATTGAAATTTCATGTAAAATATTTGGTGACAAGATTTAGTGACCTGCGCATTGTAACTATCAAACATGTGCATAAATTTTAACCAACCAACCCTTTCAAAAGTTGGAAAATAATCTTCATGAGCTTCAGTAATCTCGACACCATTTCTACTCTGGAAATTGTTCCCATCTTGAGAGGCTACAGTTCGAAAAACCCTCACAAACAAAACCTAACAGACTCTCACTTGCAAGTAAATGAAAACATAAGTTCACCCTCACAAACAAAACCTAACAGACTCTCACTTGCAAGTAAATGAAAACATAAGTTCAATACTTGAAACAAAAACTTATTTCAAGGAAGAAACACCATAGGTAATAATTCATGAATATGGTGATGCAGTTCAAAGCTATACGTGGAATCAAATCATTGCACTTCAGGAAAGGAGCATTGTTCGTATGCAATTTGAAAGGATCTTGATTTAATGTTCCATTTACTTGATTTTAATTTATGATGATCGAATCAAGCCTAACGTACCACAACAAGATATTAAATAACTATTTATAGATCATGGATATCAAAGCTATGACAGGCTAAGTAAGATTTCATAGGTTATGATCGATTATTGTTAGAGAATTGGTTTTAAAATCGACAATAGATAAAAAATTGTAGCTTGTCAAATATTGTAGCTCTTTGAAATGTATGTAAATGAAAAGAAATCATAAGAAATATGTGGAATGAAAACATTTGAAAGCCAAAATTTTAATCAAAACCTTTATGAAATGAGAAACACCAAAACATAAAATTTAATTAATGATTGAATGAAACTCATAGAAGTTGATAGTATGACCAAAATTGACAAAACTGAAAACATTGTTTAAGTAAAATAAAATTTTATTTTTCAAAAAATGAAGAAAGAAGGGTCCCAAATTTATTTAAAATACAATATTTGGGAGGTTTTTGTCTTCTACAACAATAGGTTCCAGGTAAATCAGGTTGGTCCGACAATGTTAGGTAAGATCCAAGAGGAAGGAATGTAAAGTATAATGTACCAAAATAAGATGATACTAAAGATGAAGAAGATGTAGAGGACCATGGGGTAGATGTACCGTCATATGAAGAAGTCAAATAAGTTGAGCCATATGAAGATGAAAATGTTCTCGACGATCATATTAATGATGATATTATTGAAAATTACTTTGATGATGATGATGTTGATATGGCCAATCCTTTCAACCTCGATTCTAAATAAGATAATTAAGATGTACATTTGGATGAAGACTTAGATGATTAATGATATTGCAGAAATGATGAAATGTAGGAGTTATGTGATCGTTATATCTTTTCACAGTTGTCATTATCATCGTCGTCGTTGTCATCATCGCGGTCATGGTCATCATCATTGTCATGGTCATGGTCATGGTCATCATCGTCGTCATTTTCATGGTCATGGTCATCATCATCGTTGTCATGGTCATCATCATCATATTCATTATCGTCATCATCATGGTCATCATCATCATCATCATTGTTTTCATCATCGTCACCGTCGTCATCACCATCATCGTCATCATCATCGTCATCATCATCATCATCTTCATCGTCATCGTCATCGTCGTCATCATCATCGTAATCCTCATCCCGCAATCATCATTATCATCATCATCGTCGTCATTTTCATCATCATCGTCATCATCGTTGTCATCGTCATTGTAATCGCCATCATCATTGTCATCATCATGGTCATCATCATTGTCGCCATCGTCATTTTTGTAGTCATCATCATCATCATTGTCATTGTCATGTTTGTCGTCATCATCATCATCGTCATCATCATCAACATCAACATTGTCATGGTCATGGTCATGGTCATGGTCATGGTCATCATCATTGTCATGGTCATCGTCATGGGTGATGATTTGAATGAGAATTTGTTTGGTTGTAATGGGAGTGAAACTTCCTCCAGTGATGAATATTCCAAAGTTTTTTATGTTGATGCTTCATGATGTCACTACTCCTAAAGAGTAAAATCTGAAAGGTCTACTTTTGATTGCAAATTATGATAGTGGGATTGGTGAGAATTCCACGACAATTCCAGACCAAAAATGATCCAAAAAATCCTTAGATGATGATAATTTTAAATACACATAAACATCCACTTAATCTTCGAAATAAAATGATTGCTTGATAGTTTTTCAAATTACATGTGAAATACTTATCTAGCCAATTCCACTTTAATAATAAATGGCTTGCAAATAATTGAACTTGGAATGAATAAAAATAATACAATCACATACACAAGTTGGAGAAAATGAAGTTCACCCAATTTGGGCTACCTTTTTGGGTCCACTTCCAATAGAGACTTCTTTTATTAATGCTCAAATTCTTGTTTTTTACAATGACCTTTTTACATGTTGCTCAAATGCAGAAACATAGTGCGTTGATGGATTCCTAGAAAAGAATTCGTGCAAAATGATACAAAATACTTGAAATTCTATCAAGGTGACCCCTAGCATGATTTATAGTGTAGTCTCGTACCCTTCATTCTCTTGGCATGTTTTACAAGACCAAATTCTGCATAGAAGTGTGTCCTTTGCCTTGGGGTGCACACCATTAAATAGGAACCCCACCTTAACCAAATTCTAGAACTTTACGATAGTATTTAATTACAATTTGTTGGGTTTTGTAACCAAACCTGATGTATAGGGGAGTTGGTTAAAACTTTATATTATATGTAGTAGGTTGGGGGTTTGAGCCCCACTGACCATACTATACAAATTCTTTTGTTACAACCTCTGGATATATTGCATAGTTTGTGGCATATATGAAACCACAATATTAAAACCTCCTTGAGAATCTTTTGGAATGGATATATATAAACTATACATAAGATATAGTTTTGAAAACGATTCCACGTTATTTTCGGAATAGAATAACAATATATATATATATATATATATATATATATATATATATATATATATATATATATATATATATATATATATATATATTATAACATATAACTTGTGGTTTAAACAACTCCTGTAATAATATTGTGTTGAGCCCTCCTCCGTGAATGGTATGGTTACATGGTATGTATTGAGACCAAGGATCAAGGGTCGAGGACTTAGGCCCTTGGCCCTTTGGCCACCCATATTAAACTTTATACCATGTTAAATATATAATTTTACATATGTTTATCAAGACTCATGGTGTGGCATGTTGGTGTGGAAAGCTATGTTAAGACTTGGGTTATGGAGGTCCTGAGTTTAACCCTCATCAACTCCATAAATTTTAATATAACTTGACCAATATTGGCCAGTGGAAGGCTGCCACATGGAATCCTCTCATTGGATCTTCAATACCACATGTCATCACTTGATTGGACCACCTGTCAACCTATAGTTGGATTGTACCTTTTCCAGTCAATAGCCAATTAGGTTCCACATGTCACCCCTATAGTGATGACACATGTCACCTCTTTATTTACTATGTACTTTGACCTTTGACCAATTTGAGTGGAACTTTGATCGCTTATAAATATTTCATATGAGCTCTGTTTGATGCACCATTTGCGTTGTTGGAATGATGATCACACGCTTGATGCATTGATGGAATTTTTGGGATTCTTCGAAGTTTTTTTTTAATTTTGAGCATTTACGAACCATTCTGAACCTCTGTGGATGTTTCAGATATTTCTAGATCTTTGTGAGCATTCACGAATCCTCCTTGATCAAAAAAGAAGAAGGTATTTTGAACGCCCTTCGAGAAAATGGTGTGCTAAGTTTGGGAGAAAACCATTAGGGTTTTCCAGCTGATACTCTAAGGCATAATGATGTGTTTGTTGGCCCAAAGAAGGGAAAGGATTGTAAGCATGAAACTAAAGAAAATTATAATAACAATGCAAGACAAGATTTTGATGATGTTGAGGTCTTTGTTTGAGACAAATTTCTATCATTTTGATGATATTTCTGTTTGTTGTCTTGTTGAAGAAAATGATCCAGATTTGAAATCATATGAAGTTCTATACTTAGAAGAAATGAAGTGTGAAGGAATTGATGATTTTGATAAGGGTTCTATTAGCTACCTCATTGAAGATGATATCTTTGATACTCTAGTTCCAAGAGAAGAATTTGGAAATCATGCTTCAACTTTTGATGATGAATCAACTCTAAAAGGAGGTTTATGCCCATAAATCAGAGAGGTTAGTAGTGCTAGCCACATAGATGTATCCAAAGTGAAGAATGTGACTCAAATTTTTGGTAAAGAGGAAGAAATTATATATGGCATAGTCTATTTACTGAATGTTGATATGGTATATGTTCTATCACATGCCTCAATGTGAGCAAGAACCTACAAAGTATGTGTTGTTACATATTTGACCAAAATTTTATCAATGACTTATGGGTGGAAGAAGGGAAGGAATTGTTGGTATGACCTTCCTCATCAGACCTTACTTATTCTGAAATCAATGGGACTGATGTGCTGGGACATTTTGAAATGTTTTCATCTGCAAATAAGTTGTCCATAAGAATCACTTTAAGGAAGAGAAAATGGGCACATGAGGCACTACTCGTGACAATTTTTTTATGGTAGTTTCGAGTACTTCAAAAATAATGGGTGTGAAGCCCAAATAACCTTTGTATGGATGGAATTTCTCCACTTTATTTCTAACTATTAGAATGGAAGTTATTGGATTGGAACATGTATGGAAGGCGAAGGAAGGCTTCATATTTGGTTATTTGGCAAATATTTTCCATAATATTTCAGGGGTTTCTAAAACTATGCTATAGGGACTATGCAAGATCCTCCTCATTCTTTGGTACTCTTTGGGGGATAAGGTTGAATCACATCTATCCCAAAGTAACTCAAGGAATGGAGGTGTATCTTTGTATGTTTTCAGGATTATTTTGAATACCATAATTCCTACAGAAAGAGCTCCAACCAAGAAATGTGAAGAAAAACATGACTAGTTTTTTTGTAAGAAGGATGAGGTTTTGCCAATGAAATTAATTCACCCCTCTTGCATGGTCCATGGCTCGAATTTGTAACACTAGAAGAAAAATACTGAAATTTTAGGTGGTTACAAATGAAATATAGTTCTTAGAAGGCATGGATACATTCAAAGTTTCTATGTTGTGAAATTATTTGTATGTCTTAGAATCCTGTAGGAAAACATGCAAATTTCAACAAGAAAACGAGCTAGGTGATGTTAGGAGCATGTCCTTGTATATAAATGTTGAAATTTTGGAAGAGGAAGGTTGTATGTATTTCATGGATCTAGACTCTTTAAAGAATTGTGTCGGGTATACTTCTAGTTTTGCATTCTTTAGAGGAGGTATCAGTTGTTTTATCCTCCATCCTTTATTGAGATCAAAAATCACTCTTGAGGGAAATGATGAGCAAAGAGAAATGTATTGTTAGATTGTATAAATTTTGGCAAACCATTTGGGAAACCTCTAAAAGATACTTTTGACATCCAGATACCCTACTTCATGACTTGGCTAGAATTGATTACAAAATCAACCTACAATAATTTAAATTTCAATGTCTCTTTGTTTTATATGTTTTCCAAGAACAGAGGGAGATAAAGCATCATTAATGAAATACAAAGAATTTCATGAACATAGAGGTCATTTTTATGGATCACACTCTAAGGTTCTTCTGCACTTCTGGGAGGAGCACATATCCCCATGTAGGATCCAAATGTTACCCGCCAACCTGTTGGGTATCAAAAAAGGTGTTGGATGATGTTACCCATTGATTTGCACAAGGTTATCCTAGTGAATTTCTTCACTGCTATCACCATTGTTGATCATTGGATTAGGTGTACATTGGATCTGAAAGCTTTTTCAAGTAGTAGACATGAAGGTGACTTGAAGTATAACTTTTATGGTGTTTTATTTTATGCACATTGGATGGTGCATTCTGGATATTATTTTCGCTTCATTCATAGGCCTATGGAATGCATTAAATGATAGTTGGGTTCATCAAATCAATGAGAAATATATTCTAGATGAGAAATATCAAATGCTATTCTACGAAAAAGATGCATGGACCACCAATTCAGAGTGATGTAGAAAGGAAACATTTATATGCCAAGGATGTTCAATCAAATGAAAATCATGTCATTGGACTTGCATATGAAGAAAACCAATGTGAAGGGGTTCAGTATGAAGATCAATTAATAATTCATGCAATATGTAGTAAATCCATCCAAGGCTTAAATTTTAATCATATTTTGGGACAAGAGGCAAAGAATAAGTGTATACTCTAATATTATGATAAAGCAACAAGAATTAGATCAATTGTGTTTGCTTCTCAAACACTCTCAATGACTAAATCTCGAGATGAAAATATTTCAAAATGGGATGTCAATGGTGTAAATAAAACATGAATCAAATCTCAAGTTCAAGAAGAATGCCACTTTGTCAGAAAACATAATACCACCTCAAGAAACCAAGGTTATTTCAAAGTCACTAAACATAGGAGAATTTGTTTATGTGCAAAAATAACTGATTATACGAAAGTACTTTGGTCTAGTTTCTTGGAATTTCCTCTTCGATTTAATGTCGAGTGCGTGCATTCTACTCTGTGCAATGAAATTTCAAATATTGTGCATCAAACAGGCTATGTGATAGAGTTCTTAAGACCACTACGCAGTGCATAGACTGCTTAGTTTAGTGCATGTTGTGAATACACACACTTAATGAAATGATTTATGAATGTGGAAAAACATAGTGCTATGCTTACCACATAAACTCAAACATAAGACAAAAACTTGTCAATACACAAAATGTTTGATATTAATGAGCTTCGGCGCAGTGTGTGAATAGAAAATACAATGACAAAGATGAGCTTTGGCTCCACTGACTTCTTCTACTGACTTCAAAGACATAGATCATGTGCTCAAACTTCTTACACTCCTCAGTTGTTGTTGGTTCTCGACTATTCTATCTACCTCTCTTTTCTGCTCTGTATACTGCATCCTCCAACATCCTCATACTAAACAACTTAGACTTATATGGACTTCGACTGAGACTTCTTACATAATATAAGACCAAATGAAAAGTAAACACTACCATTAATACAACTGACTCTTCAACTACTTATCACAACTCGAGAATATAGAGATCAACTTCATTTATAAATTCATCGCTCGTCGAATGACTTTTGAGTAATTGTGCGACTTTGTACTTATAGACTACCATACTGTCTAATTGAAAATTCAGCTTCTGACAGATTGACTGACATACAAATTGGCATAGTCATGAAGATCTCACTGACTTGTAATTACTATTTCCAGCACTCCCCCTTAATTATAAGTAGGTGGGATTACAAAAGAAAATTACATCAAGAATTGAGTTTACAATTTTAGTGTCACTCATTTGTTACTGTGCGGACTCCTAGACTACTACGCAGATGCTGAAATGCATCTCTTGCTAAAGCCTTTGTAAAAAGAATTGCGACTTGCTCTTTTGACCTGAAAAATTCTAAACAGATCTCTTTGTCATTTACCAATTCTCTAATGAAATGATACCTTGTATCAATATGATTGGTTTTCTTATGAAACACATGATTCTTTGATAACATGATGGCTGGATTTTTGTCACATAATACTGTTGTATGTTCCTACTGTTCCTACAACAAATATTTTAACATACTTCTCATCCAAACCACTTGACAAGTTGCACTTGTAGATGTGACATACTCTTCTTTCGTTGAAGAAAGAGTTACAATGTGTTTCTTCCTTGATGCCCATGATACCATATCTGTTCTAAAATGAAATGTGTAACCAATGGTACTTTTCATGTCATCTATGCTGCCTCCACAATCACTGTCAATGTATCCAATGAGTTTGCAATATTCTGAAGTGGAGTACTTGATTCCAAAATATTTTGTTCCATTCACATATCTCAGGATTCTCTTTCCTACCTTCCAATGTGATTCTTTTGGAATTTCTATGAACCTTGAAATTAGAATCACTCCATACATAATATCACGTCTTATCGCTATGAGATACATAAGACTACCAAACATTCTTTTAAGCAACGTGGGATCCACCTTGGACCCTTTATCTTCCTTTCTTAACTTCAATCTTGTTATGACAGGTGTTGGTGTTGCTTTTGAATTCATCATATTGAATCTTTTCAATATTTCATGTGCATACTTAGACTATGAGATAAATATACCAGTTTTGGACTGGTACACTTCAATTCCCAAAACATATCTCATAAGCCCCAAATTAGTCATTTAAAATGCATCCTTCATGAATGACTTAAATTCTTCTATGCCAAAGTCCCCTGTAAAAATCAAATCATCCACATATAAAAAAACAATTAACATGTTACCTTGTTGATTTTCTTTGATGTACAATGTTGGCTCATTTTCACTTCTCTGAAATCCATTATGTGTGAGATATGAATCTATGTGATTGTACCAAGCTCTCAGAGCTTGATTTAATATTTACATTTCTTTCTCCATTATGTACACTTTGTCTTCTTGTCCTGGAACCTCATAACCTTGTGGTTGTTCCACATATACTTCTTCTACTAAGTTTCCATTCAAAAATGTTGATTTTACGTCCATCTGATAAACTGGCCACTTTTACTGCATGAAAATGTCTAACACTAGTCTAAATGTGTCCATGCGCACAACTGGTGCAAATATTTCATTGAAATCAATTCTAGGTTGTTGTGTAAATTCTCTTGCAACTGACCTTTCCTTGTGCTTTTGCACTTTTCCTTTTGCATCTTGCTTGGTTTTATAAATCCACTTGACACTTATAACATCCTTGTCATCAGGTACATCTACCAATTTCCATGTCTAATTGATCTCTATGCATATGATTTCTTCATCCATGGCTTGTGCCCATATGTCCTCTTTGATTGCTTCTTCAAAGGTTAATGGATCATCTGTTTGTGAAAACATAGAAAAATCTGAAAATGAATTTGTTGTGTCTTCATTATAGATGTTGTTGATACTGAGAGGGGGGTGAATCAATATCAAGTACAATTTAAAAAAAATTTCAACTTATACTTCAACCAGATTATATATTCAATTATATCCAATGAACAATGAACAATAGTAGAAGAGTTACACCAATACACCATAATACATCATGCACAATATATGAGAAATAATCAATAGTTATTGTTCAAGGGAAGTAATGAATTCCAAAGGTAGCCAAAGCTTCCAAATATAAAGGGAGGGATAAACCTCCAAAAGGAAGATACAATCCTCCAATATCAAGAGAGGTTTGACCTCTCCATCCTTGCCCCTTCCTTCCACCCAAATATATATGAGAGATAATAAAACTTTACATTAAATTATCACCATCAACCAACCATCACATAGAACCTAATAATGCTTCCTTAGACTTCTTCAACTTCTGAAATTATTCACTTATTGGAATACTTTGATCCTGTAGATAATATTACTCAATGTGTTCTCTAAAACTCCTCCAAGTTCCACTCCTTGAATCCTCCCAGAAAATGAGTTATAGAGAAAATGGTAGACCTTATTCAATCTTGGTTTACTCAGAAGAGCGAAATTGTACAAGATGCCTTGCGCTCAATATTTAACATCAGATTCTGAAATTTGTACATAGGAAAATATATCCCGTACTTTTTCCAATGCAATTGGTCTCACATCATTTGGATTCTCTATGAATATGTTATGACTGTTTTACCTGGAACACATGTTTATGACTAGCTTGTGGACTAGTCAAACCCCTATAATCCATAGAGTGTATCTCCAAAATTATAGTGAATAGAGAGTTGAAATTTTTACCACAGGTACCTAAATATGTCTTCTCAACAACCTACACATGTCACCATCTGAATTGTTCTAGAAACAAATTTGTAGAGAAAATGGTAAGATGACCTATAAATAACATACCTTAGAACACATCACCAAAAGACTTCATCCTCCCTTGAAATTCGGCCTTCTTTACTTCATATTTCCTCTTAAATTCAACTTATATATCCTTATTCATTAACAAACTTGTTTGTTTTTAAAATTAATGTATAATGATATGTATTTATACCCTTTATGTCACTTCCTTTTAACATTAGGGTCGACTTGTAGTTTATTCTTCAATTCACATTGTCATCTTCAAAACTTCATTTCTCCTCAATCGTGAGGATCCACGTGACGTGCCACATACCACCGAACGTGGCATGACTTATACTATCCATCCATGGGTGTTCTATATGCATGTGCAATTTCCTTCATGTCTATCTACTTCGATCAACTATGGGGTCCAAAAGCCAATGGCTAGGGTTGACATCAATGACAACAACCAATCTTCCAACAGATGTCATGCAAACTTCTTGTCTTTCTTGGTAAGAGACTTGCTAAAATTGGATCTGTAGATATAGAACTGCTTGGAATTCTTGTTGGTGGTTGTTGTGCTCTAGGTGTAGACCACGCACATGTTGTTCTTACATGATTAATTTGCGCAATGATTTCCGTTGCAGTGCCAGGTGTAGAATGAATTGCGCACTGACTTGTGCACGATGTTTGTAACACCTCTTCTTCTTTTGTTTCAACATGATCCATTGCATCAATAATTTTGAATTTCTTTGTTATGCTTCCATCCGATGCTTCATTTTTTATGAAATGAACATCGCAGATGATTATAAATTGTCTTGTGACAGGTTCATACAACTTGTATCCTTTTGTTTCTTCAGAATACCCAACAATTATACATTTTTTTAATTTGTTTTCCAACTTCCTTCTCATCTTTACTTTGCGCAATGATTTTCGTTGTAGTGCCAGGTGTAGAAGGAATTGCGCACTGACTTGTGCACGATGTTTGTAACACCTCTTCTTCTTTTGTTTCAACATGATCCATTGCATCAATAATTTTGAATTTCTTTGTTATGCTTCTATCCCATGCTTCATTTTTTATGAAATGAACATCGCAGATGATTATAAATTTATTTGTGACAGGTTCATACAACTTGTATGCTTTTGTTTCTTCAGAATACCCAACAAATATACATTTTTTTAATTTGTTTTCCAACTTCCTTCTCATCTCATCTGGAACATGTGCGTATGTGATGCAACCAAAAATTTTTAAGTGTGCCACATTATGTGTCAAACCTATCTAGGCTTCCTAAAGAAATTTGTTTTTCACACTCTTTGTCAGACATATGTTCAAGATGTATACTGTAGTTGCTACTACCTCAACCCAATACTCATTTGAAAAATGTTTGGTTGTCAACATACTGTGTGCCATTTCCATGATGGTTATGTTCTTTCTCTCCGTGACACCATTCTGTTGTGGTGTGTATCGCACAGTAAATTGCTTGTAGATGTCATGAACTTTACAAAAGTTCTGAAATTATCTTGACATGTATTCTCCTCCTTTGTTCATTCTTAGACACTTGATGTAATAACCACTATGTTTCTCCACAAGTGATTTACACTGTTGAAAACAACCCAATGCATCAGATTTATGCTTTAATAAATAAATCCATGTCTTTCTTGAGAAATCGTCAATGAATATCAGAAAATATGTATTTCCTCCTATAGTTGGAGTTTGCATTGGTCCACAAATATCTGAATGTACAATTTGCAGTGGAACGTTTTCTCTATAAGACTTGCCAATTAGAAATGATTCTCTATGTTGCTTTCCAAATATGCAGCCTTCACATATCCTCTCTGGTTTTTCAATCAATGGAAAACCTTTTACCATATCCTTTGTGTGTAGTAGATTCAGACCTCCAAAGTTCAAATATTCAAATCTGAAATTCCATAACCATGAATCATCATGTATTTCAGATTGGAATGTTGCCTTCATCTTTGTGCCATTTTCTCCTTTCTTGGTACTGCACATACTATTTTATTCATTAGTACTGTGCGCACTTTCTGTTGTAAATGCAGTGTCTAACTGTGCATGTTTTCCTTTATCAACAACTAGCACTGTATTCTTCTTCTCAAATGGCTTCAAAGTCAATGGGAACATTATGTTAACTGTCATCTTGATTTCTACAATAAGTAGATTGCTTGGGCATTTATCCATGATCACACAATGATTATCTTCCATGTAGATTCTATATCATTTTTGTAACAATTGTCCTGTGCCCATTAGATTATGCTTCAGACCAGAAACATAATATACATCATACATAACTTTATGTTCTCTTTCCTAAGTTAAAATGTGTATACTTCCTTTTCCTAAGACAATGACTTGGATATCTATTCCAAGTGTAACCTTGGTTTGGACTTACTCATCCAAACAAGAAAACAATTCTATGTTTCTTGTCATGTGGTTACTGCAGCCTGAATCTAAATACAATATGTCACAAAGACTTGCTTGAGCAACATTGCATTCAACTAGGGATACTATATTAGGCATTTCTATAACGCGCGCCATAAACATAGGTTGGGTTGGATTATTTGTGTTGTTTGACCTATCTTGAATTTTTTTGTTCTGATTATACTATCTCTTTCTTCACTCATATGCATAATGTCCATACTTTTTATAATAATGGAACTGAATCTCTGATTTGTCAGTTCTTTGACAACTTGGCTGACTGGTACTTTGGTTTTGACCTCTTCCAAAAGTATTTCCATGACTGCTACTGCATCCACCTCTGACAAAACTTCTTCCTCTACCTCTAGAGTTAGCTCTCCCCCTTCCTCTTCTAGGGATTATAGATGAATGCGCGGAAAATGCATTTTATAATGACATACTTGACCTATTCAATATGTGTTTATGATTAATGAGGGAAGCTTGCAGTTCATATAGGCTAAACTGACTCAAGTCTTTTCATTCCTCTAGAGTCACAAAAAGAGTGTCAAATTTAGGAGGAAGAGCCCTAAGTACC
Organism: Picea mariana; assembly: GCA_032191745.1. NCBI lineage: Eukaryota > Viridiplantae > Streptophyta > Pinopsida > Pinales > Pinaceae > Picea > Picea mariana. Next base: position 34,739 of record JASDQU010738026.1, read on the forward strand.
TTCTCAATAACTTTTATGTCTTGTAAGTTTTCACCAAGAGACTTAATCTAATTTATCAGTCCAATGACATGGGTGTAGAATGAATCTACTGTGTCTTAATCTTTCATTGACGTAGTTTCAAAGTCTCTTATAAGAATATGCAGTTTTGCAGTCTTTACTTTTTCCATACTCTGATAAGAGGTTTGTAATGTGTCCCATGCTTCCTTGTCTTTCTTTGTTGATGCAAATCTTGGAAGTATGCTCTCATGCATGGCTTGATGTATGTAAAACAATGTCTTTCCATCCTTCTTTATTTGATCTTTCAAGACATCTTTCTTAACTTGGGTGAGGGAATTATATGTTGCCTAATCTATTGGTTCCACATAGCCATTCTCTACTATCCCCCATACATATTTACCTAGGAACAACACCTTCATGGTCAAGGACCACATCTCATAATTCTTGCCTATAAAAGTGGGAGGTTGCAGATTTGAGGTAGAAGCCATTTTCAATAGAGTTTATGTTCTTGGACTTGTTCTGATAGAACATTCTTTTGATAAACTTTGCTTTTGATCAACCAAATCTGATTCCAGATCTAGGATATAAAGTCGGGTGCATGCAGTCTACTCTGTGCAACACAGTTTCAAATACTGCTCACCAAACAAACTATGCAATGGATTTCTCAAGACCACTACACAGTGCACAAAATACTCAGTTTTTTGGGTGCTATGAATACACACACTTAATGAAATGATTTGTGAATGTGGAAAAACACATTGTTATGCTTAGCACATAAACTCGGAAATAAGACAAAAACTTGTCAATACACAAAATTCTTGATATTAATGAACTTTGGTACAGTGCAAAAATACAAAATACAATGACAGAGATGAGCTTCAGCTCCAATGACTTATTTTACTGACTCCACAGACACAGAACTTGTTCTTAAACTTCTTAGAATCCTCAGTTGTTGTTGGGTCTTGACTATTTTCTCTACCTCTCTTTTCTGCTCCGTATGCCGCATCCTCCAACATCCTCATACTAAATGAATTGGACTTATATGGAATCCTAAGACTTCTTACATAAGCTAAGACTGAATCAAAATTAAACACTACCATTAATATGTCTGACTCTTCAACTACTTATCATAACTCGAGAAGATAGAGATCGGCTTCATTTATAACTTAATCATTGGCCGACTGAATTTTGAGTAATTGTGCAACTTTGCACTTATAGAATGTATGACTGACAATTCAGCTTCTGACAGATTGACTAATAGAAAAATCGACGGAGACGTGAAGCTCTCACCAACTTATAATTACTATTTCCAACATTTCCTAGAGGAACTTAAAACTACAGTAACTTGAAGTTTGAAAATTGAAATGGATCTAAAAGCATATTGATTCTTCTATGAATCGAAGGGCTTGGAACAAAGGAAAGATGCTTGAACTAAACAAAACCTAAATGGATAGTTGGAAATTGTTGGTCAAATTATAAAGGTATCAACAATGTTTGATCAAGTTGGAATGAAGGAGTTTGGGGTTGACCTTGTTGATTTTGATGATGATGATGGAGGTGGGATATCTCTTAATGCTCTCTCTAGAGCTATTCTCATGTGAAATATTAGAAAAAAGTGGTATAGATAAAGGTGTTGTTGGATTAGTGGCCCTTATTCCCCTAGCCAATCCATCTCTGAGCCTCCCAGGGTGGAGTGTTCCTTGTATGTCTTCTTTAGTAACACCTCTTGTGTCTTCTCTTGGACCAACTACTATGCCTGGCTATATGGGGTTACATGGTTCTGCAATAGCCACCCCTACAATTGTTGCCACAGTTTTGGATCCTATTGTAGTTCCAAGTGATTTTTTCTTGCTTAAAAATATATTTGATCCAAGTAATGAGACTGAACCTGATTTTGATCTAGATATTAAAGGGATGTGCAAGATGAATGCTCCAAATTTGGTGTAGTGAAGCACATTTTTTGGATAATCATAGTGTTGGGCATGTCTACCTGCATTTGAATAGTGCAACATCTCCAATTGGTGCACATTGTGCTCTTCATGGTAAATGGTTTGCAAAAAAGACATAAAAGGCGTCTCATTTGTGATGAGTTAAATTGTGTGTGTTGAACGTATAGGAGATGACCTAAAACTTCCCATTAGAAATAGGTCCAACCTTTAAATGTAAATTTGATTATGACTAGGTCGACCTATACACCTTGGAAGGATCATTTCAAGAATGTACACAATTGAAGGGCCTTTGGAGGCTATATGTTACACGTTGAAGCCCCCTATGCCTGATCCAGATTATTTTCTGCACGAAATGAGAGTGGAGATATAATAAATAAATGTACAGAGATATCTCGGATATCCAATATTATAACATAAATTTTCTATTAATGAGCGAAAATGTACAAAGACCGTAAAATACAGAGTGAAAGACTCGCTAGAATGGTGGAAGATTATCTGAGAGAAGAGATGTGATGGCTACTCGCATCCATGAGAAGATGATTTTAGAATGAGGCTCCAAAGGATTTTTTATCATAAAGAAAATCCAAAACCCTCCCCAGAAGATGAAAATCCAACAGTTTTGTGGACCCTGTAGGGGAAGAAGGAGAAAAACAAGGAGAAGGTGAAGCTACACCACCGAAGGATCCGTCTAACGAGGTAGAAACATCAAAGAATATGAAGGTTTCTCCGCAGAAACCTTTAGCAAGAAAGAAGAGCCGCGTCAATAAGCCTCAGCTAGAGGGTATGCTCACGAAGGATGACATCGATCTAGTCCGCGAAGCAATGGAGTATGCATTTGAGGACCTCTTACAGAAATATGCCACGAAGAAAGAATAGCTATACATAAGAGTTGAGAAGGAACTAAAGGAAATTCAGCGAGCCATTCAATTGATCCATGCAGTACCTACTGCACCTTCCTCATCGGAGATCACAGAGTTGGGGGATGACCTAGCCCAACTTCGAAGACTGGCAGATGAAACAGAGACTCAGCTTCGACGAGTCCAAGAGGAAAAGGAAATGGCTACATAAGACCTGAAGAAAGAGAAAGAGGAAATATTAGAGCAATTAAGAGTTGCGCAGTATTGTGTAACCGCATATGAAAACGAGAAAGATGAGTTTCAGGTGATGCTCGAAGAAGACAAAGAAAAGATACAGAGGGAAAAGGACCAACTACTCGCAAAGCAGACTACAGTCAAAGAAGTGGTGAGCAAATCACTTCATTCTGTTCCAGGCTTGGCACAGGAGGAACATGAGGCTGTCAAGGTTCAAGTGATGAAGCGCACTAAGGCCATCTAGTAGCTTCAAGAAATGGTAACGGAGTTGGAGATCCAAGCAGTTTCGAGAACCCGCAGGAAGTATGCGACCAGAGGGAGGAAGCTGATACGAGCGCAGTGGAAAGGATCAGATTCCTCACCTAAGAATGAAAGAAGCTAAGCAACAGAAGTGCACAGACCTACAAATTCCTCAATGAAGACGCATAACTTAGGAAGTTGGAAGCACAACTACAGGAGGCACAACAACAGGGATTGATAGTTCAAGTGCAGATGTAGTCACTCATTGTATTCGAGAGAATGAAGAGATCACAAGAACAACGCATGGTCTAGTAGTAGATTATTTCCATCCAGTGTAGAGTAATGGAAGTCACACAGAGGCTACAATCAGTGCAGGGTGAAGCCTGTGCGGTGTTTGAAGAGATCAAAGGGCACAGTTCGCAACTAGACCAAGTGGTTTCGATAGTGGAAAAATGCCTGGAAGAGCTTGTTATAGAGCAATTGATCTAGGATTTTGTTGAGCAGGAAGATCATGTGAAGCAGCAGGTTGAGACAGCTCAAGCTAAGCTCGAGGCCTTCGAAGCAGCGTTTCCCAGATCTAAGTGACTCGGGACGAGTCACAGGTGAGTGTTGGGGGCATGTTGGCCCTCGACCAAGTTTTGAGAAAACATTGGTCGGGTTTGACCACTTTTGAACTTCAATAGGATGGTCAAAGATGGAGCACCTAGGCGGAGCTAAGATCATAGGATCTCACTTTCTTTGTGGACCCAACAAGGGGTTCACTAGGGTTTTGGGTATTATGGTTTATGGGATGTCGACCCATGGGTTTACCCATGTTTAGGCCTTTTTGTAAGGGATGTAAAAGTATACATAAGTAAAGAATGTAATGTAGAAGAGGGATTTAGAAGGAGCTGTAAGTAGATAAGTGCAAGAGGCAAGTAGTTCTGACTTTCTTTGTGCAACATACTGTGTATGTAAGGCTTTGTGCATAATAGAGGAGTTGGCTCTGTGACTTGACCTGATTTTGGGAAGGTGGATCTGGTTTGTAGTGCACAGATAACCTGTCCAGTGTGAAACTTGGCTCTATGGATTAGTACACAAGAGTGGATAGATGTAAGAGATTGAAGACTAATAAAGAAGAAGAAGTCGTTGGTGGATGTAGCCCCAAACTGGGGTGAACCACGTAAATGAATCTGCTTAGTGCATTGAATGTTATGAATGATAGATAGATATATGAATGTTTAATGCTTTGTATATGTTAAATGTGTTAGATTTGACTTATGATTCTAAGTGTGATGTGTATTTTGTCATTGTTACTGCGTCGATTTATACTTAGGGTTTTTTTTTGTGATGTGAATGAAGTTGATAACTAATGCATGTTGTTCTTAAGTACTCTGCAAGTAATTGTAATCACATATCTGTGTCCCAGCTTGGTTATAGACACATGAGTCCTGTAACGCCCCTTGCCTCTACCTCGAGTGAGACTTCACCTGCTTCGGAGGTGTTGCCAAAAGGGCCCGTAATTAGGGTTTTGTTGGTGCATTGTTGAAGTGTTGAACCCTGGGTCTTCCCCTGTGCCAACAAATGGTTATGTTGTCGGGACCTAAAACTGTGATTGCTGAGAAATGAAGTAAATAAAAGAGAAGCTCTATGCGTAGATCTATTTTTGTAGTGTGCAATACTCTACTTGACTTGCAAAGCTATGTACTAAGAAAGAAACCCGATCTAAAGAAAAGAGGTAAGATCTTGAAAGAGGTAAAGCTTTGTGCTTTGATAGAATAAAATAAGTGAAATTTTTTTTTTCGAAAGCATGAATATAGGTATGTTTGATAGATTATGTCCTAGTCTGAAAGCTAGAGAACAGTTAGAAGAAAAATTTGATCTAAGTAAAGCTAATAGAAATAGAGAAAGATATGTTATTCTTATGCATAGAACGAATTTTTGTACTAATGAATGGATGCAGGAACCTAGAATTTTTTTTTGTAGATTGTAGGTCCAGCACCGTGATCCTAGTGCGTAGTACAAGAAAATTTTGGGAATATTTAAGAGAAAGAGAGGATTGACATTATGTTATAACTTCAGAAGACCAGGACATCTTGCTAAGGAATTCCCTAGTATAGGTCCTATTTTTATTTGTTGTAAAATTGTTGGTCATGAGGTTGAGGATCTCCCAAGGATGATTGGTAAAGTTGAAAGAATGAACATGAGTCAAGAGAATAAGAGCATGTTAGAGAATCATCAAGAGAAAGAATCAGAGAAAGATCAAACTATGTTAGTATAGTTAAAAGAAGTAATGAATGATCACAAAGATGCCAGTTTACCAAAGATATTGAAAGAAAAACAGTTCATAAGTACAAGAATAGGAGACTTCGACATAGACTGTGTCTTGGATGAGGAAACAAAAGTGAATATTATGACAGAAAGCACTTGGTAAATTTTGGGAAAACCTACTGTGATACCTTCATTGAGAAGAATAGGTTTATTTAAATGAAAGATGATAACCCTATGTCGAAGAGTTGCTAATGTACCTATTATCATCCATGGAACATCGACTCAAGAAGAATTTGAAGTTATTAGGTTTGTTGAGAACAACACCCCTTTCCCCCTATTGCTAGGTAAGACTTGGATCGAGAAGAATCAGATCAGAAGGAAAGCAGAGGAAGAAGCTACAGAAAAGAAAAATCAAGAACTAAGGGATTTCATAGCTAGAAAAATAGATCGACTGATAGAAAAACGAGAAGTTGAGTCAAAGCAACAAAAGGAAAGAGAATTAGCTTTCTAGGTTGAAAGAATGAAAGAAGGTTTGAAGGACCTATCCATACAATAAAGAAGTATATCCACCCAGGAAATAGTAAGAGAAGGGATATTAACTTCAAACCCTTTGAGATCACATCAACAGTGCGAAGTCACTTTGCTAGGAGAAGATAAGAATAAGAATGGAAAGAGAAATCCAGAAATAGTTAGAGATACTCAAATCATAGGAAAGAAGGCAAGGAAGCTCAGTAAGAAGAAGGATAATTTGGAAAAACTATAAGAAGTTACAAAGAATAGATGGAATATTTCAAAGATTGTAACTTTGCTGGAGGTAGGCTTGCAAGGTCTGAACCTTGCTGGAACAATAGAATCACACAGAAGGGGACTTCTCCTTGGTGAAGCTGTATGACCGTTGGAGGCACCTTGACCGTTAGAATGATGCTATAGAATGGCTAGGAAACACATTTATGGGTGGATAGATCATCGTTAGACATTGAAACTGTGCCATAACAGACAGATTCACATTGTTTGGGCATTCATGTCCGTTGGAGGAATCCGTTATGATGCTCACTTATTTAACCCGTCAGACGCTGCGTCGGGACCACTTTTTTCTACCCATGATTATCTGAGACAAGAAACGAAGTGATTGTGCATGTCGAGATGGGATATCGGACCTCTCCATCTGTTGTTTACCCCGCTATCCGTTCACCTACCCCAACTTATTTGTTAATAGTGAGAATTTCAATCAAGCACACTGAGCGCTAGAGAAGTCTATTGAAGAAGTTCTGAAGAAGTTTATGGATGATAAAGCTATGTCTGAGGGAGTACAAGCATCGTTGACTAGAGGATTGCAAGCTTCCTCTTCGACTGGATGTTGCTCGAAATGTGTTAACCCCATGACTGAGAAGAGAAATAAGCATCGCGATGATCTGGCTAATGCAAAGAAGATCTCGTCAATCTTACTAGATGATATCCTACCTTTGGTTGGCGTAGTTAATTGTGACAAAATTCCATGGGAATTCGAGTACACTTTGATCACCGTGTACATACTGAAGGGAATACGCGTAGTTGGAACCCAACTAGGAAAGATCCCCACATTGAAGAACAATGACTTTAAACTTGGAGAAAGAAAGAACTATGCGATGCTCGCTCCCCATAGATATTTGATGAAGACGAATAGGAAGAAGCCTCACATAGTCTCTCAGCCTTGGATTAAAGAGCTCGCACATTCCATGATACAAAACATAATGAAGATCCCTCATTTTGGTCGACATTTGGAGATTAATTCTTGCGTTAAACTCCTCTTGTTGTGCTATTATGGAGGATATATGTGGCTCGACAGGTGCATTACTATGGATCCGATGCTGATCCACCTGATAAAAAGACTGAGCATGCAGGGACTTGACCATCAGCAGTTCTACCTAGGGAAGACCTCAGATCACTCCCTGGCACAACGCATTAAGGAAGCATACGATGAAGTTGAGAAGGGAAAGTGAGGTTATAAGGTAGCCTCCATCTAGGATGGCACAGTATGCCTATCTTGCCAACTCATAGTTGGCAAGATCATCAGAAAGAACCTCCCCACGTAGGTCACTGGGTTCGTGGTGGACCTAGCAGGAAAATGCATGGAAGGGATGCAAATGAATTGGGTGAGCTACCTCGTCAAAAAAGCTCAAGAAATACTTTTTCGAAGCACAAGATCAGGGATACGAGTTCCATTTCAACTGGTTTCTTATGCTGATCGCATTTGTCGCTTGGCAAATGCTGGAGGGAGCAAATTTTCCAGAAATTGAGCCATCATAGCCACTAGTAGCTACATTTTCTACCTTATGGCATATGAATGATATTTCGAATTAATGGCAGTCGAACACAGTGTTCCATGCCTCCTATCAACAACTAAAGGTTTCTATCTAGTCTTTCCCAGGCATGACACTGTGCACTCTGCACCAGTACAAACCACTAGCTAAGTTTTGTGCAGATCCACACTTTATTTATATTACTGCTCATAGAGATTAGAGTAAGGAGGAATTACAATCCTATTATCAGTTGACCGATGAAGACATGGAACAGATCAAGAAGGAGTGGCCAGTGGAGTTCCTTGTACTGATTGATTATGTAGAACTCTCCAACCCTGACATCATCATAATCCCCTTGGTCACATGGTTCGAGCATGCAGGATAGACAACTGATAAGAAGAAAAAGAAAAAAGAGGAAGTTCAAAACATAGAGACTGATGAGGAGGACAGTGCCTCAGAAGAAAATAGACATGGCTTGCCCTCAGGAGGAGGAGGATATGAAGTAAATCAAGAAGTAGGAGGGGAAGAAGGATAAAAACAAGGAGAAGGTGAAGCTACACCATCGAAGGATCCCCCTATCGAGGAAAAAACATCGAAGAAGAGGAAGGTTTCTCCACAAAAACCTTCAGCAAGAAAGAAGACCCGCACCAGTAAGCTCCATCTAGAGGCTACGCTCACAGAGGATGACATCGGTCTAGTCCACGGAGCAATGGAGGATGCATCCAAGGACCTCTTACAAAGATATGGCATGAAGAAAGAAGATTTATATGTAAAAGTTGAGAAGGAACTAAAGGAAATTCAATGAGCCATTCAATTGAGCCGTGTAGTACCTACTGTGCTTTCCTTGTCGGAGATTGTAGAGTTGGGGGATGTGTTAGAAAAACAGGACCGCAGAGCAATAAAATAAAACAAATGTAGAAACAAAACACAGAAGACACACAATACAAGAGAGACACAGATTTACATGGTTCACCCAGTGTGGGCTACGTCCACCAGAGAAATTGCCAGGTCCTTCCTTTATTATTATCCAGCAAATGAAGGGATACAACCTACAACAAAACCTGCTGTAACTTCCTATTCTTTCTCTCACAGTCTCCTCTCTTAGAATACAATATTCACCATCATACATAGCTACAATACATTTCCCTCATAAAAGAGGGTTGCCTTCTAGGGCAAAAAACCCTAACCTAATCTCTACCGTTAGATCTGCGACCTTATAATGAACAGTCCAGATTTATAATGAAATTACAATATACTTTTACAAGGAAATTTTTTCTTCGGGGGCTTTGGCCCCAAACCCCCATCAGAGGACGCTACCCCCGAACCCCCGCTGGGGGCCTGCTTGCCCCCAGACCCCCCAGCCGGGGGGATAGACCTCTGCACTCCCCCGCGTGGAAGAGTGTACACACTTCTGGGGTGTAAATACTTCATGGGGTATAAACACGGCTGAAAGCAAGGACCTCTGAATCAGGAAGATAATTAGGCTCCACAACCAACAGGATGAACCAGACCAACTTTGAAGACTGGTAGATGCAACAGAGGCTCGACTTCGACGAGTCCAAGAGGAAAAGGAAAAGGATGTAAAATCCCTGAAGAAAGAGAAAATGGAAATATTAGAGCAATTAAGAGTTGCGCGGTACTGTGTAACTGCATATGAAAACAAGAAAGATGAGTTCCTGGTGATGCTCGAGGAAGACAAAGTGAAGATACAGAGGGAAAAGGACCAGCTCCTCGTAGATAAGACTGCAGTCAAAGAAGTAGTGAGCAAAGCACTTCGTTTTGTGTCAGGCTTGGCACAGGAGGAACATGAGGTAGTTGAGGTTCAAGTGATGAATCTTGTTGAGGCCATCCAGCAGCTTCATGGAAGGGTAACAAAGTTGGAGATCCAAGAAATTTCAAGCACTCCATAGGAAGTATGCGACCAGAGCAAGGAAGCCGCTAAGAGCGCAGTGGAAAGGATCAGAGTCCTTGTCTCAGAATGTAAGAAACTAAGAAACATAAGTGCACAGACCTACAAACTCCTCACATAAGACCCAAAACTTAGAATGTTGGAAGCACATCTACAGGAGGCACAACAACAGGCACTAATAGTTCAAGTGCAGATGAAGTCTCTCACTGTAGTCGAGAGAATGAAGAGATCACAAGAACAATGCATGTTCCAGTAGCATATTATTGCCATCCAAGGCAGAGTAATGGAAGTCACACAGAGGCTACAACTGGTGCAGGATGAAGCCTACATGGTGTTTGAAGAGATCAAAGGACAAGGTTCACAACTAGACCAAGTGGTTGCGACAGTGGAACAACGCTTGGAAGGGCTTGTTACAAAGAAATTGATCCAGGGGTTTGCTGAGCAGGAAGCTCAGGAGAAGCAGCAGGTCGAGGAAGCTCAAGGTCTTTGAAGCAGCTTTGCCCAGATCTGAGTGACTCAAGATGAGTCACAGGTGAGTGTTGGGGGCATGTTGGCCCTCAACCAAGTTTTGAGGAAACATTGGTCGAGTTTGACCACTTTTAGACTTCGATAGGCTGGTCGAAGATGGAACACCCAGGCAGAGATGAGATTGTTGGATATCACTTGCTTTGTGGACCCAACAAGGGGTTCACTAGTGTTTTGGGTATTAATGTTTATGGGATGTCAGTCCATGGGTTTACCCATGTTTAGGCCTTTTTGTAAGGGATGTAAAGAAATAAATTGTTGATATTATGGTAGCTATGGGAGGTATTTACCTCCACGTGTAAACCTGACAAGAATAGAATACTCCGGAAAGAAAGAAGAAACCCTAATGAGTTGGATAATAACCCTAGAAGACTTGTCGACTCAAGAGGATAATTTATATTAGGTTATTAGCCTCCAAGAGAAGAAGTCGGCCATAAATAATAATAATATACTGAACAGACAGGTACCTAGAAGGAGAAGTCAACCCTAGTAATTCTGCCAGAACCACTATAAATACAAGGTGTGAGTCTCTCATTTGAGACATCTCAGCAGTTGCAGAGAGTTAGTTTTGCGCAGTGCAGTTGCAGTCTTGCGCGTAGGTTTGGAGGAAAGCTGTTGGTGCAGCTGTTGTAACTAACAGTTACGTTTTGGCTTGGACTATCTCTTGGCTAAGGTTTGGACTATCTGATCAGCTCTTTGTGATGCGTTATCCTTGGGGAAAGGTGCAATACCCTTTGTTTGGCTATCTAGCCTAGGGTTTGCTTCCGGAGTGATTCTCTGTCAAGGTTAAGGTGCTCGGAGGGTGGCTTCGGCCTATGGTTGGGTGATAAGGGTATCGTCAATGGTAAAACGAGAACACATCCTTCATATTCTAACAAGTTATGGGCCCACACCTCCTTCACTCAGTCTAAATGCTGGAAGGAAGCATATCCGCTAGGATATTGATCTCACTGAGGAACTGCCGCTAGGATTACTAGCAGGAGCAACATCTAAGACATTGCAGCTAGGGTTACTAGCTGGTGTAGCTGCAGAAACCCTAATCCTCTTGTTGAGGCACCTTATGTGAAGGGATTGACCTAATCTCCAGACAGATCAATGCACCCTAGCCTAGCGCATCTCCTGGTACTCTCAGAAAGCCAAAACGTGAAGTTTGAATTTTTGGTCAAATCTAGGGTAAACCAAGTCAAGCAGCCATGACTTACTCTATGAAGTCAGATAACAAGTTAGTTGGAGCCTCTAACTTCAGAGTGTGAAAGAAAAGGATTGACCTCATCCTTGCCAAGAATAAAGTGTTGGATATCGTGAAAGGAAAGATTGTGAAGCCAGATTTTGAAGAAGGAAAAGAGAAGGAACTGTAGAACATTGCAGCTATGGAGAAGTTCAAAGACAATGATATCAATGCTATGAATATCATAGTGGAATCTATAAAATACCACTTGATACCCTACATCTCCCATCTTGACTCATCGAAAAATATGTACGATGCCCAAACAAATCTCTTCTCAGTCAGAAACATTGGACAAGTAATGAGTCTGAAGAATGAGCTCTATGACATGAAGATGAATGATGACGGCAGCATAACTTCATACTTTGTGAGAATCTCTCAGTTAAGAGATCAACTACAAGCTATTGAAGAGATCATCTCAGAGAAGGAGTTGGTAAACATAGTACTCAATGGTCTTCCTAAGACGTGGGATGCATTTGCCGCAAGCATGAACACAAGAAAGGTGTAGCACACCCATTTGCTTACAAAGGCTTTTAACGCACTATATAACAATCTGTAAACACTTACGTTGGATTTACATAACACATATAGTCTAGTATATACTCCACATGCATTTAACAATTACACACATTCAACACAGAGTATTCATATGAATTACTGCCATAATCAACAAGTAATTAGCTTTTCATATTAATTCATATACACAGCGGAAAACATGATACATAATATATACAGCATAGTCATGCCAAAATGTGATAAGAACATAGTTAGATACTTATCTTGTGACAGTGGTGAAATCCACCAACCAAGTGCAAGCCTTACACAAACCTCCCAGCTTTAGACCGCACTGCTTATCATCTCAACAGTGGGTCACCCCCGAGTTGGGACTGAGCTCTACCCCAAGGCAAGGAATCCTAGGCTAGGCTGAGGTTATAGGGAAAACAACACAGAAATATCTGGAAGGATTCTTCCCAAAGATGCCATCTTACGCCCACTACTACCAGACTCTCATTCCCCACATGCCTGTTCCGCCCGGGAGTATACACCTACACATGCACAGTCCATCGGTGCTAACCTCCCTCTCTGGGTCTCGGCAACAGGCTGGATCAGGAAGTCTCAGAGCCTGTAGCTGGTGCTGGGCACTCTCTGGAAGAAACCACTTCCCAGAAAACTACACCTGGAAAGAGTTGCTCATAGGCCTGACAAACTGCCTCTTCCAACCACAGTTGCCTCCCTCACCAAAAGAGAGGTCATACACAAGCTCAGCACAAAGCTTACTCTGGCCAGCATGCCACGCGCAGTTCAACACTACGTGGCTGCAATAGCCAATTGGGAAAAACAGACACGCGCTTCCTAAACAGGTTCAGTAATCATGGGATAGTCTCACAGTTTTTGGTTTCAGGATTGTACGAGGGTATTCTTGCAGAGATCGAACGTGTTCACGCTCAGACGGTCCGGCAGAATGGAGACCCCCTCCCATGGTTCATCTCGGTTATTATATTTTCATGCACCAGGGTTGACACTTGTCACCCTGGAAATGCATGCGTTCCCACAGCATGCATCCCTTTTTCATGTTTTCCCTTGCCAGGAACTTAGGATAAAAATAAAATACACATGTCTTTTGGGATTAATATTAAAATATTATTCCTAGGCTTAATCCCCCTAGGCTTAGCCCCTAGACTCAACACTTAGCCCCTTTTTCCCACCTTCCAGTCCCTAATCCCTTGCCCACTCTGTGGATGCTCATTCCCCCTTCACTCATTCATTGTGGTCGGTCTGCACCTGGCAGTGTTTATATTTTATTAATCATTCTGCATACATACAAGTACAATAGCAGGCTCCTGGCCTTCAACACTTTGGCTCCCTGGCGTGACAAACACATAAGCCTACCAGCTTATACAAAACTTGGCTCACCAGCATATAGAACATGTTTACAATTCATTTCATATACCATGATTTTCAACGTGGCTCGGCCTTGGGGACACTACAATCCCCCTCCCCTTATTTTTTCACTGTCCTCAGTGCAACTTACACTGCCTCTGCAAGTTCTTCAAAATTTTCAAAAAGATGCGGGTACTTTGCCCGCATAACTTCTTCATGCTCCCATGTCGCGTCCTCAGAACCGTACCAGGTCCACTAGACCTTTACAAGCTCTATAGCTCGATTCCGGAGCTATTTTCTTTTCCTGTCCAATATGCGCACAGGATGCACTTGTAGGACACCTTCTGGTTCCACTTGAATCACAGTCTAATCGATAACATGATTAGCATCAGGTACATACTTCTTAAGCAGTGAAACATGAAACACATTATGTACAGTCATAGATGCAGGTAATGAAAGCATGTATGCAACTGGCCCAATCCTTTCCAGGATCTCAAATGGCTCACAAAATCTTGCTGCCAACTTGGCGCAACTTTCCAGCCTGAGGGAACTCCTGTTAGTTTTCACTTTCAGGAAAACATGGTCACCCACTTTGAATTCTCTATGGGTTCTATTACTATCAGTGTAACTTTTCTGCCTGTCCTGGGTAGCTTTCAGATTCTATTTTATTTTTATCATTTGATCTTCCATCCCTTTGAGTAGTTGAGGTCCAACTACTACTCTGTCAGCTGGATTATCCCAGCTCACTGGAGTGTTGCACTTTCTTCCATAAAGCACTTCGAATGGGCTCATCTTCAATGATGCATGGTACCCATTATTGTAGGCGAATTCTACCAAATGCAGGTAGTCTTCCCACCTTGATGGTTTACCCATCACATACATTCTCAGCATGTCTTCTATTACTATGTTTACTCTTTCTGTCTGTCCATCACACTCGGGATGATATGCTGTACTAAAGTTCAGATTCTTTCCGAATCCTTTGAACATTCCTTTCCAGAAATTCGAAGTGAATTTCGGGTCCCTATCAGACACAATTGTCTTAGGAATTCTATGCAAGCGTGCAACTTCTTTTAAAAAGATATCTGCAACATCAGCTACCCTGTGGATGGTTTTCAGTGGAATAAAATGGGTAGCTTTAGTAAGCTTGTCCACCACGACCATGATTGAATCATGCTGCTTGCTTGTTCTGGGCAATCCTGTGATAAAATCCATTGTTACCACGTCCCATTTCCATTCAGGAATAGGTAAAGGCCAGCAACTCTGTTGGTTGCCTATGCTCCGCCTTAACCTTCTAGCACTCCATACATCTGGCGATGTATTCTGTGATTTATTTCTTCAAACCCGGCCAAAAATAATGGCTTTTGACTGCTGCCACAGTCTTCTGATATCCAGGATGTCCAGCATAAGCCACGTTATGCATCTCCTTTAGAATTTCTAGCTTCAATTCTCGGACATTAGGTACATACACTCTGTTTTTATATAGAAGTAAACCATTAGTTCCCAAGGTGTAACTTTCCTTGGTCTGTGGTGTCTCACACTGCTGTAGATTTGCTACAAGATTTTTGTACTGCAAATTAGCATTTGCAGCTTCAAGAATTCTGTCTTTAATCTCAGTCTGGTACATGCTAATGGATGTAGCATGTAAGTCGTGCACTTTTCTGCTGAGTGCATCAGCCACCTTATTTTCTTTCCCTTTTATATGCTTGATATCAAAGTCATATTCGCACAGAAACTCCAGCCATCTGATTTGCCTGGCATTTAAGGTCGGCTGATTGAATAAATACTTTAGACCGTTATGGTCTGTTCTCAACTTGAATCCCTTGCCCATGAGGTAATGTCTCCATTTCCTCAAGGCGTGGATGATTTCTGCCAGCTCTAAATCATGAGTGGCACAATTCTTCTCATGTTCCTTCAACTTTCGGGACTCATAACAAATTACAAATCCCTCTTGGCTGAGAAATCCTCCCAGCCCCTCCTTACATGCATCTGTGCACACTACATAATCCTTATCTGGATCTGCTATCTTCAGGATTGGAGCACTGGTTATCAGTTGCTTCAATCGCTGGAAGTTGCTCTCACATTCTTCAGTCCACTGGAACTTCTTCCCCTTCCTTTGCAAGGAAGTGATATAATGGGCTATCCTTGAGAATCCGACTATAAACCTCCTATAGTAGCCTACCAGACCCATAAAAGATCTAACTTCAGCCACACTCCTCGGCACTGGCCATTCTCGAATGGCTTGTACCTTTTCAGGATCCACAACGATCCCTTCTTCAGATATTATATGTCCCAAGTAATGGATCTACCTTTGGTAAAATGAGCACTAGCTCAGTTTTGTGTACAGTTGGTGTTCTCTCAACACCTGCAGCACCATTCTTAGGTGTTGCTCATGTTCTTCCTCTGTCTTGGAATACACCAAGATGTCATACAGGAATACTATGACAAACTTGTCCAAATAATTTCTAAACACACCGTTCATTAAGCACATGAAAACAGCAGGCGCGTTGGACAATCCAAACGGCACCACTGTGAACTCATAATGACCATACCTTGTTCTAAAGGTGTTCTTGCCAATGTCATCATCCTTTATTCTCACTTGGTGATATCCATATCTGAGATATATTTTTGAGAATATTTTCGCATCCTTCAACTGATCAAAAAGATCATCAATCCTTGGTAGAGGATACTTGTTCTTGATAGTGACCTTATTCAACTGTCGAAAATCAATGCACAGCCTCAACGTCCCATCTTTCTTCTTCACGAATAGGACCGAGGCTCCTCACGGTGACACACTGGGGCGAATGTAAACCTTCTTTAGTAGCTCTTCGAGCTGCAATTGCAACTCTTTCAGCTCTGGTGTACTTATTCTATAAGGAGCTTTCGAAACTGGAGCTATTCCAGGCATCAAATTTATAGAAAAATCAATGTCCCTCCTCGGAGGTAGTCTAGGTACCTCCTAAAATACATCCTTGAACTCCTTGAGTACTTCATGGTCTTCCAAATTTGATACTACATCTTGGGATGCTTCTTCCACCCGAGCTGCAAATAATTGACAGCCTTTCCGGTAACATTTCTTCAGCTTCATGGCTGAGATTCCCCTCACAGCCACGGCTCTAGGAATTCCTTGGATTGTTACCTGATTTCCCTATTCGTTTAGGCATGTGAACCTCTTGTTACGACAATCCAGAAGGGCATGGTGCTGGTCCAGCCAGTCCATCCCAATTAACCAATCATATGAGCCTAAAGGAAGAATGTTCAATTCAGCCTTAGTGCTCATTCCTTTCATGTCCATTGAACAGGACTTAACCAATTCAGTGACCTTCCTCTTGGTCCCTGTGGCCAACTGCACTAGCCAAGACCTCTCATGTTTTCTCTTTGTTAGATGCAAACTTTCCACCACTCTAGGATCTACATAACTATGGCTAGCCCCTGAATCAATTAAAATAACAAGGGGTCGGTTGTTAATCATACCTTCCACTTCAATCATGTGTGATTGAAATTATGCTTGCTTGTTGTCCAGGGCTACATAGATCCTCGGCATTCTGTTGCCCAAATCGTCCACTGTTTCAGCTTGCTGAACAGTATGTACAATTCTTGCCTTACCATTTTTATGGGGACAATCTCGGTACTTGTGGTTTCCTTGACAACCCCAACACTGAATGGGCGTCATTCTCTCTATTTGTGCTCCCTCTTCAGTCCTTCTCGGCTCTCTAAATGATGGCTGTCCCTGACGACTGTCTTGGAAAAAGGTAGGCTCGTCTCCCTTCTGCCTCTGTTCTTTCTTAAACCTCTTCTGGTCATCCCAAGCCTTCCAAAAGGTAGGCTTTTCTCTTTGCTATTCGTATAAGCATTTCTTCCTTCTTATTGTTTCTTCCATAGTCTTAGGATCATCATATTGAATCTTGTCACCAATGGAAGGTGGAAGTCCACTCAGATACCTCTGAATCTTAACAGCCTCGTCTTTGATGAATGGAACATACTTCAGTAGTTCTAGAAAACTTCGTTCATACTCATCAATGGTCATATTGCCCAACTTGAGTTCGAAGAACTCCTTCATCTTTCTATCATAGTATCTTTTAGTCAGGTATTTCTTCTCAAAATACCTCTTAAATTCCTTCCAAGTGACCTCTTTCTCTCTGATGTGCTGCACCTGCACAAACTGATCCCACCACAAGGATGCTTTTCCTTTCAATTGGTACATTGCAATTCTTCCTTCTTCATGGGTAGAATAATTCTGTAGTTGAAAGTATTTCTTCATGCCCAACAACCATGTCTCGGCATCTTCCTCCTTCTTATGTTCTCCATCGAATGTTGGAGGCTTAATCTTGTTCATCTCTCCTTTCAATTCCTCCTTTCCAGATTTTTGATGTTTTCTGGTAGGGGACGGGCTTGGACTACTGTGTGTCTTACTGTTAGAATGTCTTTGGGAGCGAATAAGATGTCGGCTACCACTCCTCGACCTACTTCTTCTCCCATGGGTTCTGTGACTCTCTGTCGTACTTGAGTCTTTTCCCTTCTCGAGTTTCTTCTTTATTCTTTCTAGACTCTTCAAAAATTTTAGGTTTAATGCACCTTGCCGGTCCCTAACCTTCATGAGCTTTCGACTATCATCTCAGCGATCCTTGGCCTCTCTTTGAAATCCTTCAAGCATTTTCATTATGTGTTCTTCCTTATCCTTCTCCTTTCCATGCCCATTGGAGTTCGATCCTTCGACTCCCAGGTTAACATCCTTTCCTTCCTGTCCATCTTCTATTTCAGGGTTAATCTACACTCTTCCCCACTCCATACTCGGCATTGGTTAACTGGAATCCTGACCTTTTTTGAACTCTGCACACGCACTGTGCACTTCAATTCGAAGTTTTTCAGTCCATTAAACCTTCACGAGCAATCCACAATATTTATAAGCTAGTTTGAACAAAATAAAAGACATTTCGTTTTAAATAAGTTTCTTGAACTGGAAGTATTATGTATCTCTTCCATTTCTTTGCATTTTGCGGCAATTTCCCAACAGTTATGGTACTCATCAATCTTCTGCAATATAATGCGCAGACGACTTGAATTTTGTCGAACCTTCGTTTCTTGAAAATTCTTCATCTTTCGTGACAATCGATTTTAAGAAAGTGTTTCAATTTCACGAATTTTTTGAGCTCTGTTCAGCTTTGTATTTTTCGGGTGTTCGAAACTTTAGTTTTCGGTATGTTGGGACTTTCGGCCTTCGGTACCCAGGACTTCAGGTTTTCAGTACCCTGGAGTTCATTATACAGTGACTCCCCTCCTCTGGTCATTTCAATTGCCGAATTCCAAAATTCTGATTTACTTTACCCTCCTGCCCACAACACAGCTATCGCCCTCTACCATAGTGGTACGTGGTGCTTTCTCGGAGGATCCTCGTCACCTTCGGTGATGTCATTAGGGTCCCACCACTCTTGCCTTGTCTTCCCACTCACTGGCACGTGGTACTCTTCATGTGTCTACGTGGCACAGCTCCCGATTGAAGCTTCGGCTGTCGGGGTTTCGTGATCCCCGTCGACATGAGTTCCTATCCTCATGAACTCTCGATCCCCGATTTTCCGATGTGCCTTTTTTCCGATGCGATTGACTATTCAATGGTCCCTCAGTCCTTCGGCATTTCGGGGTTCACAATATCGCGAATCCTAAATGCATAAAATTTTCGGACTTTCTCGTTGCAAAAACCCGAACGACGTGCCACCTATCCACCTCTCGGATCGTGTGGCCCCCACATGGTTCTTTTGTCCGTCGGGATATTGCATTTCGTGATTTCGCAATTCCTATTGTAGTGATGTTGGGATTTCCAACACCCAATCCCCGATATGAAATTCCATGCGTAAATCCAACGGTCGGATCTTTCTCACATCGAACGGTCTTTACAGACCCTGAGATTTCCCGAAGGAATCTCGTCCGTTCATCGGAACTTAGTCACATGCTAATGTCTCAACAGTATGGTCGGGATTTATCATGACAAAAGTCTGAGTTCTTGTCATCGGAACTTCCGAATCCCTGATCCTCGAAACAGTTAGTCTCACAACACGTGGCCATCTCAAATCGGACGGTCCATGACTATTCCAGGGTTTCCATCATGGAAAGTCCCGATCCCTTGTTACCAGGACTCCCGATATCGCGATTCCCGATTTCCCAAAATGGAAAATCTCACGACACATGTCCTCCGTCTTTCGGACGGTCTAGATCTATTTCGGAGCTTTCACCCCAGGTCTCTGAGATTTAACCTTAGAACATCTCCAGACAGATCCTACGGCTGACGGGTTTTCTGGTCGAGATCTGACGGCTCAAACGGTTCCTAACCAATTCGGAATTTCACATATCGCGATTTTCCCACATTCCTATGTATTTCAAAAAGGAATTTTAATTCCTACGCAGATTTTTCCAAATCCAACGGTCGCGAGGGCTTGCCTTCCCTCCTGAACAGATCCTAAGGTTCTAACACCATTGGTGTAGAGACTTGTCTCTCTGTGGCCATAGACCACACCGACTGCGGTTTCACTGCATCGCTAAACCTCCTGAGCTCGTAAGCGCAATCAAGCAACTACTTGACACTCTGGAACAACCCAAGGTCTGAAATTGGCCATCCCAGGCCCAATTTCCTTCACATTCTCGGTCCAACGACCACTCCACTGGCCCATCTAGGCTCAGCGTCGAAACCTTGGATCTGATACCAATCTATAGCACACCCATTTGCTTACCAAATCTTTTAATGCACTATATAACAATCTGTACACACTTACGTTGGATTTACATAACACATATAGTCCAGTGTATACTCCACATGCATTTAACAATTACACACATTCAACACAGAGTATTCATACGAATTACTGCCATAATCAACAAGCAATTAGCTTTTCATATTAATTCATATACACAACGGAAAACATGATACATAATATATACAACACAGTCATTCAAAAATGTGATAAGAACATAGTTAGATACTTATTTTGTGACAGTGGTGAAATCCACCAACCAAGCGCAGGCCTTCCACGAACCTCCCAGCCTTAGACCGCACTACTCTTCATCTCAACAGTGGGTCACCCCCTAGCTGGGACTGAGCTCCACCCCAAGGCAAGGAATCCTAGGCTAGGCTGAGGTTACAGGGAAAACAGCACAGAAATATCTGGAAGGATTCTTCCCAAAGATGCCATCTTACGCCCACTACTACCAGACTCTCATTCCCCACATGCATGTTCCACCCAGAAGTATACACCTTCACACTCACAGTCCAGCGGTGCTAACCTCCCTCTCTGGGTCTTGGCAATAGGCCGAATTAGGAAGTCTCAGAGCCCATAGCTGGTGCTGGGCACTCTCTGGAAGAAACCACTTCCTAGCAAACTCTTTCACCTGGAAAGAGTTGCTCACAGGCCTGAAAACCTTCCTCTTCCAACCACAATCGCCTCCCTCACCAAAAGAGAGGTCATACACAAGCTCAGCACAAATCTTACTCTGGCCAGCATGCCACGCGTAGTCCAACACTGCGTGGCCACAATAGCCAATTGGGAAAAACAGACACGCGCTTCCTAAACAGGTTCAACAATCACGGGATAGTCTCACGGTTTTTGGTTTTGGGATTGTACGAGGGTATTCTTGCAGAGATCAGACGGGTTCACACTCAGACAGTCCAGTAGAATGGAGACCCCCTCCCACAGTTCATCTCTGTTATTATATTTTCATGCACCAAGGTTGACACTTGTCACCCTGGAAATGCATGCATTCCCACAACATGCATCCCTTTTGCATGTTTTCCCTTGCCAAGAACTTAGGATAAAAATAAAATACACATGTCTTTTGGGATTAATATTAAAATATTATTCCCAGGCTTAATCCCCCTAGGCTTAGCCCCTAGACTCAACACTTAGCCCCTTTTTCCCACCTTCCAGTCCCTAATCCCTTGCCCACTCCGTGGACGCTCAGTCCCCCTTCACTCATTCATCGTGGTCGGTCTGCACCTGGCGGTGTTTATATTTTATTAATCATTCTGCATACATACAAGTACAACAGTAGGCTCCTGGCCTTCAACACTTAGGCTCCCTGGCCTGACAAACACATAAGCCTACCAACTTATACAAAACTTGGCTCACCAGCCTATAGAACATGTTTACAATTCATTTCATATACCATGATTTGCAACGGGGCTCGTCCTTGGGGACACTACAAAAGGAGTATCCAACATTTGAAGAACTTTGGACCTGCTGTGCTCAAGAAGAATAAAGGATCAGTGCAAAAGAGAAACCCCAAAAGAAGTATGGTGATCAAGCCTTCACAACAAGATTCAAGAGCTTCAGTAACAAAAGGAAGTTTGGTTCAAGGAGGAAGCCAAATCAAGAGAAAGACATTTTAGAACTACAATACTTCAACTATCAAAAGTATGGTCACTACAAGATTCATTGTTCCGAGCTAAAGAAAAGGAAGGAGAAACACGAAGCAACAATTGCCGAAGAAAAGGAACCTACAATGAAGACTAAGCAGGATGGAAGATACTTCTTCTTCTAAAGGTAACAAAACTCTTCTTATTTCTTGTACATATCTTGTTTGCATCGTCTTTGTACATATCTTGTATATCTATCTCTTGGAAGATAATGTGTTCCAAGAAGAACTATACCTATGGAAGAAAAACAAGATAAGAATGGATATCATTAGATAAATACACATGAAAGGATGAAATACAAATCATGTGGAAGCTATTGCAAGATAAGCTGAATCAATCATGAAGAGACTTAGAAGAAGCAAAGACAGAAAGAAGTCAACAGTTGAGAGAAAATTGGAAAAAGACTTATGACGTTTTGTAGAAGACAACAAGACGGAAGCATGGATTATGTTAGACAAAGAGAGCCAATTATATATTGTAGAAGACAAGAAGGATGGAGATGGAAGCGTGGACTCTGTTAGACGGAGAGAGCTGATTATATACACTCATACATGAAGCAAGGATTAGGAGGGAGCTAATCCTATGATCCATAGAAGATGATGAGGTATATATCCATGATATCATCCATGAAAGACAATACGTATCCAGTTCAACCTCATAAGAAGCCTTCTTCGAAGAGAAGATTTAAAGTATCCATGGTTATCCATCCACATCCATGATCTTGTGATGAAAGAAATAAATAGAATCTTTAGGGCATGGAATCTACTCCATGGACACAAGAGCTAAACACGAGAAAGAACATGAAGATTCAAAGAAAGAAAGAGAAGCCAGAACAACCAGTCATTGTATCAAGAATCACAAGATTGCCAGCCTGATATAAACTCAATAAAAGCAATCAAGTAGAGGAACTGAGAGTCGTGATGAAGAACAGTGTATGGAAGACTTATGAATGAAAGCATTGCGAGATCTAGAACTAGAGGTTCTCCCAGATGGAGGGAGAAGACTATGATGATTATTTGTTCTAGTAAACTAGACTTATCTCTACATGAGTCATTATATCATCTGCAACATCCATAAGTTGGAGTTATAAATCAGATGAATGCAAAGAATACTCTCCATAGAAATTGAATAAAGAGCGTATGAAGAAGCAATCTCAAAACTTTGAGGCATACAAGAAAGAGACCCTTGTATGTAGATAGAAGAAGATAACTTGGTGAAGAACCTCCAGTGCACAACAGAAGCGTGGTGAATATTTCCTATAACATCAAGATGATTACTCAATAGATCAGATATCATGATAACAAAAGAAGTGCCACATGGATATGTTCTAGTTTTCCAACAATGATATACTCTATTGTTCAAAGCTACATGAAGCCTTCACAGAAAAATCAATGTTCCAGACTAAAGTACATCTGTCACATACCCACTACCTCAATCGCATTTTTCCGGTCGTCGGCCGAATCAGAACCCTCGAATTACCTATGGAGGCCTAGCGCAAGCTAGCTCCTTCTCTCTTTCTCCATTCCCATGTGATCACAAGTCATGATCGCGGTTCAATTTGAACGCAGTGTCTATTTGTATTTCGCGCCTCGACACTACAGTAATGTCTAATCTTTCGACTCTGCAAACACCGAACCCCGACAAGGCTAGCGACCGCCCAATAGAGATGAATCCCTAAGGGGTTAGAAAATGGTCAATAGGAACAAATCCCATCAGGGGTAGAGAACAACCAATGAGAACAGGCCCCGTCGCGCAGTTAAGTTGAATACAGGTGGCAGAGAGGGAAACGTGACACGGTAGTCGACATGACAGGGGGGGGCACTTCACACGCCACACTATTCTGGACCCCCCCCCATTAAAGGCAGAATGGCAAGGGGGGTCCAGAATCCACCTAAGTGCCATTGATCATGATGAATTAATCTCGATCGTTCAAGAGTTGCGCATCCAAT
>JASDQU010738026.1:66338-79613 GCA_032191745.1 Picea mariana
AAGGGGGGTCCGGAATCCACCTGAGTGCCGTTGATCATGATGAATTAATCTCAACCGTTCGAGAGTTGCGTGTCCAATTCCGGACCTCCCCCCCCATTAAAGGCAAAATGGTAAGGGGGCTCTGGAATGCTTCCTTAGCCATAGATCTGGGCGGGTGGACTTTGGCCATCCAGATCTGCTCGCTACTTTCTCTAATGCGCATTCGCGCCCCACCGTAAAACTGACATCTCTTCCTCACATCGGACGGTCATTACAGACCCTGAGATTCTCCGAAAGAATATCGTTCGTTCATCTGGTTTATCATTACGAGAGTCCGAACTCTCTATCACGGGACTCCCAAATTCTCGGTCCCTCGTTTCCTGATACAGTTAATCTCTCGACACGTAACCTCCGTAAATCGGACGGTCCAAAACTGCTCCGGGGTTTCCACCTAGGAAAGTCCCGATCCCTTGTCGCCAGGACTCCCGATCTAACGATTCCTGATTTCTCGAAATGGGAGATCTCACGACGCGTGGCCTTTATCAATCGGATGGCTCAAATCTATCTTGGGGTTTTCACCATGAAAAATCCTGGACTCTTGTCAACAGGAATCCCGATTCCGTGATTCCCGATTTCCCGAAATGGGAGATCTTACGACACGTGGCCTCCGTCAATCGGATCTATGCCGAGGTTTTCACCATGAAAAATCCCGGACTCTTGTCAACAGGAATCCCGATTTCGTGATTCTCGATTTCCCAAAATGGGAGATCTTACGACACGTGGCCTCCGTCAATCGGACGACTCGGATCTATCTCGGGGTTTTCACCATGGAAAATCATGGACTCTTGTCAACAGGAATCCCGATTCCACGATTCCCGATTTCCTGAAATGGGAGATCTTACGACACGTGGCCTCCGTTAATCGGATGGCTTAGATCTACTCCGGGTTTTTTCTCCCCTATACCCTGGGGTCTTAACCCTCGGGTAACTCCTGACCGATCCAACGGCTGTCGGGTTTTTCAGCCAAGATTTGACGGCTCAGACAGATTCCCTACTTGTGGGCTCTCCCACAACTTCCTGAATGTGGAAAGATCCACGGTCCGAATACTCTCATGGACCTTGGGGATCTACGGTCCTAAACTCTTTCGCTACCCATGAAGACACAGGAAATCTAAGTGGTAAGGCATTTAACGCCCTACTTTCTCCTACCAATCTAACGATCAGGTGTGACCGTAGATTTCCCGACGGAATCTCGTCCATCGATCAACATCTATCAAGGTTAAGGCACTTAACACTCCATCTTCTCCTTTCGATCTGAAGGTCGTGAGTGACCATAGATCTCTCGATGGAATCTCATCCGTCGATTCGATATTCCATCCTTATGCTGCCATCTCGGGTTTTCAAGAGGATCGTTTCTCCTCATGCAGGGTTACTAAGGATTTATGCCTTCACATTTACTTTCTGGGTTCTTGATGGGCTTTTCAAGGAGGGTATCTCTATGGGGAGATTTACTCAGGGTACTATCTGAGGCAGATAAGGGTATCGTCCACCCAAGAACCAGATATGAAGTCTGAATTAGATCAGTACGCATGTAAATAACAATTCATGAGGACATATGCCATATGTAGTCTCTTCCATACAAATATACAAGTACTAGCACTGATCAAAACATCCTACATACATTCTTACAATGAATTCATTCATAGTTTCACAGCTTATGGGCATAATCATCAGAATAAACATATATATATATATATATATATATNATGTCAGAGGCAAAATACTTATCAGAAATAACACCAGGGGTTTTGCAACTGCTGAGAGGGGTGATCGTTTCCACCCAACTGTAGGCTTAGCGACTCCCAGCGGATTTACCACTAGCTACCCCTGAGCTGAGACCATGATGCTGTGAGACTGCGTCTCCTTTTGCCAGTGACTAGGAGAGAAGGTTGCAATCCTTCCTCTCTGCGATCACTCACTCTATGTAATGCCATAGTTCTCCCCTTGCGTCTGCCCCCCAATCGCTTCCACCCCACACCTTATCCTCTTGCGAGGTTGCATGTGGCGCGATTTCCCTCGCACTGGTCAGTCATGATGGTTCTACGGATAGGTGGTTCACCTCCTTATCTCTCATTAAGCCATCTACCTACTAGCCTGCGAGACATTTAATTCGGGGCCAGCGAGCTGCTTTTGGTTCTCCGGGCTAGTGGAGTCCAAATACGGTATTAATTCTCGGTGGAATTTAACGCCACCTTTCCATGTGCCTTCCACTGCCATCGTGGTCTCTTTTTCTACACATCCCCTCTCAGCAGTCCTGCAATAAAATTCGTAATGTTATTCACATTTATTGACCTTTTCCTCAAGGTCCATTTACATCACATATTCACATTTATGAGTTTGCCATAGTTCTTGGCCAGTCCAGTTATTTTTACAAACTGGGGGAAACAGGGCATTACAACATTTGAAATCAAGCATTACATTATCCGTGATGAGTCGAGAAAGGAGAAAGTGATTCTCCAATACATACCTACACAGATGAGAAGATAAGAAGACATTTTTGCAAAGCTTCTATCCAAGATGAAAGAGTTTGCGTACTCAAGCTAGAGCTCGTGGAGATGACTTCCTTATTGAAAAAGGAAGAGATGAATCGCAAKTTGGGAGTGAGCACTGAAAAATATTATTGAGAACATTCATTTTCAAGATTGAAAAATAGTCCATCTTGGAAAGATGCTTTCCTGTTCGGAGAGTGGATTGAGATTTCTAATGGACATTTATTTCCCATTGTTGTTAACATGGGAAATGGTCCATATTGTTGATGTATCATAGAAAATGACTTCCCATTATGGTTAACATGGGGAGTGGTCTAGGGAAGTCTCTCTTCTT
Organism: Picea mariana; assembly: GCA_032191745.1. NCBI lineage: Eukaryota > Viridiplantae > Streptophyta > Pinopsida > Pinales > Pinaceae > Picea > Picea mariana. The sequence continues at coordinate 69,200 of JASDQU010738026.1, forward strand.
GAGGGTTACTTAAGAATACTGGCCTTCCTCGTTGGACAACGATTTCTCATTGTGGTTAACATGAGGAATGGTTTGTTTTGGAGGTTGATGCAAGACAATATTTTCGTCTTATGGTTAACTGAGGAAATGGTCCGAACAGTCATTCCTTAGGGTTTATACATTCTCTCCAGGGTGCACTTTGATTAGTGTAGGAGGAATGGCCCAGGGTGGGGAATGGTCCAGGCTAAACAATCAGGGACATGCATTCCTTAGGGTTTATACATTCTCTCCAGGGTGCACTTTGATTAGTGTAGGAGGAATGGCCCAGGGTGAGGAATGGTCCAGGCTTAGAAATCAGAAACAATCATTCTTCCCTGTTTGAGAAGAATAGGGCAGATAGCTCATTGTTGATGTTCTACACTGAGGGCAAATATTCTTTCAGATCTCACAGATGTGAGTGAAAGATTGGCCCAGATGATTTAGTTGATATCATAACATTGTTTCTGTGTAGGTTGCTATCAAATGTTTGTTATGAAGACTATATGACAGTAGATGTATAATACTGTGGTGGATATGTTCCATTGTTCGTGACTATACGTTGCTGATCAAGTACTTGTGTGCTACTTGGTGTGGTAGTGTACCACTGGATTGTAGTTATGTACTACTATGGATAGACACAGTTGTGTTCTATTTTTGTTCTAATTGCCTTGAAGACTATCAACAGTTTATTGGAGATAATCATCAGCCAGATGAATGATGAACAAAGATTTTCTAGACAGAAAATGGTTCAGAGCATTTACTCTTCTAGATTAAAAGAATGGCTCTTGAATCACTCTGTGGAGTGAGCATCATGTCTGATTACTCAGATAGATTATGGTTTTGAGAGATGATGCAACTGATGATGATGATGGTGCTCATGATCTATTCATGATCTAGTCCATATAACTATGTTGATGCTAGCGGGTGAATGGTATGTTTTGTGCTCAAGACCATTACCTGTAATACCTCCCTAGCTAGGAGGGAGTGTTGATACTATGGTAGCTGCGGGAGGTATTTACCTCCACGTGTAAACCTGACGAGAATATAATACTACGAAAAGAAAGAAGAAACCATAATGAGTTGGCTAATAACCCTAGAAGACTTGTCGACTCAAGAGGATAATTTATATTAGGTTATTAGCCTCCAAGAGAAGAAGTCGGCCAGAAATAATAATAATATACTGAACAATAGGTACCCAGAAGGAGAAGTCAACCCCAATAAGTCTTCCAAAACCACTATAAATATAGGGCGTGAGTCTCTCATTTGACACATCTCAGTAGTTGCAGAGATCCAGTTCTACCCAGTGCAGTTGCAGTCGTGTGCACAGGTTTGGAGGAAACCTGCTGGTGCAGCTGCTGCATCTAACAGTTATGTTTTGGCTTGGACTATCTCTTAGCTAGGGTTTGGACTATATGATCAGCTCTTTTTGATGTGCTATCCTTGGGGAAAGGTGCACTACCCTTTGTTTGGCTATCTAACCTAGGGTTTGCTTCTGGAGTGATTCTCTGTCAAGGTTAAGGTGCTCGAAGGGTGGCTTCAGCTTATGGTTGGGTGACAAGGGTATTGTCAATGGTAAAACAAGCACACATCCTTCATATTCTAACATAAATAAGTAAAGAATGTAATGTAGAAGAGGGATTTAGAAGGAGGTGTAAGTAGCTAAGTGCAAGATCCAAGTAGTTCTGAGTTGCTTTGTGCAAAAGACTGCATATGTAAGGCTTTGTGTGTAATAGAGGAGTTGGCTCTATGCCTAGACCTGATTTTGGGAAGGTGGATCTGGTGCTTAGTGCACAGATCACCTATCGAGGGAGAAGCTTGGCTCTATGGCTTAGTGCATAGGTTTCAATGGATGTAAGAGATTGAAGACTAGTAAAGAAGAAGAAGTTGTTGGTGGATGTAGCCCCACACTGGGGTGAACCACACAAATCTTGTATTGATGGTTTTCTTTGTGCTATAATGTTTATACTGTGAATATTCTTAGTGCATTGAATGTTATGAATGATAGATAGATATATGAATATTTAATTCTTTGTATATGTTAAATGTGTTAGATCTCACTTATGATGTTAAGTGCGATGTGTATTTTGTCATTGTTACTGTGTCGATTTATACTTAGAGTTTGTTCTACGATTTGAATGAAGTTGATAACTAATGCATGTTGTTCTTAAGTAATCTATGAAGTAATTGTAATCACATATCTGTGTCCCAGCTTGGTTACAAACACCTGAGTCTTGTAACCCCCTCTGCCTCTACCTCGGGTGATACTTTGCCTGCTTCGCAGGTGTTGCTGAAAGGGCCAGTAGTTAGGGTTTTGTTGGTGCGTTGTTGAAGCATTGAACCCTGGGTCTGCCCTTGTGCCAACAGTGGGTGGCCACCGATATCCACCTGGATCAATCCTCTTACCTTAGGAAGCAATGGTCTCCATTACGTTGAGTGCCCGAGGGAGAGGAAAAAGTGTTTGTTGAATCTGCATCTTGATGAGCTGCTTGCCTTGTTGGAGAAGTTGCACTACTTAGCTTGTTGAAGGTTGTCACGAACCTGTGGCTGGAAGGGTTGGACCTTTTTAACCAGTCTGGCTACATGAGATTCCTGTGTGTCGAAGGAATCTTTACACTTTGTTGCAATCTTTTCGACCTACTTCTGTTGGATAGAAGGTGCTTGGGATGAGGTTGTAGTGGTTGCAGTATCCTTCTGTTCACTTTTTGAACAGATTGCGGAGAAGATGAATTTTGTAGTATGAGATACTACCTTGTGGCACTATTTAGGTGGAACAATAGTCAAAACTACCTCTGGTATTTTGTAGAGATGACCCCCAAAAGAAACAATGAAACTGTGGGGTTGAGACTCATAAACAACATGGTGCTTCCACATATATCATTGGCCTAAGAGAACATCATAGACATCCAGTGGGGCAACATCACATAATACCTAAATCTTGAAGGGTTGGATGTCGTATGACAATCGACACTGCTGGCTCACACAACAGTCTCGTCCCTAGAGAAGCCACTCGAGGTTGTATGGTTGCAGGTGTGGTGTTGTTGACAATCCCAACTGTTTGATAACCTCTGCTAAGATGAGGTTCTTTTGGATTCCACTATCAACAATAAAATGTAGTGGGGTCCCCTTCACCCACATCTGTGAATGAAAAAGGCGCTCCCCCTCTTCAGGATATGTTGGTTCTTCTGGTTGAATTGCTGTGGTTGTTACAATGGCAGTGGGGTTTTAATCGATGATCTTTCTTTTACCATCATTTTCAGAATCAGATTTTGAATCAGGGTTTGACTCCTTGTCTTTGATCTCGACCACCAATGACTATTTTGAGCGACATTCATCAGTGCTGTGCCATGGGCTTTTGTGGAAATCGCACCATTTTTCGGTGTCCTTCTTTGTCTTCCCGTGAACCTTCTTTTCCTATGGATTGGACTGGTTTTTGGGAGACTGTTTGTTAGGGTCATCTTTATCATACTTTGGTTGTTGCATATTTGTAGACCCAAACTCCCATTTGTTATGGTGCTTAAATTTCTGCTTGATTTTAACAACATATCAATAAGGAGCATTGAGTGATGAGATGTCTAGAAAATCCATTTCAATTTGGATGTATCTTTGTAGAGCCCCATGGTATTTCAGAACCAAATGTTGTTCAAAGTCTTTGTTACCTAGCTTGGTGCGCAAGGTATGGAAGGTATTGGTGAACTTTGGAACTTCTTGGCCCCTCTCTTTCCATAGTGTGGTCCATCTCATGTACTGGTCCTCATAGTTTCCAACAGGGTAATACTGTTCATTTACCGCATCCACAAAAAAATCCCAAGTGAGCTCGACCCCATATATTCCAAACTCCTCTATGGAACATTGTTCCCTATAAGTTTCCCACCAATGTTTGACATGGGGGAGAGCTTTAAGGAGTACGGAGGTGATATTTTCCCTATCGGAAAAATTACGAACAGAGAAATAACCTTTTAATAGATTTAACCATTTGTCTAGGGCATCTGCATCTATTTGACCTTCAAATACAGGAATATCAAAATTAACTTGTACCTTTAAAGGAGAGGTGCTTCCAAAGTGGTTTTTTGATGAAGATGTTCCTATTGCTATCAACAAGAGTTGAAGTATGTGGGAAAAATTCTCCATCATTTCATCCCTCTGTCACGTGAGAGCTTGCTCAAGCAACAGATTGATAGAATCTTATGCACTGTCATTTTTATTTTATTCCACCATGCAGGGTTTCTTGAGCATGCGAGAGAGATTGTCTTCAAGAGAGACAATCTCGAGACCCAACTTGCTATACTTGGACCTCGTCGGGGACATGCATTGCAAAAACGATCAAGACTAGCCTGCTATGATACCATTCATCCCGATTATTTTCGGCACGAAATGAGAGCTGAGATATAATAAAGAAATGTACAGAGATATCTCAGATATCCAATATTATAAAAAAAATGTATAAGAGATGCAACCATACACACAGATATACATTAATACACAATTTTCTATTAATGAGCGAAAATGTACAAAGACTATAAAATACAGAGTGAAAGACTCGCTAGAATGGTGGCAGCTTATCTCTGAGAAGAGATGTGATGACTACTCACATCCGTGAGAAGATGATTTTACAACGAGGCTCCAAAGGCCTTTTTATCATAAAGAAAATACAAAACCCTAACCCCAGAATATGAAAAGCCAACATTTTTGAGGACCCTGTTTTGGGTAGTTTAGTGTATCAACTTCCCGAGGGCGTAACTTTGGCATACAATATCTATTTGGGGTGAACGACAACTCGTTGGAAAGGTACCTTCGAGGACATTAATTTAGGGGGCTCAATTATGCCTTTGAATATTATTGAGAATATCAATCCCGAAAAACCTTCATTTAGGCCCTCAAAATGGCCCCAGAAGTAAAAACTACTAAAAGTAGTAAATTGCCAAAATTGCTAGAAAATTGTTTTGAGCGAGTTGGAAAAGGTGGGTGGCCACCGATATCCACCTAGATAAATGCCCCTCATTTGAGGAAGTTTTTCATTTGTGAGGGGTTATTTCCCTTACAAGAATTGTACATGTGGCATAAAAGTTTACATTTATTTATTTATTTTGAATATAGCTAAGTGTAAAAGAGGGCCTTTTGCCCCTCGATAAGTTATATTAGGGGATTTTAGCCTAGGAAATTAATATTTTAATGTAAATAAATTTAAACATCTCTTCTATAATTAGAGATGCATTTCCTCTCATTTAGTCATAGTGGATTGGGGGAAAATCCCTTAGGAGGCCTGGAATTTTCTAAAATTTGTTGGAGTATCTTTGTCATGGATTTGTGTTGTGGATGGAAGACTAAGACATTTTTATTGAGGAGACTATTTATGGATTTTTTTTGCAATTTCTTTATGATACATGGCAAGGGTTTATGAATGAAAAAGGAATTACCTAGTAAGTGTTCTTTTTAAACCTTTATGGATTTATTCATTGGATGGATTAAGTGCAAATGTTCTTATCCAGTGGCGAAGGTGCATTTTCCTTGTATTTTCTTAGATGGATCCTATCTTGTAAAAGCTAGGAAGGTTTGTAGTGGACTACCTTACCTTGAAGTTGTCTTGGAGCTTGTAAAAAGGACATAGGAGGGTATCTAGGGTTTATTGGATACCCTTCTAAGGTTTGTAGTGGACTACCTTAGTCTTTATCGAAATCTGTTGTCTAAAATTCTTGTTAAAGGGATATAGGATGACTTTGTGGGGTTTGTAGTGGACTACCTTAGTTGTCACCCTATAGGAGGGTATCTAAGGATTGTATTGGACTACCTTGGACATCACCTAATATCCATTATTTACCTTCTTCAAGAGAACCCCTAGTTGACCCCATATGCCCAATGAAAAGACACTAGTCTCCATTCCTCCTATCATATTTCATGCCCTAAAAATTACCCAAACCATTTTTCCTGGATTTACTATTTACATTATTTCGAACTTAATTGACCTAAGTCCTAGCAATCTTAACCTAGGGAATCTCCCCTTGAACTAGAGAAGAGCTTGCCTAAAGTGTAGAAGAGGGTTGATGAAATGACAATGCCCCCCCCCCGCTTAGTTTTACTCAAATGGCACTTGAGCTTTTGGATTTATCTCCTAATGTGCGAGATCGTGTGGCAACAAAGAGGAATGATAATGATATTTTCTTATTATATTCATTTCTTTCTTGTATGTTATTCTCATGGGCTGTCTCTATGTGAAAATCAACATAGGAAAAATAGTTATAGGTTATACTGATTATCGTTGTTAGGTCGGATGTGATCTTTAAATTTTTGTATTGTTGTAATAAGTTGCTATTTTTTCTATAAGCCTCTTGAGCTATGTGTTATACAAATTTTCTTTATGTAAAAACTATATAAATACTATATAAGTGTTTCTTAATAAAAATTCAATAAGAGATTATAATTTTCACTTTAGTGTAAAAATATTATTAAGTGGATTCAATCCACATATCTTACAGTGTAATTTTTCATGAAGAATTATTCTCTATTGGATTATAGTATGAGAATTTGATTTCTCACTAAGAATGTTTGTTTATGGTGGATAATGCTTTTATTGGGTTGAGAGGCACTCCTTCACTATTAAGGAAACATTCTTGTCACTCTATAATACTCAAGAAAAATAACTTGTATTATTTCCTTTTGTAAGTAATAAAAAGATAAATTAATATAGACAAGATGCACATGACAGACTAAACTCTTTCAATTTCTAGAGAGACCATGACAATCTTGTGTAATAAAAAGAAAACAAAAAAACTTGTCTACCCTAAAGGGGAAACCAGGCTAGAACTAGCATAATTATCCTTAAAATATACAATTTGTATGTCCAACTAAATCTGAAATAACAACTAGGACTCCCTATGATAAAAAAACTAGATATACAAAAGAAGACTATAGAGACTATGAAGCATGTTATTTTTGGTCATGAGAAACCTGAGAAGAAGATGGTCCCATTACATCCCTGTAAGTAGTGGCAGCAAAATGTTCCACCTATGGTCGATTCGCAATAGGAGGATGGAAGGAGAGACCATGACGATAAGCTATCTAGGTCACCACTGACAGAAGATATGCATTTCCCCCCAGAGTCTTCATTCAAAAGAACTTGGAGTTATGAGTCTTGGTGTAGCTGAGGTTCGAAAGCATGTCGCAAACCTATTTCTTCTCGTCCTTGTCGTCTTTAAACTCCTTGAGTGGTATGACCTTGGCCTCCAATGCCGACATGGTCGCCTTATCTTCCTCGATCACAAATTCGTGATAAATGTAGTTGCAATCGTTTCCCTAGAAGCCTGTGATCAGCTAGCAATAGAGGAAGGAAGTTTGTGTCCTTGGGGATCCATAAGGATGAAAACCAGAGATACATAAGAAGCAAACACAGTTCTAGCAAAATCAGAGCACATCCAAACAAACCAGAATAGAACAAAAACCATGTCTTCCTCTTGTCTATTTATCTTCCAAGGAACAAGAATTCTCTCCTCTGACAAACGTACCAAGATTTCATGGTGTAACATAGGCATGAACGTCTCCATTATGCATGTTCATGAACCTAACCTCTAGGTTGTGCAAGATATCATTCTCACTTGACCGCCTATCCTCGCCATTACCAACAATAACACTTCACCACTACGAGAGTACAAACCTCTCATCATAGTAGCATGCGGGCCTTTCAAGCTTTCACTTCGATCTTCCCCTCGATCCTCTCCATTAACTTCCATAACCTGTCAATCCTCCTCGAGTACATCCTCATCATGAACTTCAATGATCCATCAAACCGTTAGAAGGACAACCTCATCAGTAACCAAGGCGAATGAAGTGGCCACCTGTGGTCTCTAGTTGGGTGTTGGCATCTCCACACCACCAAGTTAGCTTGTGGTCGTGGTGACATGCCATATGAGAAAATAATTTGTATTCTTAAAATTATATGAACCTACAAATTAAATAAATGTTTCCATGTATTAGAGACTAATTTAATCATCTTACACTTGGCTATAAATTGATTAATTTGTAACAAACCTATCAATTTGTCATAGGTTAATACACTTCATGATAATTTTAACACTTGGCAAACCTATCACTTTATCCTGGATAATTAGTATTTGTAGATAGTAAATGAACCTACCCTTTCATCTCTTAGGATAATTGTTACATGATTTTAAATTCAATCCCAATGATTTTGTTTTTATTAGAGTTCTTAATCACCATATATGATGTTTAAAATTTAAATCATAAATAGTAAATCATATTGCCTTGTACAACAAAATATATTCCATTTATTGTGAATGTTAAATTATTCACTTTAAAACCCAAATGGAGAAAAATGGTTAACTTTAAATACAACTTAAAAATATTACAAAATAACAATAATAAAATGATATTTTTATTCAATAATAATGCAAAACTTTAGAAATTGTATCAAATTGAATGATTTTTATTTGTATTCAATAATAATGCAAAAATTTAGAAATTGTATCAAATTGAAGGATTGAAAATGTAGAAAATGGTTAACTTTAAATACAACTAAAAATATTACAAAATAATAATAATAAAATGATATTTATATTCAATAATAATGCAAAAATTTAGAAATCGTATCAAATTGAAGGATTGAAAATGTATCAAATCGTATCTCATTAAATGCCACTCCTTGTCAAAGAGGAACTGATTGAAGCTCTTCGATGTTGGATTCATCAAGCCCATAAGTGTACCAAAATGATAAATACAAACAATATCACTCCATTTATGCTAGTCTAGGTTATCATAAAAACCAACGTTCCTTTGTTCAGCTATTAAAAACACACAAATGTTCAAACATAGAACATTGTACAAATTAGCATTAATAAATACATAAAACGATACAAAATTGAGCATGGCGTGGCTCCACTAAGTGAGAGAAGAGTAGAGCATCTTTAAAGAGTTCTACATTGCAGTTGCCTCTCCTCTCTCACGCTCTGAGCCTCTACTTTTCTCTATCTTGAAAAATAAGTTACAAAATTATCCAGTCATTTGAAATCAGAGAATAAAATTATCCAACCATCCTAACGCCTTGCAGAGCAGAGAATGAAGTCGCATTCGTTGTTTTCTTCATCGTTTTTGGAAAATTTATGGTATTCACTATCAAAATAGCTCAGAGAGAGATGTACACTGTACGTGCCATGACGTGAAATGCAAACCTGAAAACACACAACAAAGAAGAGCTCACGTTTTTTAAATGCAAATCTGTCGTCTCCCAAGGAAGTAACTGCGCAAAGCTTCTACCAAGGAAAAAACACTGGAAGGAGTTTAAATATACAAAACGATAATAAAAAGCTGGCATTGCACTGCATATGTACAGAGAGAGAGAAACCTCAATAATTCTCAGCAGTTTCTGGACATCTTGATTACATAGAAACTGCCATTGCCACCGTTCATGCAAATCTTCATCTCCAGGCATTCTCGGAGGTCGTCAAGACTGATGTATTGCTGCTTGGCTGGCATGGGTGACATGAGATATTTAGCGGCATGAGTGGGACTGTGGATCCABACGTATGGCTCACAACTCCCATCGTAGAAGAWGCTGCTCTTGCCTCGGGGAGCATARCTTCTGTATATATTCTTGCACCTCAGCATCTTACTGCAACCGGGYTTGAGTGTATAGGTYTTCATGAGAATCGATCCTACTCTTATCTGTATATCAACAGGCCGGTCGGTCAGGTTTCTGACMGTCGTTTTTGATTTGGCCGATCTCTTCCTCATCATCAAGCACAGCAACAATAAGCACATTATTTCTCTATACACAGATAACAAAATGAGATCGAACGTTTGTATCAAATAAAATTGTTTGTCGTTGGGCAACCCCACAATTAGATTAATTTCGGGGAAGCGCATTAATACTATAGAAGAAGCAGGCATTCATTAAATAGAAGAAGAAAATTCGTGTGGAGAAGACCGCAAAGAATGGAATCCATATATCCTATGGGCAGATTCGGATTGAGTTCTACAGGACGGTGGGCATGGCCGCATGGAGCATTAAGCTGCTGGAAGGACTGATAGTAGAAGGTGTCATAATGGCTCTTAAAGGCAAGTCTCTCTGGTTTACAAGGTTCGCCGTTACAACCAAAGCTCAGCTGCGTCACCTACAAGACTGGGTTGGCTTGGAGCCGAAGATTTCTTGCTAAGTAAACGAGGAAAAACAAAAATTTATTGGCCAAGGACGAGTACGTTAGTTTGACTTGACCAGCCAATTAATTTCCCGCCGTTTGAATTGATTGTTCATGTGGATTTGTCGGGAGAATTCTCTTTTTGTCTTCCTGGACGTCCCATCAATTTTTTTTTAATGTATAATTTTGGAAGCCGAAGTCGGTTTACATGCATGTTAATAATAACATCATTATTGGTTTCAAAGTGCCCAATT
>JASDQU010738026.1:79699-98762 GCA_032191745.1 Picea mariana
TGAAACCTATCTTGTTAACCCTAGGAAGGTTTACAGTGGACTATCTTCCCTTGAAGTTGTCTTGGATGTTGTAAAAAGGGCATAGGAGGGTATCTAGGGTTTGTAGTGGACTACCCTAGTTACTATACTATATGATAACTTTCTTAGGTTTGTAGTGGACTACCTTATGGTTTAGAAAAAATCCATTGTCTAAAAGGCTTGTTAAAAGGATATAGGATGACTTTATGGGGTTTGTAGTGGACTACCCTAGACGTCATCCTATAGAAGGGTATCTAAGGTTTGTAGTGGACTACCTTGGACATAACCCAATATCCATTCTTTACCTTCTTCAAGAGAATCCATGGTTGAATCCATATGCCCAATGAAAAGACACTGGTCTCCAATATCATCTTTCATACCCTAAAACTTACCCAAACCATTTTTCCTAGATTTATTGTTCACATTATTTCGAACTTCATTTCCCCAAGTCCTAGCAATATTAACTTAAGGAAGCAATATTTATAGGTTGTTATTTGATTTCTTATTATCGTGGTTAGGTCACATTTGATCCTTAACAAATTTTATTGTTGTAACAAGTTGATGTTTTTTTTATAAGCTTGTTGAACTAAGTGTTATGCTAATTTTCTTCATGTAACAACTATATAAACTTAAATATTTCTTAATAAAAATTCAATAAAAGAATATGATTTTCACTTTGGTGTAAAACTCTACATAAATCATTTCAATCCACATATCTAATCCACCCATCTTAAAATTAGAATTTTTCATAAAGAACTATTCTCTATTGGATTATATTATGAGAATTTGATTTCTCATGAAGAATATTTGTTTATGTCCCATAATGCTTTTATTAGATTGAGACATGCTCCTTCAACCTTATTGTCATGAAAATTAATTTATAATATTAAAATTATATGTTGCTATCAATTAAACAAACTTTTTCATGTATTAGAGACTAATTTATTCATCTTACACTTAGTTATAAATTGATTAATTCACTGACAAACCTATCACTTTGTCATAGGTTAATACCTTCAATATTACTTTTAAATCTATCACTTTGTGATGGTTAATTAGTATTTGTAGATAGTAAATGATTTTTCCTTTCATGCCAAAGTTTTCTTTTAGAATAATTGTTGTTGTTAGCATTGTTGTTGCATGGATGCAACCATCTTCACACTAAATTTATATAGTTCTAAAATTCAATGACAATAACTAAGTTAATACCTTTAATATTACTTTTAAATCTATCACTTTGTGATAGTTAATTAGTATTTGTAAATAGTAAATGACTTTTCCTTTTCATACCAAAGTTATCTTTTAGGTTAATTGTTGTTGACATTGCTATTGCATAGATACAACCATCTTCACAACAAATTTATATATATATTGTTTTTAAATTCATTGACAATGATTTTGTTTTTATTACAATGCTTAATCTAGTATATATGATCGTTAAAATTTACTTCAAATTTTTTATCACAAATTGTAAATCAAATTGTCTTGTAAACCAAAACATCTTTCATTATTATCGTGAATGTGGCAAACCCTGAAATGGTTTCCTTTAAAACAAAAATTTGAATATATATATATATATATATATATATATAAAACAAAAGTAAATTGCATCGAATTGAATGCTGGAAAAGGAAATAGTATCTCATTGAATGCGCAAGTGTACCAAAATGATAAATACAAACCTAATATAGGTTCGATGAACCATGCCCGAAGTATCACTATATAAACCAGATCATAGAAAGCAGCGTTCATTTCTTCAATTACCAAAAACACTAGAAATGTTCAAACATAGAATATCAATTAAAAAACACATAGAAATGTTCAAACTTAGAAAGTATTAATAATAAATAAATAAAACCATACAAAATTGAGCTGTGGCCTCGCTTCACTCCTGATGAGAAGAGTAAAGCATCTTGCCTTTAACTTTCAAAAGTCACAAATTCGAAGTTGCGTCTCCTCTCTCACGCTCTGTGCCTTTACTCTTCTCTATATGGAAAAATAACTGACAAAATACCACTAAGCTCAACAGTGTTGTGAAATCAGTGAATAAAATAATCCACCGAAATCCAAATTATGCCATCCTAACACCTTGCAGAGCAGAAAATGAAGTCGGATTCCTCGATTTCTTCTTCGTTTTTGGAAAATTTACGGTGTCCACTATCAAAATAGTTGATCAGACAGAGAGACGTATAGTTGAAACGCAAACCTGAAGACACACAACAGAGAGGAAATCACGTTTTTTAAATGCAAATCTGTCATCTCCCAATGAAGTAACTGCGCAGAGCTGCTACCAAGAGAAAAACACTGGAAGGAGTTTAAATATACAAAACAATAATTAAAAGCTGGCATTGCACAGCATATGTACAGAGAGAGAGAAACCTCAATAATTCTCAGCAGTTTCTGGACATCTTGATTACATAGAAACTGCCATTGCCACCGTTCATGCAAATCTTCATCTCCAGGCATTCTCGGAGGTCGTCAAGACTGATGTATTGCTGCTTGGCTGGCATGGGTGACATGAGATATTTAGCGGCATGAGTGGGACTGTGGATCCAGACGTATGGCTCACAACTCCCATCGTAGAAGAAGCTGCTCTTGCCTCGGGGAGCATAACTTCTGTATATATTCTTGCACCTCAGCATCTTACTGCAACCGGGCTTGAGTGTATAGGTCTTCATGAGAATCGATCCTACTCTTATCTGTATATCAACAGGCCGGTCGGTCAGGTTTCTGACCGTCGTTTTTGATTTGGCCGATCTCTTCCTCATCATCAAGCACAGCAACAATAAGCACATTATTTCTCTATACACTGATAACAAAATGAGATCGAACGTTTGTATCAACTAAAATTGTTTGTCGTTGGGCAACCCCACATTTAGATTAATTTCGGGGAAGCGCATTAATACTATAGAAGAAGCAGGCATTCATTAAATAGAAGAAGAAAATTCGTGTGGAGAAGACCGCAAAGAATGGAATCCATATATCCTATGGGCACATTCGGATTGAGTTCTACAGGACGATGGGCATGGCCGCATGGAGCATTAAGCTGCTGGAAGGACTGATAGTAGAAGGTGTCATAGTGGCTCTTAAAGGCAAGTCTCTCTGGTTTACAAGGTTCGCCGTTACAACCAAAGCTCAGCTGCGTCACCTACAAGACTGAGTTGGCTTGGAACCGAAGATTTGTTGCTAAGTAAACGAGGAAAAACAAAAATTTATTGGCCAAGGACGAGTACGTTAGTTTGACTTGACCGGCCAATTAATTTCCCGCCGTTTGAATTGATTGTTCATGTGGATTTGTCGGGAGAATTCTCTTTTTGTCTTCCTGGACGTCCCATCAATTTTTTTTTAATGTATAATTTTGGAAGCCGAAGTCGGTTTACATGCATGTTAATAATAACATCATTATTGGTTTCAAAGTGCCCAATTGCCCTTGCCATTACATCTTTGATGATCAGATCATTATTTTCTTCAAATTGGCCATGTAATGATGTATAAATTAATTGGTAACCTACTTAGGAGGTCGCGCCTCTAACAGTTCTAACACAAATTCAAATTGCCATGATCCGTCAGACAAGTCGGCTTGTAATACAGAGTACGCCAGATCCCCGTACGCCACAGTATAGGTACAGGCCATGGCTATGGCTAGGTATATCTCCAGACTACGCCGTCTTGTTGGGTACATTCTAAAGGCGTTTGATAACGATTTCCCTATGACTTCGTTATGACTTCGGTTTTGATGATCTGTTTCATAATCGGGCAACCTTATTGTTGTTGAAATAGCATTTTTCTGTTTGTCAAATAGGAATTTTCAAATACAAAATCTGAATTTATTATAATTGCAATTTATGATGTACCGACTTGCAATTCGTAATTGCAGCAATTTTCAGAGACAAATTCCTTCCCTAGTTCCTGTCCTAAATCAAGACTAAATGGATATCCATCATCCCAAGCCAACAATAAGCACATGTGTCCATGTAAAAGCAATCCTTCCCATACAAGATCCACCAAAATCATACATACATTTAATATTGCATATAAATACATATAAATAGGCTATAGGGATAGGCTATAACAACAACAACACTTCATGTCTACATGAGTTTGCTAGACATGACAAAATTTTGTGAGTGGATTAAACAAGTCAAACACATATAATAAACAAAGAAACAAACTAAAACAATTAAAAATAAAAATTAGAAAACTTGAAAAATTTAGAATCATAAAAATCAACGAATGACCAACATAATGCTATCAATGGATCAATAGATTAGTAGACAAAACACCTTAGAGAAAAATGAGGACTTATGAGTCCCCTCTTCCTCCTTGGGAGGACTCTTGAGTTTTCTAATGAAGAGTTCTTCTTACAATGGAAGAAAAATGACAAATGGTGAAGACAATCAATGCCGATTCCCTCAAGGGGTGAGTGGAATGACCTATTGCAATGATGCTTGAAGGCTCCAAAGAGAAAAGAGGGTTCTCAAGGGAGAATTAAGGTAGCATAACAATACTATGAAGATCTTGGTTTCTTAGTGCATCCATGGCTCTTATTTATAGAATTTCTTCAAGGCAAATGTAATTGGTTCTTGGTGTGAACAAGGGGCCTTTTAGGGCACCCTCTAGTCCTTGACCAACCCCCCATTCGAATTTCGCTCAGATATGAAGGTCAAATCAGGTTGGGAGCTGGTCCATAAGTGGTTGGGGGGCCAATAAGATCCATAAATGCGGCGTTCATAGAAGTGCGCGGTTTTTCTCATACACAGTCGCGCACTTGGCACATTGCGCGCTTTGAGGGCTTTGTTGGCCCACACACTGTGCGCGCGCTTCCTTTGGTGAATTTGCGCATGTCAATTTTTGCCCAATTGTATAGTTTTTTGCCTTTTGAAATGTACTTAAGTGTTGTAGGTGAACTAATTGTTGTTGGCATTTCTTTGTTTCTATAACCATTTGCGTGCAATGTTGCAGACAATATTTTAGTGATAACAGATGCCCCCTGATGTGTGAAGTTAGGAGCATATGTATCGCTGAAATACATCAATGTTTCTTTTACTAAGAGTGGCATTGTAATGAAGAGTGTTGAGAGGAACTACAAGAGCGATCCGTCGAAGGGAGAGGGGAAACTGTGGGACCCAAACCTTTCTCCGGGGAGAAAAAAAAAATCTGTGTACAAACGAGGCGTGCATGCCCTGTGCTCGTGTTATGTAACCAACATGTGAGATGGTAACTGAAGATGTATGTTTATGTAGATAACTACAGCGCCCTCAGGGGTGGTTGATAACGAAAGATAACAGTTCTGAATGGTAGACATACTCTGAAATGAAGCAAGTACACCTAGAAGAAGTGTCGATGACTCGTAGGCATTGATGGCCTAATGAATTAAGAGGTCTTCGGCTAGTATAAAACAACTGTAATATTCGCATAGTAAGACCCACCGTGACATGAGAGGTTTGTTGAAGTCGAATGTTATGGGGGTCAACAAAATCAGAGAGCAATGATGATTCTCTCTGTGTCGTCTGAGACTCCTCATTGTAAAGGTAATGAGAGTTAAGATATTGTCACCTTTCTAGAAACTACACTGATGTCGACAGAAAGGGAGACACGACTCCAAGAAGCAAAGGGTTTCGTGAAATCCACTGAGATGATATCAAGAATTGACAAGTAACATGAACGAAGTCAAGCTGCGGTGAGACTCAAGAGTGCCCTTGGTTGGGGAATTTTGAAGGATGATTGGTAGCAACTGTAAAACTGTATCTAATGTCAAGGGGAGAACTAGATATGGGGTTAAATTGTGCCAGAGGCTAACAAAGTGGACAAACTTAGAGATCATGGGTACATGGACTTGGGACAATCAGGGTTTATGAACGATGTCGGAATGAAAAAAAGAGTGGATTCCCCAACCGAGGGCGACATGGGTTGCTTTGCCGAAAAAAGAAGGTCATCAAGGGTGATAACATAACGTTAAGTAAATGCTGGAAACAAAGGCTTTTTAGAATTACCAAATAAATAAAGAATAATTTGGGTTGAGTGTATAGATGCAAAAACGGGTGCCCCAGTGCAAGATGGCTTGGCCTGTGAGGGCACAAGTTGCGAAAGAGAACTGGTGGAGGGTGGGGGCCCCATGAGTAGTTTTCTATATGAGGTAAATGAATGGAGGGAAATCTGCAGATGGGTAAATTGATGGTGGATAAGATGGAGGGCTGATGATACGGTGGAAGCGTGGTCAATAGAACTCAGATGAGATGACCTGGGAGGCCATTTGGGAAAGCTAGCAATATGATGAGAAGAAGTATGTGACTCATTCTAAGAAGTGCATAAGACTATCGGGACTCCCATCCCTAGGGGGTGAAATCGACATGAGTGTTAAGTTGCCAAGGGGAAATATGAATGGGACAACTCATTTGGGGGAGAGTGCTACCGAGTGACAGTACTAAAATGCAATAGAGGTGACGGTATTGTCGAGCCGGATGTAAGGACCCTAAAAGTAAATGTCAGAGGGTGTGACTCAGAGATGAAATTGATTTACAGAGGGAATAATTACATGCCAGTGTCGAACATATACCTGAAGGGGCTGCGTTGCTTTGATGACCAGGTACCTTCACACATGAAAATCAAATGCCCGACGTGAAAAATATCTGATGATAAAGAACATATAACCATTATTTTAATTTTGAACATGAGCATGTGTACCTGAACATGACGTGAGAAAAATGCTCCTCTGGGGGCAAGTTCAGATGATGACTTAGGGAATTTGAACTTGTAGATGGCAGGACCAGGATCCCGTGGCTAAGAAAAGATCAAAAAACAAAGGCTCTGGGATCTTGTCACTGAGTGTAGAAGTTTGGGAAAAGGGACTATATATGGCTGGTGGGCCGACAATGCCACCTCATTTGTACCTGCTGCTATAGTGATGTGACGAGAGCATTCTAAGGAGATTTGGAGATTATGGGAGCTCGAGTCGACCAATCTGGGAGTTGCGAGACCCAGGTTAGTGGTCCCATCCTCCCGCATAATTTGAAATTTGTAGAATTGAGTTAGGGGAGATGTACGAATGGTCGTAGATGGGTAGGTTTGGGTAGGGGCCCACCAGTGTGCAGGAGAAGGAAGAATACCCAAGTGCAGATGTGCGGGTATAATTCCTTCTCCCACCCTAGTGTGCAGCTATGCATGACACGATCATGCATGTGGGCACGGGGGAGGGAAAAAAAGACGTGCATGAGATGCGATCTCGTTAAATCGACAACTGTGCACTGTGTGCAACTATTTCTCAGATAACTGCGCATTAGTGTGCAACTGTCTAGAGAACAGGTGCACAAATCTACATACCTGTTTTTCCGACAGTTGCACATGCGATGCACGACTGTTTTTTCGACAGCTGCGCATTGGATGCACGACTGTTTTGCCGACAGTTGTGCATGAGTGCGTAACTATGGAACAAACAAGCATGCATATGTGCGCACCTGTATGGGTGAAAGCCACGCACTGGAGGCAAGGCTAAGGAAGTTTGAAATTTTGAATTTTTTGATGTTTTTTATGGATGATGAGGGTTGACCAAGTGTTTTTGTGTGGATGCAGGTGATCAAAATTGACTGGAAAGCATGGTGCCAGTTCACTGGAGAGAGCAAGACTGGGAGAATCTCTAGGAGGCGGTGAGATAATAGTCAGGAGTTCGGAGGCACGAGGCATCCTGCGGGTTGCTCAAGTTCTTTGACTACTCGTTGATATGGTCACAGGATTTCCTGCTCCAGTACTCGATCGCTATGTAGAGCACTGATCTGCAGTGCTTCATCATTAGGGGGAAACAACTTACATTCTCGGTTTTCGAGGATCCCTATTTTCTGACGGGGCTCCCATTCTATGGGATGGCCCTTCTTGTTGACCCCCAGCTGCCGGGGGATGAGAGAGTGGTTGACTTGGTGTGTCACCATTGTTCGAGACCGAACCCGTTGTCGGGTTTAGTCATTCGGATTGAGGCGATTGATGAGCTCTTGACAGAGTGCATCACCTCCATGGTAGTGAGGATCTATGTATCCTTGGGGACTCAGCGGATCAACGAAGGTCAGCTGAGAATCATGGAGAGGGTCCTGGATGGGGACCAATTTCCTTGAGAGATTATGCTGCACTCCAGGATGATGGGGAAGATTCATTAGTGTTGGACATTCGACTTCGGTGACTTTTCCTTTGGCTCCATCTTGGTGGCTTGGTTTATGGAGAGGGTGCCCCTATTGTGCCCTAGGATTTTTTTGGAGCCTAGAGGGTTGTGAGAGCTGTGTCTGATGTAGTGGGCCCATGTGCTAGCTCGACATGGGGGAGGAGAGGCTGGCCATTGCTTCATGGCCATGGTGGCATGCGTGTGGTGATAGATGCCACATGTGATACTATGGTATCCATACACTGGTAAGGATTACCGTCATGACCTCGATATGAAGCTGCCTCCTGGGGAGGACTGGGATCAGAGAGGTATGTATTTCTATTTATTTTTCATGATTTTGATAGTGTAGCATATGATTCTATATGTATATATGGATGTCGACTCTACCTTTGGTGTTGTTTTGCATATGTGGGACCCCGAGGCCAAGAGGTAGAGATGAATGGGGAGTCGGCCCGTTGAGGACTAGTACGACCACCGCCAATAGAGCTGAGGGTGGGCCAGAGGAGGAGATGGGATGATGCTGGTGCTGGACCAGCACATGCACCGTCAGTAGGACAAAGGCGAATACTAGATGACGCTGGTGCTGGACCAGCGCATCAACCACAAGTAGAGGTCGAAGGGATGTTGTATGACCTGGGCCGTTGCTTCGAGCAGGCGTTGTAGGGTGTACTAGAGGGGATGTGGACCCACATATAGGATGAGGAGGTCCTAGAGAAATGCGTGGGTGTACCTGCGAAGTGGCAGACATTGATCCGTCTGGCGACTGTAGCGGGGGCAATGATGACTGGTCGACTGCCCCCTAAACCTGGAGGGCCCCCAGTTGGTGGAGCTCCTCTAGCTAGTAGAGGACTTGGGGGGGTGATCTCTGGGGGAGTGTCGGGATGTGTATTGTATAGGCTTGAGAGCCAATTTTGTACAGGGTAGGGGCTACCTGTTTTGTATAAGGTAGGGGGTACCCATTTTGTACCTATAGGGGTGATGGGAATCATTGGCCAACCGATGATGTACTTTGTATTTTGTAAACACACGTGACATTATTTTATGATATATATATATATATATATATATATATATATGGACATATATTTTGGGATCTTTCATGTCTTAATGTGTTGATGTTTTTGATGATTTATGGTGTCTTTTCTATATATGCTATCACATATGTTTATGTATATGTGATGAGGTTTTGATGTGATGAATGTCAATCTAATACTAGGTTAGCCATATTATCTTCTATTTGATTAAATTGTCTTGGAATATGTGTAAATGTGATTAAATCAAAATTGCGAGATAAAAGTCTAACTTGCAGGTATTTGCGAAAGAGGTAAGGACCACAGACATGATATACATTGTTGAGTTGGAGGACGACAAGCTGGGTATCTAATAGAATGCTAAGGTGATGAATGTGGCGGTGACTGGCCTTGGTGAGGAGGCCAATGATGGTAGTGTATTCTGCTTGGTTGTTGGTGGTCGAGCCCAAACATATGCCACTGGAGTGGAGCAACACATGTGAGGGGGTATGGAGGGACGAAGCGGCTGAAGCGAGATTTTGAGTCCAATGGCTGGCACCGTCAGCGTAACCGATGTGGTAGGCCGATGGATGATGTATCTGTCAATAACATAGATGATAGATCAGACATGTGGAATGGTGGCGGAAAAGAAGACTAAAAAATCTACAAATGTGTACACAGAAAAAAATAAGGTAGAGTGGCTATGCTTAGGCGTAAAACTTCTTTAGGTACAACCCGTTGGCGGGTTCTTTGAAAGGGTAGCCTTTTGGAGAGGCAAAGATGTATTCTCCCTTAGTGAGGTAGTGTTGGACGATGTAGGGTCCAGGCCACAAGGACTCGAATTTCCCATGGACGAGGGTATCATGGGCGATATCGTAGGCTAAGACGAGATCTCCTTCGCTAAATGAGCGAAGGTTGGAATGGCGGCCGTAGGTGGCTTTGGACCATTTTTTAGCTGCCACATTGTTTTGTAATGAAGATCAACGATATTCATCCAACAACGCTAAGGTCATCAAGCGCTTCTCCATTGGAGCAGTGTCAGGTAATAGATTGATGGAAGTGCGTAACGTGGGGATTTTGCACTCGATAGGGAGGGTGGCTTCGATCCCATGGACGAGGTGGAAAGATGTAAAACCGGTGGCAGTTTTGACTATCATGGGATAAGCCCATAACACGAAAAACAACATATGATGCCATTTGGTCTTATGCTTGTTGATGGTACATGGTAGCATGGTTTTGAGGACTTTGTTGACAACCTGGACCTATCCATTGGACTGGGGGTAGTATGGGGAGGAAAAATCATGGGAGAAGCCTAACTTTAAGGAGAGTTCTACGAAGATATCGTTCTCAAATTGTTTACCGTGATCAAACATTAACTGTAGTGGGACTCCGAATCGGATAATGACATGGTTGAAGAAAAAATGCGCTGCTATGTCACCGGTATTGTTGAAGGTGGGCATGGCTTCGGCCCATTTTGTAAAGTAATCAACTGCCATGAAAATGTATTTGTGTCCATTATTATATGGAGGATTTCAAGTCATAAAGTCTATGCCCCATTTGCAGAAGGGGCCGACATTGATGGCTGGGTGTAGAAGAGTTGGTGGCGCTTGTGCTTTGTTTGCATAGAGATGGCATTTTTCGCATCACTTGACAGTGTGGATGCAGTCATGAAACAATGTGGGCCAGAAGTAACCTTCTTGAATGATTTTTTGGGTGGTGGACATACCCGAGAGGTGACCACCGCAAGCGCCACTATGGAAATTGTTCAAGACTATGTCAACTTCATCGATGGTTAGACATCGACGAAGAATGGTGTCGACCCCACTTTAATATAGGACGTCTTTGATGAAGAGGTATCAAGGGGCATGATGGTGAAACCAAAATTATTTATCCGAGAGAGGTGAGACCCAAACTTCTTTATCCGAAGGTAGACAAGAAGGTCGATGTACCAAGGGTCATCGAAGGAGATGAAGAAGAGGTGTTTGTCGGGGAAATCCATATTGACGGGGGATGGTTTAGCATCTGAGGGAAAATTCGTTATGAGTTCAGCAAGGACAAACACTTTATTTCTTTTGGGAGTTGAGAACTCTAGGTCGTATTCCTGGAGGATAACGATCCATCAGGAAAATTTTCCATTAATCTTCCTGTGACTAAGCAAGTATTGCATGGGGTTGGAATCTGCTATGATTTTGGCAGTTCGAAGCACGATATAATGGTGCATTTTTTGGACTGTGAGGAAAACTGTGAGGGTGAGTTTCTCATCATGATTATATTTCAAGGGTGGCCCTAAAAGATTTTTACTGATGTAGTAAATGACATGTTCACACTTGTCATCCCCTAATTGGACGAGGAATCCTTCTACTGAGATGACTGAGGCTGACAAGTAGAGGATATAATCTCGGTCATAGTTTGGGAGACTAAGCAAAGGGGCATTGGATAGGTCCGCTTTCAAATCATCAAAAGAGGTTTGAGCATGTTCATCCCATCGAAATGGGATATCATGACGCAGTAGGCAGAGAAAACCATGCACGTGAGTGGCGTAGTCTGGGACAAAGTGATGTAAAAAGTTGGCTTTGCCTTGTAAGATCTGCAGTTGGCATTAATTCCTCGGTGGTGGAATTTTTGTGATAGCTTGGACCTTGAGGGGGTCCACTGTGATGCTGTGTTTGGAAAAAATGAACCCAAGGAGGCATCTGATGGTGACGAAAAATACACACTTGAGGGGATTCAAGCAGATATTATACTGGTGACATCATTGGAAAATTATGCGTAAATCGTCTAAATGTTGAGATCACTTTTTGAATCGAGCAGTGAGGTCATCCAAATAAAAGAGGATGATGCAAGAAAGATCATGGAAAACATAGGTCATGGCCCGTTGAAACGTAGCACCTATGTTCTTGAGTCCAAAAGGCATGACACAATAAGAAAATATACCCCAAGGGGTAGTAAAAGCGGTTTTCTACTAATCTTCTGGATGTATTTGGATTTGATTGTAGCCGGAGAACCCATTCATAAAGGACAATGCTTCATGACCGACACAGTTATCGATAATTTGGTCGATGAAGGGGGTTGGAAAGTTGTCWTTGGGACAAGCATGATTGAGATTGCAAAAGTCTATGTAGACGCAAATAATGCCTTATTTTTTGTTAACAGGGATGGGRTTGGATACCCATGAAGTGTAGGCAATGGGGTAAATGAACCTAACATAGCATAACTTGTCAATTTTGACTTTGCTAACCACAACTTTGGATGGGTGAAGGGGTCGTTTATTTTGATGAATTGGGGTGATTTATGGCCAAGTGTYGATGCGATGTTCGATGATAGATGAATCAAGTTCGGGCATCTCCATATATTACCAGGAAAAAATGTCCTTGTATTCCAGAAAGAGAACTTTATAAGCTATGAGTTCTTCAGGGGAGCATATGTCGCCAATGGTGATTTCTACTATGATTCCWTATTTAATGGAAATGTCGATTTTGACAGTGGGGGAGATATTGGCCATGTTTCCTTCTTCAAAAGCATCTAGGGCAGAGATAGGGTTGTTAAACCAATCCATGTGTCCTGAAAGAGTAAAATCCTTGGTTTTGATTGTGCATATGGAGGCTTGACTAGGAGGGTGAAAGGCCACGTGTGAGAGAAAAAGTGCTCAATGATGGAGCACATTCCATGGGAAATCGGGGGTAGTGAGTTCCTCTAGGATATCTTTGTCACAGTGGAAAATGTGAGAATACAGAGGATCCTAGGAGGTGATTGGGAGAAATGTCAATGGGTGAGTGTCCTCAAGTGGCGAGGATGTAGAGGGGATATCGCATACAGGGTGCGATGGCTCGCTTGACATAAACCAAATGTCTAGACACTGTGGGTGATAAACTGTGGTGTTGGGAAAGATCTCATGTGGGAAATTTACCGAAGAATTGGGAGGATTCGAGGGAATATCTTGAGACAGTCGAACTGTGAACCATGGAGGGATGGGAAGTGACTTAGGTTCAGGGGAGGTAATATTGACAGTATCTGGAGAGTGCATTACCAGTGGTGATGTGGTTGGATGAGGTTGAAAGGAGGTTGAATGAATACCTCAGTATGTAATAATCAAAGGACACCGATATGTGAAGTGAGAAAGTGAGTCATAGAGAGCGCAAGGACATCTCATCTGTTTAGGGATTGATGAAGAGATATAACGAATGTTA
Organism: Picea mariana; assembly: GCA_032191745.1. Lineage (NCBI taxonomy): Eukaryota > Viridiplantae > Streptophyta > Pinopsida > Pinales > Pinaceae > Picea > Picea mariana. The sequence continues at coordinate 93,061 of JASDQU010738026.1, forward strand.
GTGACGTGACCACCGGTAAGGGGTAGCAAAGGGGGCTCTGGCTGAGAGGTTTGGCATACTACGGCTAGAGTATGGAGAAATTGAGGTAGAGATGGGAATCATGAGTGTAGTGGTCATAGTCTAAACATATGGCGCAAGATAATTTGGTTCACAAACCCTTATTGTGTGCAGTGGAGGACTCCAAAGTAGCAGTGGATGTACTTGGTGGAGTAGTGAGCAATGTCATGGCTTGAGGGAATTGGATCAGATTGTGTAACTCAATAAGAGTAGGACATCTATTAGTGGGGTGCCCATCTCTTTTGCATAGTGTGGAAGGTGGTTGAACTCGGGGGGGGAAGTGGAGTTGTGGGCTCTTTCTTCTTTCTTCTGCCCCCAGCACTGACAATGGTGCCAATAGTCAGGGGGGATGGTGGCATGGAAGGGCCCTATAATGGAATCTTCATCGATATTCCCTCCATATGATGAGGGAGAGATGGTTGAGGAACCATCGCAGGTGGATGTAGATATCATATAGGGATGGAAAGCACGATGTTAGGAAGGGTAAGGGTTGCAAGTACCTAGAATGCTTGGATTCTAGGTGGGGGGTAGAAGAAGGGAATTTGGGTAAGGCTTGGGGAAATGTCTCCCAAACCAGGATTTTCCCCTAGAGGGGGGGGGGGATCAGGTATCAATGGTGTAGTGGGGTTGTCAGGGGATTCCTAAGGTAACGGTTCTTCAACTGGTGAAATGTCGAGGTGAGGAGATGCCTCTGTGGGAGGAATAGTGTCTCTGATATCGGTTCCATTAGAAGATACTACACACACTTGTGCTGAAGGGTGTAGGAGGGGTGGCGTTCCATGATATTCCCCCAGCAAATATGGGTCCTTGAAAATTTCGGGACTCATGTTGATGATTGAATAAGCGTCCAAGCTAGTCTGGACAAGGGGAAGAATGCTATCAAGGTTGGCGGAATGGTTAGGCTAATAACGTGTGATTTGTTCGATGGTGACAATCTTCCCATTGTGGGGGAACATCATCATTTGAAACACAGAAGAGGCCATCACCTTCATAGCGCACATGTAGCTACATTCGAAAAAGATATTGTAATCAAGTGGGGCGTCAATAATTTCAATGTCGATGAGGATTGTTTTTCCCCTGATTTTGACGGGGACATTTTGGAGGATCCCTTCAGGGGACAAGGGTCAACCGTCATAGGTTGTCAGGGTGATGTCGAATGGTACTAGCTCAGGGGAGCCAAMTTTTTTCCATACTACTTTGGACACAATGCATGTCGATGCATCTTCATCGATGATACACGGATGAACTGTGATGTTCCGAATCTTAACTGGTATCTGAAAAGMTATCAGGGCGGGGAGGCATGGTTCTCTGCTATCTAAATCAAAGGTGATGAGTCTAGTATCAACCAGGTCGACTGCCCTTAAGGAGGAAAGAAATACTTTCTACTGAGTTGGACAGGTTTGGAGGACCTCCAATACAGACATGGTTGCAGGAGACTGAGCTAAGTCGTCGACCAAACTGTAGTTATGGGTTTCCCTAGCATGAGGGTTATTGACATTCCATCACAATGGAATGTGAGGTATGTGAATGTTCGATTCAGTCTTAGGGCATGGAATCATCAAGGTTTGTCTGGATGTAGCTGGAGCCGCTTCCGAAGTGGTTTGGGTAGATTTAGGGGGAACACCATATTGGTGACCGTGTGTTTGCAGAAGAATTTCTTCTTCGCTGGTAAGGAGGATGTTGTGATTGGTTGGATTTCCAGGTTGAATGGGACCTGGGTTTTGATACTGCCCCATTTGGGGTGGAGTAGGGTGTACCTTCTATTGGGTATTCATCACACCCTGGTGTGGAATGGGGTTTTTCAAAATGATCGAAGGTGGATGTTGCAAATACTGTTGTGGGGCCTGCTGAGGGGCAGGCAATGCTAGAAGGCATTTTGATTTCATGGAGTCTTTCACTCGTTTGAAGTTGGAAATTTGGGGGAACAGGACTGTATAGTGTCCATACTCACCACATAGAGCACATGGGAAGTTAGTCTGAATATTGTTTTTGTTCTTCCCTTGTCGTCAGTTCTGGTTGCCCCCAATGAGATGGTTTTGTTGGGGGTCATTTCCTCTTGGTATCGAGTTATTATTATTTCATTTTTTCCATTTCGTCATGGCATTATTTGGATGATGGGCCAGATTCACCGTATTCAATTGTTCAAAATTCTGAATCTGTTGAATGGGAGAGGGCTGAAAAAAATTAACGTTGGCATGTGGGTGTCCTTGTGGAGGAGCAACTAGTTGTGGAGGACCAAGAAATGAAAAATAATGATTGTTTTGTGGCAACGATCCATAAGGCGCATAAGAAGGTGAAGTGATTTCACTAGTGCCTAGGTTATATGATGAGGTATAAGGTGAACCTGAACTTGGTTGAGAGGTCAGATGCATCATGGGTACCAGGGAGGGTCCACTCATTGGTAAGGGGGGGGGACAACAAGTTATGGTCATTAGTAAGGGGGCATGGGGTAATAAGATGGCCCTCCATATGGTTGCATATATTGAGGTGCATCATAAATAGGTGGTGGTTGGTTGTAAGGTTATTGGTGTGTCATGGAAATAATCAACCCATCTGCAGTGAGGGACATCCTAGGTTTGTCTTGGCCAAATGGTGTGGGTGTAGGTGCATCAAGCAATATTGTGTATAAGTAACTTGATTGAGCATATATGGGGTCAAGCTATTGAGCCTTACTAATTGCCTCCTCCTTTGTCTGAGGGAAGGTGGATGCAACATCCTTGGAAATAACATAGACAAGTGATTTGAGAAACCAATCAAGACATTGTTCTTTGGTGGTTTCCACTTTTCCCAAAATATGATGCCGACACCATTCATGGATGTGATCGACTATATGGATAATAGTAGTTTTTTTTAAATCCGAGAGGAGTTCTAAGCCAATATCATGACGAACTGGTAGTTGGAAAAAGGACAAAAAGGCCTTGGCCAATGATTCAAAGGTCACATGGGACTCCGATTTTTCGTCCACATACCATTTGGCTAAGGAACCAATGAGAGTGCATTAAAATAACCTTAAGTGGATAGAATCATCTGTGATGTTGTTGGAAGAACACAAAAAGTGGAAGTTCATTATATGGTTGGTGGGACCATATCCTGTTTTTCCTTCAAACATTGGAATATCTAAAGGTAGTTTGGTATGCATATTGGGCCAAGTAGAATCATGCAAAATGGGATCATTCATCAGTTTGGTTAAATTAGGAATGTTAAGGGATGCCAAGTATGACATAGGGAGATTTGGTGGAGGATTAGTTCCATCCATCTTGTGAGCAAGTGGTGGACCTATCCCTATCCCTTGAGAGGGATTGAGTGGGGTGGTTCTTCTCCCTTCAGAAGAAGTTTTCCCCCTGCCTCCTTGTGAAGGAGAACTAGTGGATGGATGGCCTTGGGAATTGGACCCAAGAAAAGTGGAACCAAGTAAAGTTGATCCCAACATAGTATCACTCACGGGGATGTGAGATGGTTGAGCTGGTGAGTTGGAAAGACTAGGGACTCCTCCTAGAATAGGAGGAATATTCTGCAAGCATTTGGAACAATGAGGATTTTGTGGGTACCCTATGGTGTTCGACTAGAAAAGTGGATGTGTGAAAATGGTGGTAAGAGAAATAAATGAACAAGAGCATTGTATATTTTGGACCTTCACAAGATATTACAACTCACAATTGCATGTAATCAAATGAGAATAATACATAAATCAATTGTAAATAAGCAAACATGTGGGTAGGTGGATTTTGTCCATGCGGGGGAACAAATAAAATGAATGCTCGTGTCCTAAAAGACGAATTGTCCTTCCTCTCAAATAGAATTGAACCTTTCAAGAGAACTCAACAATGGGGTCTGAAGCCACCGAAGGAGGAACTAGTGAAGGATGAAATAATCAGTTATAATGAGGGGTAGAGGGTGCATATCCCGAAAGCACTGGTGAGATTTCCCAATAGCCACAAAAAATATGATCAAGTTCACCTTTGAAAAGTTCCCTACTTGTCAACTTCTAATGTTTGAAAATGTGAGAACCAGATAACATGGGGTTATTTGGATGCCTACCCTCGAGATCCTACCTAGACTAAAAAATTTCTTTTGGCACCTTTTGTGGAGGAAAACTTAGTGAGTTTTTAGAAAAAAAAAATTAGATGTGGTGGGCTGAGAGATTGGGGGTGTGAACGAATATCATTTGAATTAATGGGTGTGGATAATTTCCAAAGAAGTAGTGGGACGTTTCAGAATTCCTTTGGAAGAAACCTACTTCAGCCTCCATTATTCAAAGTAGAAATTATGTGAGTGAGGAGTGACTTTGTGTCTGAGAAAGTGAAAAAAGTGTGCCAAGTTTTTAATAAGTTAGGTGTGATATTGAAACATGTGGACTTGCTGTGGTCCTTACAAATCCTTGTTACCTTGCTTACTAAGTGTCATTGGTACAACCTTGCAGAATTTTAAAATCCCTAAAGAACTAGCATGTGGACATATGGGTCCTTACAAATCCTTTAAACTCCTTAAATGTTGTTTACAGTAAGAAATCTCGAAAACTATCCTAGATTGTAAGCATGTGAGCATGTATGGGCCTGTTACTTTGATTTTTAAACTTCCCTAGATTGTGATGTAAACTAAGAAAGCAATTTCAAGAAACTATCCTAAGTTTGCAACATGTGGGCATGTATGGGCCCTTACAACTTTGAGATGATTTCAAAAAAACTAAGAGGAACCCTAGGGGGGCTTTGTCCTCTCCTAAATATTTTTCTTAAGGGAGATGAAATGTCCCTTTAACCACCTTTCTTAATCTCAATTTCACACTAGGGTGTGAGAGAAGAGCATACTCAAGGGTCAATGTTAACTTCTAGTCCCAATGTAAGTGGTTTATGTATCATAGCAATAATCTAAACTTAAAATTTTACAAACCAAACAAGACATCCATGTGGAAACAAGGCAAAAGAGGAGAATAGATAGTTCTTTTTACCCCCTAAGTGCCTACATTTATCTAACCTTTAATATGGGAAATGATTCTAAGTGGAGTGATTTTTCCTTACAAAGTGCATGAAAGAAAAAATCCGAAGGCTAGGGGCCTCCAAATCATCATAAAAACCCTTACAATTTTGAAAAATTGGATATATGTGTGGGTTACAATTCTAACAGGTGCGCAGAGGGCACACAATGCACAAAGAAAATAAGTCTGTAGTGTGCACAGTGTGCAAAGTGCACGTCTGTGGGAAGGAAAATCCATGCACTTCCTGTCACGCATCGGGGGAGAAATGCTTGAGTGAAATACTCCTCTTCCAACTCTGAATTTTTCCTTTGACAAGTTGGGCTAGGACAGTTTTGGTACCTGCAAGAAAAATTGATTAAAAATAAGTGCTCTCTAAGCTCAAATAGGGTGGAATTTGATACCTATCCCCAATACGGTCACCAATCTGTTGTTTTGGTTTTGTCACTTGGGTGAGCAAAACAACAACACTTGCATGTCTAGATGAGCCTGCTAGACAAGAACAAATTTTGTGAGTGGGTGAAACAAGACAAAAACATGTAATAAACAAAGAAAACTAAAACAACTAAGAAATAAAAGTTAGAAATCATGAGGAACTTAGAACCATAAAAATCAACCAATGACCAACATAATGCTACCAATGGATCAATAGATTAGTAGGAAAAACACCGTAGAG
>JASDQU010738026.1:111513-184792 GCA_032191745.1 Picea mariana
TGGACCTGTTCATGCATCAAACTTGTGCCATACCATACATCATGAAACAAAAGATATGTCATCAATGAAATAGAGAATCATGAACAATATATCCACCAAGTAAATCATGTACCAAAATGTGCCCACCATGCACAACACCCATGTACATCAATGACATATGATCCAACAATCTCCCAAGTAATCAAACCATTGGCATCAATGACAAACCATTGGCATCAATGACAACATGAACCAACAGGAGGTCCATTCCTTTTTGCACTTCTTATTTTAGTGGTCCGTGGACTCTACCTTCCCCGACTTTGTCTTGTGAAGTTCAATTGCATGCTAGAATGGTCATTCCACTATTGACAGTGGAGATTGCGTATCAAGTTATTCTTGACTCTTCTACCGATCCCGATCCTGTTCCCTCGCCGATGGAAGAGGAGGATCCCATTCTTATGCTCATGTGGGCCACTTCGTTGTCTTTTTCACATGATTTCCTCGATGGGACTTTGCCTTCAAACGAAGCTATCATCGAAGCCATCAATGATTCCGACAAACCTTGGGATGATATGCATCACCACTCTTATTTTCTCCCATATCTTGAAAGAATCGAACAAGATGAATTTCGATCTACTTTGAGTGAGATAGTCGTTCACACTATAGTTCCACTTGATACACATGAAATTTATATCGAAGGAAACATGGAGAGTATTTCCCCTACTGTCACGATCGACATATCTCGTACCCCTGGCAAGTTTGAAAATGTAATTATCGGTGCAGATTGTTCTCTAGAAGAAATCCTGATCTACAACAAACTCTTCAAAGAATATCGATACATATTTGCTTGGTCATATGAAGAGATGCCAGGAATCGAACCTCGTATTGTCGAACATGAGATTAGAACTTATTCGGATGCTAAACCTGTTCGACAACGTATTAGAGCTATAAATCCCTGGAAGGCCCCTGCTATTAAGGCAGAGGTGGGGAAGCTACTTAATGATGGCTTCATCTACCTCGTTCCCTTGACTGAATGGGTATACAACCCCATTCCTGTAGATAAGAAGCAAGGAACCATTCGTGTATGTATGGAATTTTGTGACCTGAACAAATCCTGTCCTAAAGACAACTTCCTGACACCTTTCATCGATCACATCCTCGACGAGTGTGCGGGAAACAAAGTATTTTCTTTTATGGTCGGATTTTCAGGATACAACCAGATTCAAATCAAACCTGAGGATCAACACAAGACGACATTTGTTTGTCCTTGGGGTACTTTTCCATACCATAAAATGGATTTCAGCCTTAAAAATGCCGGAGCAACCTTTCAACGTGCCATGACTTTCACTTTTCACGATATTAGGCACATAGTCGAAGCTTACCTTGTTGATCTTGTTGCTCACTCTTGCAAGAGAGTGGATCACATTATACACCTTCGCCTTGTTTAAAAAATATGTCGTTATTATAAAATCTGGTTGAACCCTCACAAGTGCATATTTTGCGTTAAGTCTGGTCATCTTTTGGGTTTTCTAGTTTCTGAGACTGGGATCATGGTAGATCCACTAAAGGTTGAGGAAATAATTTGATTTCCTCTCCTGTGCATGATTATAAAAAGTTAGGGTTTACAGGGGAAAGCTAACTTTCTTCATCGGTATTAGTGAATTATGCCAATATCACTAAGGGTTTCATGCGTCTATTGAAGAAGGACACCCCTTTTATCTAGGATGAGCAAGCCCAGGAGTCCTTCGATGATTTGAAGAAATCCTTGGTATCGGTGCCTCTACTGAAGCTTCATGACTACAACAGAGATTACTTGCTTTATATCGCCGTGTCTAAGGATATGATTGGTATGGTTCTGGTTCAGAAGGATGATGAGCTTCACGAGCACGTCATCTACTATCTCAGTCGAACTTTAGTTGGTCCTGAACTTAATAATTCTCACATAGAAAAGCTAGCTTTGGCTTCCGTCCACACAGTCCGTTGTTTGTGTCATTACATATTACTTTTCAAGACTACGGTGATTGTCAATGTTAATCCATTTCAATATGTCCTTACCAGGCATACCATAGGGGGAAAATATAATAAATGGATTTTCATTTTACAAGAGATTGATCTCGATTTCGCTTCTGCAAAATCCAAGAAATCCCTAGTCTTCACAGAGTTAATATCCAATTTTGCATGATTGAATGAGGATGTTATCCATGTTGATTCATTTGCGTATGAACACATTTTTCTTGTCTCGTCGTTTGACCCCTGGTATGGAGATATCATTCTCTATCTTCAAACTTTGAAGTTCCCTAAGCATCTCTCTCGAGATGATCGACGACGTTTAAGATACCAAGCTAAGAAATATACTATTGTAGGTGACACTTTGTATCACCGAGGAATAGACAATATATTTCGTTGTTGTTTAACTCATGGAGAGTTCGAGTCTGTCTTGAATGATTGCCACAGTGGGGCCTATGGTGGTCATCTATCCAGGCTTGAGACAACCCAAAAACATTTGCGACCCAATTATTTCTGGCCTACTATCTTTAAATATTTTATTGAAGCGATTAAGAAGTTTCACCCCTGCCAGGTGTTCACTCAGAAAATGCGCTCACATCTAGCCCCTCTTCACCCAGTCATTACCGTTGGTCCCTTAACCAAGTGGGGGGTGGACTTTGTAGACTGCAACCCAACTTCAGTTGGGGAGCATCAACACATTATCATGGTTATTGACTACTTTACTAAGTGGGTTGAGGCCATGCCTACAATTAAATCTGATGGGAAGACTGTTGCCTTCTTCATATTCAATCAAATTATCGCCCGGTTCGGTATCCCGAGTGAGATTGTCACTGATCACGACAGTCACTTTCAGAATGATATGATGGAAGAACTAAAAACTAAGCTGGGGTTTAGACATGGTCATTATTCTCCTTATTACCCCTAGGAAAATAGACAAGTAGAGGCCATCAACAAGTTTGTCAAGACCATTTTGCAAAAAACTGTTAGTCAGAGTAAATCTGACTAGCATATCATGCTATATCCCACACTCTAAGGATACCGAACCTTGGTCAAGACTGCCACCGGTTTTTCCTGTTTCCAGTTAGTACACAGTGTGGAGTCGATTTTACCTATTGAATGTGAAATCCTTCTCTTAAGTTGGCAGTCGCTATCATACCTGACACTTTCGATCTCGAATGATGCCTTGTACACCTAGAGAGTCTTGATGAGTAGCACCAAGACGCCTCTATGACTATCGAGGTGAACAAAAGATGTGTCAGGTCCAATACGATAAGTCTGTATGTCCTTGGTTGTATGCTAAGGGTGACTTGGTACTCTTGTATGATCAAGCTAAAAAACCACTAAGGGTAGGAAAGTTTAAACCCATGTGGCATAGTCCTTATATTGTGCGATGTCTTCTAGAAAAAGGAGCCTATGAGTTCAAAGATTATGAAGGGAATAGGTTGGCCGAGCCCATAAATGGGCTCTACTTGAAACGATATTACGCTTGAGCCCCAGGCTCGGGCGGAATTTTCTATATACTAATGTAATTTAGTGTATATATCTTTTTTCTTTCTTTTTTTGGGTTTCTTATCGAGTTTTCACTTGGTTGAAAGATGTCAACGGAGTCTTCGGTCTACCTAGGATTTGTAGACGGAGCCAGTAGTCATACACGGAACTTGGCTTCTGCCGGTTGGGTAGTCTACTCACCCAAGGGTCTACTAGTGTTTTTAGGTGGTGTATGCCTAGCGCCATCCATGAACAATGTGGCCGAATATAGCGTCGTTATAAAAAAATTTCACGATGCTATCTCACATGGTATTCGTTCTTTATAAGTTCTCCTGGATTCTCGGTTGGTAGTATGTTAGTTGAATGGCAGTTACCGTGTGCGTGATCCTACCTTACTTCGTCGATTCCAATGGGTACGTCTTTTAGAATGATAGTTTTATTTTATTACATATTATCATTTACTAGGAGTTCTAATCATGTATCCGATACTTATGCTAATTTCATTTTAGATTGGATTTTGTCACATAACTAAAGAAAATAAAACCATCTCATTAATGTACACATTGTAAACAATAAGTAAAGCCGAAGATATTTTTTATATATTTCAAAACAATATGGTGTTTATAGTACAAAATTTGGACTAATACCCTCAATACACATATACATCCAGTACTACAATATCCACGACTTCTACGCCTGTGGCATCAGATGTGTGTCATGGTAACAAACTAAGGCATTTGCGAGACGTCAAAAGAGTTGCACCCATGCTCTGGGTACACCAACTACATGTCACCGCATGGATTCAGGAAGATCCTCTACCTGAACCATGAGAATCCTATGAATCAAACGTGACAGGTTTCCCTACATGTTTTGTAGCACTCTCTCTGCTTCTCCTCCCACCACCTCGTCTCCCCAGTTCCTCCATCGATGTTGAGGAAAACAACGAGGCCATCGTGGACCCACGTTTGCATTAAAAAAATTGTCCAGTTAATACTTACGCACCATCCAAAAATAGTTTTGTTCTATTATACAAAAATACAAAAAAAATTGAAATATTTAAAAACATTTGACATACCTATGTCACCGTAGGTGGACCCTAGTGGAAGTGGCATGTCCGGATCTCCTCAGAATTCTATCCTTGCATAGGGATAATCATCTAGGGAAATAACCTGTCACTGCCACCAGTAGAATAAATTCTCGTTGCAGGGTGTCGACACCCTACCTCCCCCTTGTCGCCTCATTACCTTGGTCCACCGTGCCATGGTTGAATCCCGAGGTCTTCTAGGTATAATCTTGACTCTAGGTCCCAAACCTGGAACTCGCTCATAAAATAAATTGCATAGGATAGAGGAAAACCTAAAATTTGTTTTACTTCCCTATTTGCACTTTGTCAATTGGCTCTTCATATCTTCTAGCAGGTAGTTACACCAGTCATATATTGTGGACCTCATAGATTGCACTACATAGAACATCAGCGACCTCGATGCCTAGTGCAATGAGGTCGAACCTGTGATCCCAGTCAATATGAGCACAATAATCTTCAGACTGAGATCGTTTATTGCCTGGATAGGGAGTTGAATCCCCATCTTAGGAGTCCCTTCTACATAGTGGGCATCAATGTACTCCTCTATTTTCATTCCGCTCCCTGCTCCCCATGATTTGAGGTTTACAACCTCTTCCTGGCGTGATAGACCAGTCAAAAAGTAAATGTCCTCTACTTCAATTCTCAATGGTTTCCCATCGATATTGAATCTCTCACTCTCAGGGTCCTAGTTGTTGATATTATGGTAGCTTCGAGAGGTATGAACCTCTATTGTGACCTTTGATAAGATTAGAATGTTCTGGAAGGAAGCAAAGAATTGAAGGAAACCCTAGACAAGATGTCGACTGTAGAAATATAATTAATATGAATTAATTAGTACCCAGAAGGAGAAGTCGTCCCTAGTAAGTCTGCCAGAACCACTATAAATACAGGGAGCCAGTCTCTCATTTGACACACTTCTCAATAGTTGTAGAGAGCCAATTCTATGCAGTGCAGTTGCAGTCTTGTGCACAAATCCTAGGGAAGGTTTTGTGCCAGCTTTTGGGTGGGACTATCTGATCAACTTGGTTACTTCTTACTTGGTGCATTAGCCTCTCTTGGTTATTGGATTTCTACCAGGATTCTCTTCTCTGTCAAGGTCAAGGTGCTCGGAGGGTGGCCTCGGCCTATGGTTGGGTGAAAAGGGTATTTTCAATGGTAAAATGAGCACAATCTTTCATATTCTAATAGGTTATGGGCCCACACCTCCTTCATTCAGTATAAACGCTAGAAGGAAGCATAGCCGCTAGGATATTGAGCTCGCTAAGGAACTACCGCTAGGGTTACTAGCATGAGAAGCTTCCAAAGACATTGTTGCTAGGGTTACTAGCATAAGCATTTGCAGAAACCCTAATCTTAGATCTGACACCTTGTGATGGAGCATCTCGCTCAAAAAGAATATATTCAGATGCACCCTAACTCATCACATCTTTTGGCTCTCTCAGAAGAAAGAAATGACGAAGTTGAAGTGTTGGATCAAGGCATGACCAATTACCAGTAAACCGAAGGCATGGGTGAAACGATCAGTCTTTTACACTACTCAGCACTTACTGGAACGATTGAATATGAAATGTGGATAATCGATAGCGGAGCTTCTAGGCACATGACAGGAGATCAAGCCAGACTCTCAAATCTAAATGAGAAGAAGACCTCGTACAAGGTAGAGTTTGGAGACAAAACCACTTACCCCATGGAAGGATTTGGACAAGCCTCCATCAAAATGAAAACAGGTAACTATGTTTACTTAAGAAATGTTTTATATGTACCTAGTTTAGAAAAGAATATTGTATCGATATCTTGCCTAGAAGACAAGGGAAACAAAATAGATTTCGTGGATGGAAAGGTGTTATCATGGCATAAAGACTCTAGCATAGAGAATTCTAGGGTTATTGGAAGTCGTGAAGGAAATGTGTATAGACTACTAGAACAAAATGAAGAAGCTCTTGTACACAATGAAGTCAACCCCAATGAACTTTGGCACAGAAGGTACGCTCACATTAACTATCAAGCATTACCCTTTCTCAAAAGGATGGTTGAAGGAATCCTAGAGTTGCAGTCTACACATGAAGGAATCTACAAAGGATGTGCTCTTGGGAAGAATATCAAGAAACTATTCCCAAGAAACAACAATAGATATAAGAAGATTCTAGATCTGATACACTCAAATGTTTGTGGTCCGATGCCAGTAAATTCTCTAGGAGGATCTTCTTACTACGTAATCTTCATAGATGACTATTCAAGAAAGACTTGGCTATATCTACTAAAGACAAAAGATGAAGTATTCAACAAGTTTCAAGAGTTCAAAGCAGAAATAGAAAACCTCATGAATAAGAAGATCAAGACGTTAAGAACTGATAATGGTGGAGAATACACATCAAAGGAATTTGTTGCATTTTGCAAATCGACAGGGATTAGGAAGGAGCTGACTGTTCCTCATAATCCTCAACAAAATGGTGTAGCAAAAAGAAAGAACATATCCATTGAAGAAACCTCATCATATATTGAAAGACATGACAACAGAAGAATCTTTCTCAGGTAAGAAACCTAATGTGGAAAATCTAAGAATATTTGGATGTCTTGTTTACTCTCACATTCCCAAGGACAAGAGGAATAAACTAGAACCTTCAAGAAAGAAAGGGATATTCGTGGGATACAGTGATTCATCCAAAGATTATAGAATATATATTCCATAACAATGCAAGATCAAAGTCAGCAGAGACGTAACATTCAATGAGAAGATGACCTTCAAGAAATCCATAGAAGAAAATATAGAAGAAGAAGAGATTGAAGAACTTAACGAAGAAAGCACATAAAACGAAAATGACAAAAAGGAACTACCTGGTTATCCTATGGAGCCATGTGAAAACATTGATTCAGATATCATACTTAAGACCAAGAAAATACCATCTTGGCTTGAAGCTACCTTACAAGATGCAGAAAGACTCAAGGTTCCAAAAGGAACATTCATAAAGAGTAAAAGGCCTAAAAGATTCTCAAGTTATGCAACATACATGACGAAGCTTCTAGATGAAGAACCTACCACATTTGAAGAAGCAGTTCAAAATGGAAAATGGAAAGAAGCTATGATGGAAGAGCATCAATCCATTATGAAAAATTAGGTATAGGAAATCGTACCAAGACCGAAAGAAAAATCGGTGGTAACTTCAAAATGGGTGTACAAGATCAAACATGCAGCAGATGAAAGTGTGGATAAATAAAAGGAAAGATTTGTAGCTAGAGGGGTTCCCCCAGAAGGAGGGAGAAGATTATGAAGAATCATTTTCTCCAGTGGCTAGATATACTTCCATCAGAGCTATCATATCTCTTGTCTCTTCCATGGGATGGAACTTACATCAGATGGATGTAAAGACAATTTTCCTCAATGGAGCTATCGAAGAAGAAGTATATATTGAACAACCTCAAAGGTTTGAGGTACATTCGAGAGACACTCACATTTGCAGATTAAAGAAAGATCTATATGGACTCAAGCAAGCTCCAAGGTCTTGGTATGCCAGAATGGACAACTATCTAACGAGACTTGGTTTCTCCAAGAGTCATGTAGATCCAAACCTTTACTATAAAGTCGTGGACAATGCACCTGTAATCCTACTACTATATGTTGACGATCTATTCATAACAGGTGAAGAATCTCTCATCATCCAGTGCAAGAAGGAATTAGCTTTGAAATTTGATATGAAAGATCTAGGTCTCATGCATTATTACTTGGGACTAGAAGTATGGCAGAAGCGTGGTGAAGTATTCCTTGGACAAAGAAAGTACGCAATAAAGATCCTTTAGAAATTTGGAATGATGGATTGTAAGTCCATGGACACTCCTATAAATGCAGATATAAGAAAAGTAAAGGATCCATATTCTGATCCAGTAGATCCATCTCTATATCGACAACTAATTGGGTCATTGATGTATTTGGTAAATACTCGACTAGACATTTTCTTTTCCGTGAATACACTAAGCCAGTTCCAGGTGGAACTGAGACATGAGCATTGGATAGCTGCAAATCATGTATTAAGATATATTCGTGGAACAATAAACTATGGTTTGAGATATACCACATCCAACGATATACAACTTCATGGATTCATAGACTCAGATTGGGAAGGAAGTGCAGAAGACAAAAAGAGCACTTCAGGCATGTGTTTCAGCTTGGGCTCCGCTATGATATCTTGGGGCAGCAGGAAACAAAAGTCTGTCACACTTAGTACAACAAAAGCAGAGTATATGGAAGAATGTGAAGCATGCGCATAAGAAATATGGTTAAGAAAGTTAATCTCCGATTTATTTGATCAGATTCCAGAATTGACCATAATATATTGTGATAATCAGAGTTGTATAAGATTATCAGAACATCCTGTATTTGATTATGTTGAGATCAAATACTTTTTTATTCAAGACAAAGTCCAGGAAGGAGAGGTAAAGCTCGAGTATATCCCCATTGATGAGAAGACAACATATATAATGATAAAACCTCTATCCAGAATAAAGCTTGCATATTTCTGGGAGAAGATGGGGATCATGGAAATAACTCCCTTAGTTGAAAGAGAAGAAATGACTCTCCTAGTTGGGAGGGAGCACTGAAAATATTATTGAAGAAATTTATTTTTGTGATTGAAAAATAGTCCAGCTCGGACAAATTCTTTCCTGTTCAGAAAGTCGATTGAGATTTCTGATGGACAACGATTTCCCATTGTGGTTAACATGGGAAATGGTCCAACTTGTTGATGTATCATAGACAACGACTTCCCATTGTGGTTAACATGGGGAGTGGTCTAGGGTAGTCTCTCTTCTTGAGGGTTACTCAAGAAGACTGGCCGGCCTCACCGGACAACAATTTCTCATTGTGGTTAACATGAGGAATGGTCCATTTTGGAGGTTGATACAGGACAATCTTTTCCTCTTGTGGTTAATAGAGAAAATGGTCCAGACAACCATTCCTTAGGGTTTATAAATTCTCTTCAGGGTGCACTTTGATTAGTGTAGGAAGAATGGCCTAGGGTGGGAAATGGTCCAAGCTCAACAATCAGGGACAAACATTTCTTAGGGTTTATATATTCTCTCTAGGATGGACTTTGATTAGTGTAGGAGGAATGGCCCAGGGTGAGGAATGGTCCAGGTTCAGAAATCAGAAACAATCATTCTTCCTTGTTTGAGAAGAATAGGGAAGATAGCCCATTGTTGATGTTCTATACTGAGGGTAGGTATTCTTTCAAATCTCAAAGATGTCAGTGAAATATTGACCCAGATGGTTCAATTTATTTTTAACAATATTTTCTGTGCAAGTTGTCATCAGATGATTGTTATGGAGACTGTCTGTCTCCAGATAATAGAGATATACTATTCTGGTGGATATGTTCCACTGATTTTGACTATGTTTCCCGGTTTGAGTATTTGTGTACTACCGTGGATAGACACAGTTGTGTTCTACCAATTGATATTGTACCAATTGTCATAAGAGATTATCCAGTTGGATCATAATGACAGTGCTCGTAATACTACCTGTTGAATGGTCTGTTTGTGCTCAAGACCATTCCTCCCTAGCTAGGAGGGAGTGTTGAGATTATGGTATCTTCAGGAGGTATGAATCTCTATTGTGACCTTTGACAAGATTAGAATGTTCCGGAAGGAAGAAAAGAAATGAAGGAAACCCTAGACAAGATGTTGGCTGCAGAAATATAATTAATATGAATTAATTAGTACCCAGAAGGAGAAGTCGGCCCCAGTATGTCTGCCAAAACCACTATAAATACAGGGCACCCGTCTCTCATTTGACACACTTCTTAGCAATTGCAGAGAGYCAGTTCTACACAGTGCAGTTGCAGTCTTGTGCACAAATCTCGGGGAAGGTACTGCACCAACTTTTGGGAGGGACTATCTGATCAGCTTGGTTACTTCTTGCTTGGTGCATTAGCCTCTCTTGGCTATTGGATTGCTACCAGGATTCTCTTCTCTGTCAAGGTCAAGGTGCTCAGAGGGTGGCTTCGACCTATGGTTGGGTGACAAGGGTATTGTCAATGGTAAAACGAGCACAATATTTCATATTCTAACACCAGTAACCCACAAGCATATCAAGCAACCTCACCTGGGATCTCATTCCATTGAGCACCCAAAATTTATATAAGCCACACCGCTTTAAATCCATTTGGGGCCCCGGATCTCAATCTACAAAATCATCGACCTCCTCATGCTCTCTCTCTCTCTCCATTCAAGAACCATCCTGCCAAGGAAAAATAAAAAATTGAGTTAGAACCCTTTAAAATATTTGTTTGTGTGCCTGTACGCGGCCTACTTCAATTACAGTCGTGTGCAGGGCTTGATATACACTCCCTGTAGTTTACACAGGGGTGTATATCTCATTGTATACACGACCTGATTGAAGTCAGCCCGCGTACACCGATAATCAAATTTTGCGCCCTCAATAACTAAAAATTTAAAACCTAATTCAAAAATTTAATCCACTGAAATTGAAGGGGAAGAGAACAAGAATTACCTGATCCATACGGTTTGTGATTTCGTTTCCCAATGCTCCCACAATCGTCGTTTGAACCTTGGAGGTATTTTGGTCCAATTTGCACTAGTTGGGTAAAAAATCAAAATGGTATAGTAATTTTTGATTTTGTTACTATTTATAAATTATTTTTACCCACTTTCTATAGCTTTAAGCCATTTTTTCACCTAATGTACTAATACAAAGCTGGATCGAGTTGGTTTTTGTAGTTTTAATCTCGGATTCTTGTAGATTTCATTGTTTTGTTGGTTGTTCGTCACCATGGGAAGGTATTTTAATTACCCAGCATATAGGATAGGTACCCAGTCCGTTATGTATTTTTGCATTATCCTATAACTGTCACTCTTTATGCCTTAGGTACGAACCCAGTGGTTGCAACACAAAACCTTCCATCTGCTATAATCTGTGTCGTTAGAAAGTGGTAGAGACTTACCAAACATGGGTGCCCTAGTTAGATCCCCTACTTCACCTGGTGCCCATGCAAATATTTGTTCCATAGGACCGAGACTCCCTCATAGATAATACATGACTTTTCGCTGAACCTAATTTCTCACTCATAAACATGCTGCTTCATACCCCAAGGACTCCCAAACGAGTTTTATTTAAGATCTTTTCCAACTCGTCTTTAAAAAGAAAAAATATTGCCGAGTGATTTTTCCCTTTCACACTCGTTAAATTGGACTTGAAAGGTCATGAGTCTTAGTCAATGTCTTTTCTGACTCGTTATCAAAAAGTGAAAAGATTACCGAGTGAAGTTGTCTCTTTCACACTCGTAAATGGGTTTTGAAAAGACGTCTATTTGACACAAGTGTATCCCTTTTTCACACCAAGTAGACTAAAAGACATAAAAAAGAACATTTTTTGGTGTTAATTTGTGATTGCATCTCATGCCCTTGCTTGCAGTATTGAGTCTATAGTTATTTCTCTCTTTGCGTTATAAACCATTTGCCTCGATAGTTTTGCATCCTCAACCAAGAAGATCCTTATTTATATCCTTCACAATTTGACACCCTATACATAGGAGGAAACATTCCCCTGAGTGTCCATCTCCCACATGCATTTCCCTGCATTGAGAATAGGTACGTTCCACTCTTGGAACTATTTTTTCTTACTTGCAACACTCATTTCCTCCTCTGTATCATAGCATTCATTTGTATACAAAAAAACAAAAAAAGATGGGCGGGAAGAGAGTATTATCTTATGTTGTCAACAGTCGTGTCGCCTTTGAACAAAGCATAAAGTTATTGAGTCCATTCATCATCATAATTTTGGGATTAGCATGGCCTTAAGAAGTTGAGCTCGTTACAGAGTCTTCTCTACCGACTAGTTACTCTTCCAGTCCCTATAGAGAATTTCATTGTTGCCTCCTGCATCTCATGGTTTCATCATTGGTCTATGCTGCCAGAGTCCTCCATATTTCTCATGCTCTTGCTCAAAGGAAGTCTTTCAACCTATGTTGGCCACTCCTCATAATTCTTGACTTTGCATGTCGGCCATACCCTCACCTTGTCTCAAAATCAAATGATATTGGAGTACTATCATGCACCCTAGCCCTACTTTCATCATTTGTAGGTAACCTTGAACCCAACAGTTGACATTTCATCATTGGTCATTGACTGGGTGGTTTCCCTTGTGTTTGATGACAAGACATCTATTCACACATTTGTATTCATGCAGTGTCTTGGATGCCATTAGCCTTATTGGTAGTTTCCTCTCCTTTGTCAACAGTTTTCTTGATTGGCTGCTATTCAGAGGGTCTTTTTCGTGTACCACTTGCACTTGGCACTTGTGAAATACGCACAGGTTCGTTGGTTCATAAACATTTTTTTCGCCTGATTTCCACCAAATCATGAAGCTCCTTCTTTGTACCTCATGCTGACTGATGAGAGATGCCTTAATGCTCTCCTTTCAGTGGGTCTCTTTCCATCAACTTCAGCTCATTTATTCTGGAAATGAGACCTAGAGTCTTATGAGTACCTTAAGGCTTGTATTCATCAATGGCAGGCTCTCTCACCATTGACAGTAGGGAATACATCAATGTATCCTTATCAATGGATTCTTCAGGTGTTCGACACCGACTCCTCTATTCACACTTGTAAGAATGTACTCGGTGCCTTGATACCTAATTTCATTATTGGTAGGTTGTCTCGTGTTTCTTAACGGTATACCTCAATGACCGGTAATCAAACGATGTCTCATTGTGTTCGACCTCAACTCCTTTATTCACATGATGTAAACTTGCACCCTTGGCGGATTGTGTAGAAGACTTGAAGACATTACTATGTGGCTACAACTTGCCTGAGATGTTGCTTCCTTTTTATTGGACCAGTACCTATATGACTTCAGTGATCATGGGAGATCAGATTGTACTCTTTGGTATGGAGATATCTTCATATTGGTTTTTGAGACTGGTTCTACTGGGTCTTGTTCGTGACTATGACAACTATTGGCATGCAACCTCATTTTGTTTTCCTATTCATGGACATGGACACTTGTTTGGTATATTTTTCACATGGATCTACAGTGTAATTTTATTGGCAGCCATGTATGCAACGTCAGTGCATAATGTAATGAGCAATGAGTTCGTCTAGCTGGTCCCCTACCACTCCACTTATGGGTTATTTATAATGTATTTCGGCCATCACAGATACTCCTCTAACCTCACACATTAGGGGGCATCTATTATAGAAAGATTTGCCTCACCCTATGTAATCTTTCATAGAGGACCTTATTCCATTTCCCTATGCAGACTTATCTTCCTTGTTGATAAAATCCAGCAACAAAGATTAATATTTTTCCACTTGTATGCATCTTTCACACTATACAACAAGCTTATACGTAGGCTGCTACTCTATAGCTCATGTACATCGGGATTTGTGCCTGAAAATGAAAATTAAATGTCGAGTTTCCATGTCATGATAGGAGATCTTTGATCCTTGGCCTTCCATATAATGGAAACGTTTCGACTCGGCCCTTCAGTTCCATTTTGAAGGCTATAAATGGGCCAATTCCAAGCTATGGAAATGAGAAGGAATTCAAATTTGAGAGCAAAGTTACTCTGGAGAAATTATTACTTCATATTGAGTCTGCATCCCTTTGTACTTTAAGTCTGAACATAGTGTTCAACCCCCAAGTTCTTCCCTTACTGATGGAGAACCCCATTGTATCCCTTATATGAGCTTGCCTTTGGTGGAGGCCCAGCTGGAAGGAACTTAGTTTCTCGGTTCCAAACCGTGCCGACACCAAAGTATGTAATATTTTCTCTTCTTTTGATCATTTATCAACAGAAATACTCCTTTCCTATCCAATTGATATCTTGAAAATATATGAGTTATTATCCATGGGCGTATTTGTTATGTTATTAATGGATTATGCTATATAATGTGCTAGCCTTTTACATTATCACCATATGCTTTCTTTGCTTGTTTGTTGAGAAATAGTTGTAGGTATATAGCTTTGGGTTCAGGTGCTCAATAATGGACTTCATCAAACATTTGGACGAGGTAGGCCTCTTTCTTATCTCGCTTTCATATTGTTTTATATAGCATATGTTTGGGATAGAGAATATTTCTGCAGACTTTTCTGTCTATTGTGGTTTACCCTAGACATTGAGAGATTTCCTCGTAACAATTATTTATAAAATTTATTCAAGGAAAAATGTAATTGGTTCTTGATGTGAACAAGGGGCCTTTTAGGGCACTCTCTAGTCCTTGACCAACCCCCCATTTGGATTTCTCTCAGATATGAAGGTCAAATCAGGTTGGGAGCTGGTTCATAAGTGGTTGGGGCCCTGACAAGATCCATAAATGCGTCGTTCATATAAGTGCATGACTTTTCTCATACACAGTTGTGCACTTGGCGCATTGTGTGCTCTAAGGGATTTTTTGGCCTGCGCATTGTGCATGCGCTTTGTTTGGTGATTTTGCGCATGCCAATTTTTTTCCCAATTGTATAGTTTTTTGCCTCTTGAAATGCATTCTAGTGCTACAGGTGAACTAATTGTTGTTGGCATTGCTTTGGTTTTGTAACCATTTGTGTGCAATGTTGCAGAGGATATTTTAGTGATAACATCGGTTAACAATAACCAACCTGCTGCACAACATCAGGTGGTATATACACAATTGGATATATCCCTATGTATATGCCAAAGTATTCCAACAATATATACACCAACATTGGCAACATAAACACTTAATTGTTGTATTTGCAATGATCAACTATCTCTTTCAAAATTAAAAATTTAGAAACTATTATCGTACTCGATACATTAAAGGTCAAATGCGGCAACATAACAACAATAAACGATAACAATGCCACATTCTATCTAGTCCATTAACTATCAAATAAAATGGTGGAACATTAAGGAATTGGATAAGGGCATTGATTGCATCCTCCTTCTCTATCATATATTCTCTTTACTTGGTAGATATTCTCCCTGACTTTTCATGCTTGTTTTGGGAGAGAGACAAGAATTGAGAACGTCGCTTCGTGTTTCGAAGTGGAACAATATACTAATTCAATTATATCAGTCTCCTAATAATTCTTGAGTATAATGGTGATGCACCACCATATAATATTCTAGTGATCACAAGACAATGGAAAGGTTAGTATATGATATTTGCACTTATGAGATTTCCACTTGGGTGTTTAAATATACTATTGTATTCATATATGACTCATTCAATGATATCATGGTATTTCTCAACTACTACTTTAATGTGATAGATTACCTTTCTAGAATGCCTCTCACCTTGGCCTAGACATGTGACCTTTGTTGGATGTATAGTGCTTATATCGTTTTCTTAAGTCCATTTTCTCTATGATCATCAATTTGAGTCTCTCTAAAGCCTTGGGGTATTCCTTAATTTCATGGACCCATTTGGGAGTGAAAATACCCTAGTTGGGTCGATGGCCACATAAGATGACTTAATTTGGGTCCATATCCTCGTAAACCCATTTGAGTCCATATCCCCGTAAACCCATTTGAGACTTGTTATTTACAAGGTAAAATTGACTCAAACCTCCAAAATCCTACTTAATCTCTTATCCTTGAGCACCTCATGGGTTCCTTGGGGTTAGCACCACTCTGAATCCACAAGTCATGCAACATAGAGTATGTTTAGGCCTAAAATAATATTGTATCCTTATACCAAAATCACAACATGAAAAAAATAGGCATGCTATGACAATCCAATATAACTCGAACACTTTAATATCTACTATATCGTTCTCTTATACCTTGAGGTTGCTCCTTTGCTTATTTCTACTATTCAAATTCTCTTTTTAAATCCTATTTGAAAAGTTGGATTCTTCTATCTTTAAAAACCCTAATTTGAAGGTACACACTTGGATTATCCACCCATCTCCTTCCACCTCTTTCAAGCCCCTAGAGTAGCTTGCAATTGTCATCTCCAACACCTCTATAGGGATAACTTTTGGCTAGTTTGAATCCAATCTCGCATGATTGATTGTTTCATATAAGGTCATGTTCATTGGTATAGTTCCACTCATAACTTGGAAGTATCATCCATACACATTAAGGGAGGGTGAATCCATGAATATGCATCACACTTTCTAGTGAAATGTGGCAATAAAAAATTGACATTTTCCATATTTTTAAAATTGAAACCCTAAAAACTCATAAACCCTTTGCAAATTTTGATGTGCACTAAAAATACAATTTGTAAGCAAATGTGTTCTATTTCAACTGCTATTCGGTCCTATACATAATCAACTAAAAAACCATGTTCCTTCCCATGGAGTTCACAACTAACAATGTAACATAAATTTAACAACTCAAAGAATGCCAAGAGAAATTACACTACAGAAAACTTGGTACATGGGTGGAGGCACTTGTTAGTAGTATTGTTGACACATGGTTTATGGATGATGTAGCATACTTGTATTATTAGAAGCACATTTTGATCTTGGTGATGATTATGAGTTGTTGTGTTATGCTTGGTTGATGCACATCTTTGAGAGTTGTCTTGGTGATTGATATTGGTGAGTAGATTTGATTTGGTTGATAAGATTGATGAGAAAGGTTTTTGTGATAGGTTGTTTGGACAAGTTGTTGTGACAGGTTATTTGTACAAGATTTGGTGCATGGTTGATGCACTTGTTCATGGTACAGGTTGATGTATAGGTTGGTGCATGGTTGATGCACTTGTTTATGGTACAGGTTGATTACAGGTTGTTTGTTACAGGTTGGTGCATGGTTGATGCACGTGTTTATGGTACAAGTTGATGCATGGTTTAGGTTATTGGTATAGGTTATTTGGTGCAGGTTGATTGGTATAGGTTTATAGCAGTATATCTCACAGTGATAGTGTGACAGTGATTCCATCATTCTACTTATACTTCAGGGCGGTTGGACGGGCCAAGGAAAAGTGGTTGTAGCCACCTTTTAGTTGTAGCCAAATGCCCCCATCAATTTCATCATCAAAATATGATTTGTAACTCTGTAATAGACCCGGTGTATATGATCACATACATGCAAACCTTCCTTAACTTTAAAAACAAGAGACTAACATTTTCATCAAACTTTTCTTTAATCTCACATGACTAGTTTTGGATTAGTCAACAACCCTAACTTGAAATAATCATAACTTCAATGTGTTTTTTGCAATTAATCCAGGTTTCACTACTTGGAGCCTCTCAAAAAAGGAGTTATAACAAATATGGCATACCTTCCTGAATTCTGGCATATTCTATAAAGAGACCTTGTAGAGCGTGCCCCGCACGTAATATTTGTTGAATCAATTTGAAACTGTAACAAGGAATACCAAAGACTATATTATAACCAACACATTTTTTTGTACTGAATTTGGATCTTTTATGAATAATTTATGACGTTTTTACCCAAAACACTTGTTTTAGACTAGTTTCGGGACTAGCCACAAACCCTATTTTCCACGGAGTGTAACTCCAAAAATACAACCACCCCCAAGCTATTTTTTTTACCAAAGATACTTAGATATGTTTCCTCAATGGAATAGAAATTTCACGGTTTGAGTCATTCTAGAAAAAACGTTATTGCAAAAATGGTGAGATGACCTATAAATAACATACCTTAGAAAGCATCATCAAAAGAATTTATCCTCCCTTGAATTCCGACCTTCTTTTCTTCACCTTCCCTCAAAAATTAGGATTATATATCATTTGGTTACCTCATATACCTATAGATATTCAATATTCTCAAGTGTGATCTAAAATGAGATATCCTTACCTCTTATTTATACTCTCTAAGTAGCTTCCTTAAAAACATCTTCTAGGTCACTTTGCCCACTTTCCTTATTTTAGGGTTAACCCACTTCTAATTTCTCCATTAAATTTATTATTTAAATAATTTATTTTGTATTCACTTTGAATTATAGTACACTCATCACTTCACTTTATTATTTACCTTCTAAAATATCTTAAACCACTTTGACTACTTTGACCTTTTGGGGCTTCTAGATGACATATGGGGGTCCTCAAACTTCGTAAGGCCATAAGTCTCAAACCGTGAGGAGTTATGTGACGTTGCACATAACACCAAAAATGGAATGACATGTACTATCCATATAGAATAGTATTACCTAAAAATATATCAAAACTCATACCATTATCCACCAAACAAACTTGGGTCCATTACTCAAACCTGGGTTCTCCAAATTCTCATGGCCATAACTCTCTAACCGTCAGGAGTTATGTGACGTTCCACATACCACCAAAAATGGAATGAAATGTACTATCCATATAGAATAGTATTACCTTAAAATATATTAAAACTCATACCATTATACATGAAATAACCTTGGGTCCATTACCCAAACCTTTGTGCTACCAGAATTCGCTACCAGACTTTCTCCAAGGGTTGACATCAATCTACAATATCACTCTCCAATGGTTGAAATCAATGAAAACCAACAATCCATACCAACTATCCATCAACCTAAGCCAACTTTCTGACAAATTAACCATCCCAAGTAGAAGCTATAATTTCCACCTACCACTTGCAACGAAAGGCATCCATGTAGTGGGATCAACTTAACCAAGCCAATAATATTTATGAGAAAATAATCTCATGGAGGTGGTTCAAGGGATATTTCAAGAGAAATATTTTTCTGAGCATTACTATGAAAGAAAGATGAAATATTTCTTTGAAATAAATTTGGGAACCATGACAATGGAGGAATATGAGAAGTGGTTATTTGAAAATTTGAAGTATGTTGACTTCATCAAGGATGAGCAGGTCAAAATCCAAAGGTTTCTAAGTGGGTTACACTCTTTATACAATAATGAGATTCAATATGAAAATCGAAAAACCTTGGCGGAAACCATAAGGAGATCAAGACATTTGTATGAACAGAGAAAAGGAAGAACATTTTTCCAAAAATATTGGAATGACAAGATGAAGGACAAGAAGGATCAAAGGAAGAAGGTTTTTAAGCCACCCTTTTTTAGGAATAATTCCCAAGAAAATCATCACGGTCAAGTCACCCAAAATGAACAAAAGACTATAGATTTATTTGGAAAAAAGGCCAAGACAATAGCTAATGCAATGTTGGGTTTGTGGGAGAAATCATATATATAAGAAATATTGGTTAGTTCAGTTAACCGCGACGGCTAAGAGGAAAACCAATGAGTTGGTTAAAGATTGTCCGACAAATATGAATGGACTCAATACAAAGGTGGATGTAAACATCATACCATTGGGTTCATATGACTGTATAATTGGTATGGATTGGTTGGAGAAACATCATGTTGTCCTAGACTGTTACAACACAACAATCACATGTCTTGATGAGGAAGGGAAGGAAGGAAAGATTCAAAACATTCCAAGAGCTGTAGTTACTAGAGATATTTCAGTTATGAAGTTGAAGAAGAGCTTTAGGAAAGGATGTCAGATGTTTGCAACCCATATGGATGAGGCATCCAAAGACAAAGTGGAAAGCATTGAAGACCATCCAGTCATGAGGGATTTTGAAGATGTTTTTAAGAAATTTTGGGACTACCACCAAAAAGAGACATTGACTTATCTATTTATTTGGTGCCAGAAGCTGCCCTAGTGTCTAAGATACCTTACAGAATGGGTAAACCAGAACTAAAAGAGTTGCATATGTAGCTTGAATAACGTTTGTTGAAGGGGTATATATGCCCAAGTGTGTCACCTTAGGGAGACCCAATTATTTTTGTGAAGAAGAAGGATGGAACCTTAAGGTTGTGTATTGATTTCAGGCATCTTAATAAGGTTACCATAAACAATAAGTATCCTTTGCCAAGAATTGATGATTTGTTTGACTAGCTGCAAGGTGGAATAATCTTTTTGAATATTGACTTGAGATCATACTATCATCAAGTAAGGATAAAGGAAGAATACACCATCAAGATTAAACATTCAGAACAAGATGTGGGCATTATGAATTCACGATAGTGCCATTTGGGCTATCAAATGACCCAACAATTTTTATATGCCTAATGAATGGAGTGTTCAGGGAGTACCTAGGCAATTTTGTGATTATGTTCTTAGACGATATCCTCATCTATTATAAATAAGAACATGATCATGAGAAACATTTAAGAATTGCGTTGAATTTTTTAAGAGATCATAAATTGTATGCTAAGCTAAGTAAGTGCATCTCTTACCAAAAGACGATGCACTACTTGGCGCATATAATTTCAGCAACATGGATAGAAGTTGATATTGAGAAGATAGAGGCCATTACAGGATGTGTTACAGATTATTTTTATCACCCTCATGACCGTTAATGATGTACACCTATCATTTGTATTTAGAGGTATCAAGGGCCTAAATCCCTGAAGAAAAAAGAAGACACGCTTTCACTGAGAAATTAAATTATCTTTTCCTTTGTAAAAACATTATAAAAGGGGATCATCACACCTTTCTTAGTGTTAAGGGTGTGACGATATAGGATCTTCACAGGCTGTACCATAGTGTTATGTGACGTCTTCGTAGTTTTCTCAGTGTTAAGTGTGCGACGATTGTTCGTACGAAGAAAAAGAGAAACTTCTCGATGCTTCTAGAATAGAAGCTTCAAGGGTGAGTTAGCCTCTGATCTGTTTGGATGTAATTCACATCCCCGATCTCTTGGGATCATCCTAACCTCCTCACCTAATCGTTTTCATCTTATAAAAGGAGGGGAGTTCTCATGGGGAAAGTTAGATTTTTGGTGTGAGTTTTTGGAATGGCAAGTTCTTGAGTTTTATAGCTTGGATTTTTTGGCCCTATGTTGACTTTGAGCTTTTATTTGTCAAGATAAATTGTTGGTCTCAGAATCTATGAAGAAGAAGTGTGTGGGAAGCAAGGAACTGTTGGAAGGAACCTGACAACATCAAGAAATTTGGTTGTATCTTTCTTCCACATTCTTTAATACATATATACTTTTCCTTTCCTATATGAACGTTATTTGTCCATATTGTATGATTCCTTGATCACATACATAGTTTCATATATAATAGACTCTATTATTATTGTCTTTGTTGGCTTGTGTTTCTTTGCAGATACTTCTCCATAAGCCTTGTGACAGAGCTATGATCACATTGGAGAGGTCAGGTCTACAACATTTAAAAGGTATGTTTTGGATCCTCTTCTTATTTGATATTTGAAATATACGAAAAGTTTAGTGTACTATTTATTTTGTTCTAGTTTCAAGGTGTAACTAGGGAGATCTGTTTTTGTCCACACTTACTGATTTTTCTGATAAAAAAATTGGCGACCATAATGGGGAAGGATTGTTTTCCTAGTTTTTATTTCTTTTTTTCTTTGAATTCTTGGGTTATGTTTTCTGAGTCACGGGGAGATCCAGATTGACTCTATGACTATTTAATTTCACTGGAAAACCTTCATACTTTTTTTTTCCATTTCTCCTTTGATCGTTGCACCCTTCTTTGAGAGACAGTGCGACGATCTGGCATCGACACATTATTTCATGAGAGATAGTGTGACATCGTCACACTATGGCCTTCTATGACCTGCGATGATTTAGGATTGACGCACTTTGTTAGTCCTACAACTTGCGATGGTTGTGAAAAAATTTAGCTTTTGTTGGTTTTCACTACCCAGATCTGTGATGAGTGTTTGGGGTGATTTGTTTGTTCTGTTTACATTCTTATTGACATATTTGAATCTGATTTTAGTCATTCTTTTCTTTTTTTAGCTTGTTTTCTTTTGAAATATTTCATCTCCTGCTTTGACTATCTTTTAGTTACAAAGCATTGTTTTTCTTTAGAATTTTTTAGTGAAAGAACACTTATTTTTATGAATAGTTCGTTTTAAAAGAAAAATTGTAGTTTGGGTTGTTTTTGTTTTGAAGAAACTCATTATTTCTTTTAGTATATATTTGAAAACAAAAACAAAAAATATTCTTTCTTTGCATTACATTGGGGGAATCTTTGCATTTGAAGTAGCGAAATTGCATGGTTTTTTGGCATTTTTTGGTTTTGAATTCTTAAAACAATTTCCCCCTCATGGCAGGGGGAAAAGAATCGTGTATTAGTGTACAGTCTCTTTGGCTCATTTCTTGAATATCTTGATATTGATGAGTTGAATAAAATTTTGGGACATCATGTATTTGGGAATGATAATTGTTTTCTCCTTCTCGTAATATAGCTTTCATCAAAGTGAAATACTTGCATTCTCATTTCTTTGCATTGTTTAGAGTCTATCAAAAAATCATTTAGTCCATGCCATTTTCCTCTTCAGTAAACAACAACCTTAAAATAAAGAACTTATAGAAAATGATTAGACATTTTTATACTTTTTGGTAGCAAACCTACATTAGCTTAAGGTGAAGGGTTTTTGGAATAGCAAACAAACATAGAATCATGTGCTATGGAGAGGTGAAATCCACTTATTACATTTTGTCCCGGGAAGCCCTTCTCACACAAGCGTAAAAAATGAGGTCACATTGAGGCAAAAAAGTTACTAACCCTGCTTTGTTGGTCTTGTTGTAGTGGTTTCACATATTATTGGGGGTCACTTGGGAAAAGAACCATGTGTGGGGTATTCTCAAGTCGATTTTGGGCTCAGTTACCCTTCCCTTGCACATGTATCGAACTGTCAATTGTTTCCCCAGGCATCATTCTTGTATTTGGTAACTTTAGTGGCCTTTCTCTTTAGGGTAATAAATGAGGTGACGGTGAAGGGGAAGTCTTTGTTGTACCTAGAATCGACGTTGGCCAAACTCACTCGAGCTCCTTGGAGGGTAAATCCATGTTTATTGTGTGGAATCTTGCACCAAGGAATAAGTGCATTAAGCAGGTTTTCAACGTAACTTTTCCACCCACTCTATCTCAACCCCTTCTTACATTGTTCCTACGATGTTGGATTTCATCACCAACTAGTGCATTCATTGTGAGAAGTTTTTGTTTGCTTGCTTGCTTCCTAGATTTTTAGCGTGTGTTGTTTGTTTTCCCTAGAATACTCTAGGTTGGATCTGTGTTTAATGGCGTTAGTTCTTGGAATGACCAATGAAGCAACCCCTGCTCTGGGGGAACCTTTTGTTTTTCCTTCTTATGGAAACCTTAGTCCTCCTGACATCACTACTTTGAGCCTTCCAGGTCTCACAATTGGATTAAAGGTATGGTTGTTTTCCACTCAGGTAATGTTGTGGTTTCAGACAAATATTGCATCGACACGACTGTTGGATCAACCAAATAAGGATTATATTGTTGGGAAACTAAAAATGACTCAAAACCAAAAGGGCCATCAGACAAGGACCATGTTTTTCGTACCACAATAGTAGTAGGGCACACAGACCACGTTTTGCAAATTATACAAAGGAACTTGGGCTTATATCCTATACATTTATGCTTCTCAATCATATCAATGCCCCCAAAATGACTTGCGGTGGCTGGTGACATGATCATAGCATAAATTGTAGAGGCTAGTAGCATATTGTAACACACCCATGGTGGAGGTGCCAAAATTTCATTCTCCTTAAGAAATAAAATCCTCCATTCGGGGTCTCTATCGCATTTCCCTCGTCTAGATATTTCCAACCATAGTATCCATGCTCAAAACCGAGCTCGGAACTGGCATATATACCTCTCCCAAGCTCCTCGGGTGTTCATTGGTCAGAGCCGCATGGCTTAAATATGGATCTGACTCAATATGTTTCATCCTGAGTTCTCTAATATGTCGTAGCTTCCATCCTTCCTAAATCTATGGTGGAGTTAATGTCCACCTATTTATGGTTTCATGTTGTCGCATGCAAGACTCCAAACAAGATCTGGACCACCTTGGAAGGACTCTTTGGAAAGCAGGATGAGATGTGTGGTCATATGCTTGAGGTAGAGTTGAATACCTTAGACCCTAAAAGTTTTGATAATATACATGATTTATTTACTAAATTTAAATCCTTGATTTTGAGCTTGGGTGAATGTTGTATTGACAATTCTACACAAGAGAAACAACTTATTCTAAGAATCTTGGCCAAGCTTGGACTATAATGTGTTGTATATGTTTCCAATTTCCATTCTGGCAGATGTCTTTTGGGCGCCAATTGGAAAATGCTTACGATGGTTTAGTTCAATGAGTCTCTCACACAAGAGCAGAAAAAACTCATACAGATGGGCCTCATGAAAGATCCCAAAGCACATGCACTCACCATGCATGATGGAAAATGGTCATTCAATCAGAAATGAAAGGAGCTATTACATCCAGAGTCAAAGAAGGAGGGATATTCCAAACCCTTCAAGGATTTTTTAGGTTCCAAATATTCTTCAAATTCTAAAGGGAAGAAGAAGAAGTCAAAGCAATGAACATATTGCAATAAACCAAATCATGAAGAATCCACATGCATGAAGAAGTAGATCAATCTTATGACACACGTACCTCAAAAAAATAACCTTGAAGACTTCATTCCTGAAGGAGCCAAGAAGAAGAAGGAAGAAGACCATGCGCCTATGAAAGGTAATCATCATGCTTTGCTTGAAATTAATTCATCATCTGATTCATGGATTGTAGATTCTCGTGCATCACATCATATGGCAGGTAAACAGGAAGTTTTTACTTCTTTGAGTTCATGCTCTGGACCTCCTATTCTCATGGGGGATGATACTCCAATAGTATTTGTAGGAGAGGGAAGAGTGGAACTCCCTAATGTAAGTTTTTAGAATGTCTTACATGTTCCAAATGTTTCTATAAATATTCTCTCATTTTATCATATCACTCAAAGAGGTAAAAGGGTTGAATTTACATCAGATTCAGTTACTGTACTTTACATGCATGACAGTTCCATTATTGTAGTTGGTGAGGTAGATCACAAATCACGGTTGTATAAGTTCACTAAGTTTATTGACTATAACTCATGTTTGTTACTTACACATGATAATGAAAGTAGTAGAGTATGGCATGAGATATTTGGTCATTTAAACTTTAGGTACATGCAACGACTTTAGAAGCAAGGAATGGTCAAAGGCTTGCCAAAAATTCAATTTTCTAAAGGGGTTTGTGAAGGATGCATTCTTGGCAAGCATCTTGAAGAGAAATTTGAAAAGGGGAAGTCAAGGAGAGCCTTCTCTTCCTTGGAGCTTGTTCACGGTGATCTTATGGATCCATTTCCACATTCTTCCATCGACAAAGAAAGGTATGTTCTTACATTTATTGATGACTACTCACGCTATACTTGGGTTTATTTTCTCATACAAAAGATTGAATTTTTTTAGCATCTCAAAGACTTCAAAGCTATAGTAGAGACACAAACTGGGAAAAAAAACAAGATCCTCTATACAGACAATGGGGGGGAGTATATTAACAAATATGTTTAGAATATTTTTCATGAAGCTGGTATCCAGTTGCAACACACAGTTCCATACACTCCACAACATAATGGATTTTTTGAAAGGAAGAACAGGCGTCTCAAGGGGATGACCAGTTGCATGTTGCATGCAAGATCACTTCATTCCAAACTTTTGGATGAGGCACTTAACTATGCTACTTACATATAGAACAAAACACCTCACAGATCTGTTGAGGATAGGACACCCTTTCAGGCTTGGACAGGTGATAAACTAGCTGTCACACACTTCCGCATCTTTGGATATAGGACATGGGCCCCTATTCCTTTTGAAAAGAGGAAAGCCTTAGATCCACAAAGCACACCTTGCATCTTTGTGGGATATCCAGATGATGTGAAGGGGTACAGATTGATTGACCCCTCTACAGAATGGCTCATCATTGAGCGCATTGTTCAGTTTGAGGAGAGTCCTTTACATGCTACTCCAGTGCAACATGTAGAGAATCTTGTGCTTCCATCAGTTCCAGACATAAGAGATGATGATTCCACACACTCAAATGCTACATATTTAGACATATATTCAGAGGGTTCTATACATGAAGATGAGCAGGTAGTACAACCAAATGAGGAGATAGCAACAGATCTTTATCAAATGACCAAGTGGGTAGAGTCCACACTGTAAGCAGTAGGTAACCTTGAAGGGGATCCATTGGATTCAAGGAGGATTCGATCTCAGCATGTGGATCCTTCTCATGTAGTTTCAGCTTCTGAACCAACAATGCCCATGCATTGCTATATGGTTCAATATTTTGATCCACATACCTACAGTGAGGCTGTTAGAAATCCACTATGGGAAGTAGCCATGTAGGAGGAGTATGACTCTCTCCTAGAGAATCAGACTTGGGATCTAGTTCCACTTCCGCCGGGGAGGAAAATCGTCAGATGCAAATGGGTCTATAGGACCAAGAGAGAAGTAGATGGTTAGGTGAGCAGGTATAAGGCCATATTAGTTGCAAAATGATTTCAACAGATTCATGGGATATATTATGATGAGACCTTTTCTCCTGTAGAAAATATGGACTCCATTCTCTTTTCTCTAGCCATTGTAGAAGCCAAAGGATGGGAAGTTCATCAGATGTATGTGAAGAATTCTTTTCTTCACGATGACCTTCCAGAGGAGATCTACATGGAGAAGAACTCATATTTAGTATGCATACTGAAGAAGTCTCTCTATGGCCTCAAGCAGACACTTAGAGCATGGTACGCAAAGATGGATTCTTACTTTCTTTCACATGATTTTGTTAGACGTAAATCTGATTCCAATGTTTACATGTTGAGGACTACTGACTCTGTGATGATATTAGTACTCTATGTTGATGATATTTGGATCACTGGTAGCTCTACTTTATCCATTGTTTTGGTCAAATATATTTTGCATGACAGGTTCTCTATGGTGGACATGGGTCCACTACACTTCTTTCTTTGTCTTGAGATCATTCAGGATGCCTTCGGCATTAAAATTTCTCAGGCTAAGTATGTCAGGGATCTTCTGGATAGATTCCACATGACAGACTGTAAGTCCACATCTACACCCTTCTTATCTGGGATCAGACTTGAGGATGGTAGGGAGACACCATTAGTGGACAACACTTTGTATTGACAATTGGTGGGGACTCTTCTGTATCTCACCCACACCCGTCTAGATATCTCATATGTGGTAGGATCAGTTTCCAGATACATGCAGGAACCCCATAATATGCAATGGAAGGCTTCCAAGCACATCCTCATATATCTTCATGGCACCATGAGTTATGGGATTCACTATGGAGTTGGTTGAGCATTAGATCTCATAGGCTTTACAGATTCAGATTGGGCTGATGATAGTTGTAGTGTCCCCAAGGCCGAGCCCTTTGTAAGTTTGATGTATGAAATGAATTGTGAATATGTGTTATAGGATGGTGAGCCAAGTTGGTATAAGCCGATGGGCTTATGTGACTATTAGGCCAAAGAGAGAGCCTAAGGTTTGTAGGCCATGGACCTAATTTTTTACTTATATGTATGCAGGACATTAATAAAATATAAACACCATCGCGTTCAGGCCGACACTATGAATGAGTGATGGGGGACTGAGCATCCATAGAGAAGGCAAGGGATTAGGGGCTGGAAGGTGGGAAAGGGGGCTAAGTGTTAAGCCTAGGGGGCTTAAGCCTTGGGAATACTATTTTATTATTATTCCAAAGAACATGTGCATTTTATGTTGTTTATCCTAAGTTCCTGGCAAGGGGAAAACGTGAAAAGCAGATGGATGCCGATGGAATGCATGTAGTTCCAAGGGTGACAAGTGTCAACCTTGGTGCATGGGAATAAATGGCCAAGATGAGCCGCGAGAGGGGTTCTTCTCCATTCTTCCTGATTTTCTGAACTGAACATCCTGTTTGACCTCTGCAAGAGATACCCCGTACATCTACTGATCCAGAAGGCTGTGTGTTGATGCTAAAAATCTGAAACATCCTCTATTTGAGTATCGAGCCTATGCGTGGAGTCTTGTTCGAAGCCATATCCGTGAGTCCATTTGCCATTGTTGAACCAATTGGAAAGCTTGTTTCTGTTTTCCCGTCAGCTGTTGTGGCCACACAATGCTGGACTGCGTGGGGCTTGTTGGCCAGTTTGTGCAACACTCTCTCCAGGAGAGAGAGGTGGTTGAATTGGAAGAACAAGTTGTTTGGCCTGTGAGCGACTCTCTCCAGGAGAGAGAGGTGGTTGAATTGGAAGAAAAAGTTGTTTGGCCTGTGAGCGACTCTCTCCAGGTGAGAGAGTGCACAAAGGAAGGAGAGAACTCCTGGAAGGAACCCTGTAGCTACCACAGAGCTCGGAGACTTCCGTTCCGATCTATTGTTGTAACCCAAGGTAAGGGAGGTTAGCAGTCGAAGGACTATCTAGGTGATAGAGAAGGTGCATACTCCTGGGGTGGAACAGGCATGTGGGGAAGAAGAGTCTGTGGGCAGTGAGCATGAGTGGTTCCTAGGAGAGAATTCCTTCCTTGTGACTGTGTGTTTTCCCTGTAACCTCAGCCTAGCCTAGGATTCCTTGCCTTGGGGTGGAGCTTAGTCCCAGCTCGAGGGTGACCTACTACTGAGATGATGAGCAGTGCAGTCTAAGGCTGGGAGGTTCGTGGAAGGCCTATACCTGGTTGGTGGAATTACCTCAGTTTCAAGATAAGTATTATCTTATGTTAAATGTTATGTTTTGCATGCCTCTGATGCTTATATTTCATCATGTATTTTGTTGTGCAGATGAATTATGGTTAATGCCATTCTTAAAATTACGATAGTAATAATTTATATGACTTACTCTGAGTTTAAATGTGTTTCATTTTCTTAAATGCATGTTGTTTTATAATCCAAGCGTAGATGTTATATTTCCGCGAAGTTTGTTAACCGAAAAAGTGGTGTTACAGTTTGGTATCAGAGCTAAGGTTTTGACATTGAGCCTAGATGGGCCAGTGGAGCGGTCTTTCGACCGAGGTTGAGAGGATAAATTGTGTTTGGAGGACCAATTTTGGACCCTGGTATGGTCTAGAGTGTCAAGGAGCTACTTGACCGTGCCTTTAAGCTCATGAGGTATAACAATGTTGTGAAACCACAGCGGGTGTGGTGTATGGCCACAGGGAGAGAGGACTCCAAACCAACAGTGTTGGAGCCTTAGGATCTGTTTGAGAGGGAAGGTGAACCCTCGTGACCGTCGGATCTGGAAACTGTGCGCAGGGATTAAAATCCCTTTTGAAATGCACAGGAGTGTGGGAATCGTGATACGCGAAATTCTGAAAACTCGAAAAACTGTGGAGATCTACATGTTAGCTCTGGGAGGAAGGCTTGATCGTTAGATCTGGTGGATTCACACTCAATTTAGTTGCAAAACCTTTCATATTTTGAAAAGTTAGGAGATGGGAAGTCAGGGAGGTGAACACCTCCAAAAACCCGAAACCCGAAATCCTGAAATGATGTACACCGTAGACTGTATGAAGGGAGTTGACCATTCAATTCAGCGAAGGAGTAAACCATATTTGTTTTTGGGATTTTAGCAGATGGAATTTCGAGATGTGGGGTGCACAAACACCTGATGCCCGAAAACCCCGAAACGCCGAAAAGATCTACGTCGTAGATCTGAGAGGGGACCTAACCGTTGGATTTTGCTTGGAATGGATGTGGGTGCATGAATGTGTACCACATGCCAATGAGTCGAGAATATAGGTGAGAGTGGTGGGACCTGAAGACATCACCGAAGGTGACGTGGACCCTCCTGAATGTACCATGTGCCACTGTGGTGAAGGGAAACAACTGTGCTATGGGCCTGGAGAATAAAGTAATTCGCAATTTCAGAATTCACAAAGGAGGAGAACGAAGGCTCAACACTCCAACTCGTGAAGTCTCAAATTGGCGAAGAAGTGCTAGCAATTATCCCTAGCCTGCGGTCATGTGTAGCAGGTGCTAGTGAGGAGGCAGCCATACCCGTATCGCATCTCAGGTATCGGTGTTTGGAGGAAATGAGTCGAGGGTCTTCGACTCACGAACTCGCGAGATTGAGAGTTGTGAAAGGGTGACTTTGGTTATGAAGATTTAACTGTTGGATCTTCATGGAATGAGATTCCAAAGTTCTGAAGTCCCGGAATTTGCAGAGACGGATATAGCTCAGAAAACTTTGTGAAGTCAAAATGCTTTTTCTTGTTCACGTTGGCTTATGAATGTTGTAAGTTTTCTTGAAGGTTTAAGGGCCTGACAAAATTTGGTTGACTTCACACTGTGTGTGCAGAGTTCAATGAGTTTTAGGACAGTCGAAAACTGATGCCAAGTATGAAATTGGAAGAGGTGCAGATTGCCTCTGAAACAAAAGACGAAAGAGAAGGAAAGGATGTCAACTTGGGAGTCGAAGGAACAAACTTTATTGGGCGCGGAAAAGAGATAGATAAAGAGGGATGCATGATGAAAATCATTGAAAAATTGCATAAGGATGCCCAGGATCGCCGAGTTGATAGCCGAAAGCTCATGAAAATCAAGGATCGACAGGGTGAATTCAACTTAAAAATGTTGAAGAGCCTGGAAAGAATAGAAAAGAAATTGGAAAAAGAGAGTGACACAAGTAGATCAAGAAGTGTCAGAACCCGTGAGAGTAGAAGAAGATTGAGGAGTGGTAGCAAACATTATCGTCTCTCCCTGAAGCATTCTGGCAAGGAGACACATAGTAGTTCAAGCCCGTCCCCTACCAGAAAACACCGAAAATCTGGAAGGGATGAATTGAAAGGGGAAATCAACAAGATTAAACTGCCTACATTAGATGGTGAACATAAGAAGGAAGAAGATGCTGAAACATGGTTGTTGGGTATGAAGAAATACTTCCAACTGCAGAATTATTCTGCCCATGTAGAAGGAAGAATTGCAATGTACTAGCTGAAAGGAAAAACATCCATGTGGTGGGATAAGTTAGTGCAGGTGCAACACATCAGAGAGAAAGAGGTCACGTGGAAGGAGTTTAAGAGGTATTTCGAGAAGAAATACCTGACCAAAAGATACTATGACAGAAAGATGAAGGAGTTCTTCGAACTCAATTTGGGCAACATGACCATTGATGAGTATGAATGAATTTTTCTGGAACTACTGAAGTATGTTTCATTCATCAAAGACGAGGCTGTCAAAATTCAAAGGTATCTGAGTGGACTGCCACCTTCCATTGGTGACAAGATTCAATATGACGATCCTAAGACCATGGAAGAAACCATAAGAAGGGCGAAATGCTTATACAAACAACAAAGAGAAAAGCCTACCTTTCGGAAGGCTTGGGATGACCAGAAGAGGTTTAAGAAAGAACAGAGGAAGAAGGGAAATAGGCCTCCCTTTTTCAGGAACATTCCTTGGGGACAGTAATATTTTAGAGAACCCAGGAAAGTTGAAGGGAGTGAGCAGATGCCAAGACCACCACCTATGGAGTGTTGGGGTTGTAAAGGGAATCATAGGTACAGAGACTTCCCCCACAGAAACGATAAAGCAAGAACTGTCCATATTGTTCAGTAAGCTGAAACAGTGGAGGATATGGGCAACAGAATGCCAAGGATCTATGCATCCCTAGACAACAAACAAGCATAATTTCAATCGGACATGATTGAAGTGGAAGGTACAATCAACAACAGACCACTTGTTATTTTAATTGATTTAGGGGCTAGCCATAGTTATATAGATCCTAGAGTGGTGGAAAGTTTGCATTTAAAAAGAAGCAAACATGAAAAGTCTTGGCTAGTGAAGTTGGCCACAGGAACCAAAAGGAAGGTCACTGAATTGGTTAAGTCATGTTCAGTAGACATGAAAAGAATGAGCACTAAGGCTGAATTGAACATTCTGCCTTTAGGCTCATACGATTGCTTAATTGGGATGGACTGGTTGGACCAGCACCATTCCCTTATGGACTGTCATAACAAGAGGTTTACATGCCTGAACGAAGA
This sequence comes from Picea mariana, assembly GCA_032191745.1. NCBI lineage: Eukaryota > Viridiplantae > Streptophyta > Pinopsida > Pinales > Pinaceae > Picea > Picea mariana. Next base: position 143,826 of record JASDQU010738026.1, read on the forward strand.
GGGAAATCAGGTAACAATCCAAGGAATTCCTAGAGCTATGGCTGTTAGGGAAATCTCAGCCATGCAGTTGAAGAAATGTTACCGGAAAGGCTGTCAATTATTTGCATCTCGGGTGGAAGAAGCATCTTGAGATGTAGTCTCAAATATGGAAGACCATAAGGTACTCAAAGATTTCAAGGATGTATTTCAGGAGGTACCTGGACTACCTCTGAAAAGGGATATTGATTTTTCTATAAATTTGCTGCCTGGAGTAGCTCCAGTTTCGAAGGCTCCTTATAGAATGAGTACGCCAGAGCTAAAAGAGTTGCAATTGCAGCTCGAAGAGCTACTAAAAAAGGGATACATCCACCCCAGCGTGTCACCATGGGGTGCCCCGTTCCTATTTGTGAAGAAGAAGGATGGGACGTTGAGGTTGTGCATTGATTTTCGGCAGTTGAATAAGGTAACTGTCAAGAACAAGTATCCCCTGCCAATGATCGATGATCTTTTTGATCAGTTGAAGGATGAAAAAATATTTTCATAAATAGATCTCCGATCAGGATATCACCAAATGAGAATAAATGATGAGGACATCAGCAAGACCGCCTTTAGAACAAGGTACGGTCATTATGAGTTCACGATGGTGTCGTTTGGGCTGTCAAATGTGCATGTTGTTTTCATGTGCTTAATGAATGGAGTGTTCAGAGATTTTTGAACAAGTTTGTCATAGTCTTCCTGGACGATATCTTGGTGTATTCCAAGACAGAGGAAGAACATGAGAAACACCTGAGAATGGTGCTGTAGGTGTTGAGAGAACACCAACTATACGCAAAACTGAGCAAGTGCTCATTTTATCAAAGGTAGATTCATTACTTGGGGCACATTATATCAAAGGAAGGGATCGTTGTGGATCCTGAAAAGATTGAGGCCATTCGAGAATGGTCAGCGCCAAGGAATGTGGTGGAAGTTAGATCTTTTATGGGTCTGGCAGGCTACTATAGAAGGTTTATAGCCAGATTTTCAAGGATAGCTCATTCTATCACTTCCTTGCAAAGGAAGGAGAAGAAGTTCCAGTGGACTGAAGAATGTGAGAGAAGCTTCTAGCGATTGAAGCAGCTGCTAACCAGTGCTCCAATCTTGAAGATTGCAGATCCAAATAAGGATTACGTAGTGTGCACCGATGTGTGTAAGCTGAAACTGGGAGGAGTTTTCAGCCAAGAGGGATTTGTAGTTTGTTACGAGTCCCGAAAGTTGAAGGAGCATGAGAGGAATTATGCCACTCACGATTTAGAGCTGGCAGCAATCATCCACGCCTTGAGGAAATGGAGACATTACCTCATGGGAAAAAGATTCGAGTTGAGAACAGACCATAACGGTCTGAAGTATTTATTTGATCAACCGACTTTAAATGTCAGGCAAATCATATGGCTAGAGTTTCTTTGCGAATATGACTTTGATATCAAGCATATCAAAGGGAAAGAAAATAAGGTGGTTGATGCACTCAGCAGAAAATTGCATGAATTACATGCTACAGCCATTAGCATGTACAGGACTGAGATTAAAGACAGAATTTTGGAAGTTGCAAATGTTGATTTGCAATACATAGGTTTAGTAGCAAAGCTACAGCAGTGTGAGAGACCACAGACGAAGGAAAGTTACACCTTGGGAACTGATGGCTTACTTCTGTATAAAAACAGAGTGTATGTACCCAATGTCCGAGATTTGAAGCTAGCAATTTTGAAAGAAATGCATAACGTGGCTTATGCTGGACATCCTAGATACCAGAAAACTGTGGCAGCAGTTAAAAGCCATTACTTTTGGCCAAGTCCGAAGAAGGAAATCGCTGAATACATCGCCAAATGTATGGAGTGCCAAAAGGGTAAGGCTGAGCATATGCACCCAACAGGGTTGTTGCAGCCTTTACCCATTCCTGAATGGAAATGGGACGTGGTAACAATGGATTTAATCATCGGACTACCTAGAACAAGCAAGCAACATGATTCAATCATGGTGGTGGTGGACAAGCTTACTAAAGCTGCCCATTTTATTCCACTGAAAACCACCCACAGGGTAGTTGATGTTGCTGATATATTTTTAAAAGAAGTTGCACGCTTGCACGGAATTCCTAAGACAATTGTGTCTGATAGGGACCTGAAATTCACCTCGAATTTCTGGAAAGGACTATTCAAGGGATTTAGAACGAATCTGAACTTTAGTACAACGTATCATCCTGAGTCTGATGGTCAGATAGAAAGGGTGAACAAAGTAATAGAAGACATACTTAGAATGCATGTGATGGATAAACCATCAAGGTGGGAAGATTACCTGCCTTTAGTAGAATTCGCCTACAATAATGGGTATCTTACATCGTTGAAGATGAGCCCATTTGAAGCACTTTATGGAAGAAAGTGCAACACACCAGTAAGCTGGGATAATCCAGCTAACAGAGCAGTGATTGGACCTGACTTGCTTAAGGAGATGGAAGATCAAATGATAAAAATTAAACAGAATCTAAAAGTTGCCAGGATAGGCAGAAAAGTTACGCTAATAGTAACAGAACCCATAGAGAATTCAAACTGGGTGACCATGTTTTCCTGAAAGTGAGGACTAACAGGAGTTTTCTGAAGTTGGGAAGTTGCGCCAAGTTGGCAGCAACATTTTGTGGGCCATTTGAGATCCTGGAAAGGATTGGGCCAGTTGCATACATGCTTGCATTACCTGCATCTCTGACTGTACATAATGTGTTTCATGTTTCACTTCTTAAGATATATATACCTGATGCTAATCATGTTATCGATTGGAATGTGATTCAGGTGGAACCAGAAGGCGTCCTACAAGTGCATCATGTGCGCATATTGGATAGGAAAAGCAAACAGCTCTGGAATCGAGCCATAGATCTTGTAAAGGTCTAGTGGACTTGGTACAGTTATGAGGACGCGACATGGGAGTATGAAGAAGTTATGCGAGCAGAGTACCTGCATCTTTTTGAAAATTTTGGAAAAACGTAGCAGAGACAGTGTAAGGTTGCACTGAGGATAGTGCATAAATAAGGGGAAGGGAATTGTAGTGTCCCCAAGGCCAAGCCCTTTGTAAGTCTGATGTATGAAATGAATTGTAAATATGTGTTATAGGCTGGTGAGCCAAGTTTGTATAATCCGATGGGCTTATGTGATTATTAGGCCAAAGAGAGAGCCTAAGGGTTGTAGGCCATGGACCTGATTTTGTACTTATATGTATGCAGCACATTAATAAAATATAAACACCGCCATGTACAGGCTGACACAATGAATGAGTGATGGGGCACTAAGCATCCATAGAGAGGGAAAGGGATTAGGGGATGGAAGGTGGGAAAAGGGGCTAAGTGTTAAGCCTAGGGGGCTTAAGCCTTGGGAGTAATATTTTATTATTATTCCAAAGAACATGTGCATTTTATGTTGTTTATCTTAAGTTCCTGGAAAGGGGAAAACGTGCAAAGCGGATGCATGCTGATGGAACGCGTGCAGTTCCAAGGGTGACAAGTGTCAACCCTAGTGCATGCGAATAAACGACCAAGATGAGCCGTGAGAGGGGTTCTTCTCCATTCTTCTCGATTTTCTGAACCAGACATCTCGTCCAACCTCTACAAGAGATACCCTATACATCCACTGATCTAGAAGCCTGTGTGTTGATGCTAAAAAGCTGAAACATCCTCTGTCTGAGTATCGAGCCTATGCGTGGAGTCTTGTTAGAATCCATATCGGTGAGTCCATTCGCCATTGTTGAACTAGTTGGAAAGCCCGTGCCTGTTTTCCCATCGGTTATTGTGGCCACGCAGTGCTGGACTGCATGGGGCTTGTTGGCCAGTTTGTGCAACACTCTCTCCAGGAGAGAGAGGCGGTTGAATTGGAAGAACAGGTTGCTTGGCCTATGAGTGACTCTCTCCAGGTGAGAGAGTGCATAGAGGAAGGAGAGAACTTTTGGAAGGAACCATGTAGCTGCCACAGAGGTCGGAGACTTCCGGTCCGGTCTATTGCTGTAACCCAAGGCAAGGGAGGTTAGCAGTCGAAGGACTATCTAGGTGACAGAGAAGGTGCATAATCCTGGGGTGGAACAGGCATGTGGGGAAGGAGAGTCTGTGGGCAGTGAGCATGAGTGGTTCCTGGGAGAGAATTCCTTCCTTGTGACTGTGTGTTTTCCCTGTAACCTCAGCCTAGCCTAGGATTCCTTGCCTTGGGGTGGAGCTTAGTCCCAGCTTGGGGGTGACCTACTGCTGAGCTAATGAGCAGTGCGGTCTAAGGCTGGGAGGTTCGTGGAAGGCCTGCACCTGGTTGGTGGAATTACCTTAGTGTCAAGATAAGTATCAGCTTATGTTAAATGTTATGTTTTGCATGCTTGTGATGCTTATATTTTATCATGTATTCTTTTGTGCAGATGAATTATGGTTAATGCCATTCTTAAAATTATGATAGCAATACTTTATATGACTTACTCTGAGTTTAAATGTGTTTCATTTTCTTAAATGCGTGTTGTTTTATAATATGAGAGTGGGTGTTATATTTCTGCGAAGTTTGTTAACTGAAAAAGTGGTGTTACAATAGCACAAATTGCAAGTCCATGTCTGGGTAAACTCCTAGTTTGGGGTCAGGCCCAATTTGTTGGTCAAGTAAGAAGCAATAATCCATTGATTTATCTTTCACAAAGGCTGAGTACAGAGGAGTAGTCAACTGTGTCATTCAAACACTTTGTCTTTAACACTTCCTTATCAAGATTGGTATCCAGTTTCACTATTTGACTATCATATGGTGTGACAATCAGAGTACACTGAGATTTTGCAGAGATTCTGTACAGTGACAGGGAACCAAACACATTGAGGTCCACATGCATTTAATCAAAGATTTAGTACATGACAGAATCATTGATTTGCAGTTACGTCCTTCCTCTGAATAGACTATTGAAATATTCACCAAGACATTCACTGAGAATAAGTTTCAAACTTTGTGAGATCATCTTGCAGTGAAGAACACATTTGCCTAGCAACTACCTTTTCTTCTTTTGATACATTGTCCTTTGCGGGGGGGGTGTTCCCACATGGTTTTCCCTCTTTCCTCATTTTTATTCAATGTTCATTAGTAGTCGGGACTCATTTTTTACTCCATAGTGATGTTCAAGGGGTGTTGGAGAAATTTCTATTTTTGACACACTAGTTCAGTGAGAGTAACACTAGTTCATTGGGAGTTAACTGACTAGTTCTATTTTAGACTTTCTAATATTAGACCATCACTATTATGCATGCATTCCTAATTATAGGATGCCATTTCCTATATGAGTGAAGATCACTCACTCATTGATAATATCATAAATACATTGATTCTCATTATTCATTGTGTATTTCTCTTCCTTGTCTTGATAAGCTTTGTTTGGGTATGCTTTAGCTAGGTCTCCTGTGCAGGTTTCCATGAAACATTGACACTCAAGTCTTCTAGAGCACCAGGTCTCTGGACTGCGTGATCTTACTCCACGCGTCCGCAAAACATCAATGGTTATGATTTACTTTGGGACTTCGTGCTTTGGCGAATTCCAAAGTACTCACAAATGCAAACCTATGAATTGCAATCCTTCCAAAGTGTTGTATATTCTGACATGTGCCTCCTCTATTCAACGGTCATGATGGAATCCAACACTTCAGCCTTCGAGATTTCTCCATCCACACGACCCCACTTTCTCCAAAGTGGTTATCCTCCGAAATGAAGGATTTTCTAACAACTGTCCTCTACTAATGAATGGATTTGATGAACTTCGGTGCTCCAGCCTTTGGAAGTTATTTCTCTAACCAACTCTACTTTTCTCCTGAAGTGACCTTTCTCGGAAGTGGAAGATCTTTCGCCACACGTCCTTTTGCAACAGATGAATGGGATGACTTCGGGACTCTAGACATAGGTAATCCCCATGCCTTCACAGTTCAAATATCCTGGATTCAGTCAGTGCTAGGCTGACCACAGCCTAGATCTGACAATCTGAGGGTATCCACGTAACCCCAGAGATCTACGACTCATAACTTATGTTCAAGGGTCCTTTGGGTCCCGTTGTTAGGCCACACCGAGAGATACACCTGGTGACCCTGTCACTTGACACATGGGATCCCACATGATATCGATGTTAATACTCACGTCCCCAAGATCAAATGCTAGTGAGAGATCCTGAAGGATCCTTATATTCAGGGTCCATAGTGACTGCGAGACCCCAACGTGTTTGATCTTTATCAGAGGGCTCAATCTCCACAATCAATAAAGTACTCGCCCAACTTGGTATAATATAGATCATTGATCCTCCATCCCAACGAGATAAATGGTGTTGGTGAATCGTGGGCCTTGAACTAGCATGTATGCTAATTTCACCTCCATGCTCCAGAATGATTCCCCACCATCGATCTTCGTTCACAGATTGATGGTTCACAGTGATTGTGGGGCCCAACCTCCGTAATATGGGAAGTGCTCACCCAAATCTGTCTAATCGTGGTCGTTGATATTCCATATCCAACGAGATTAATGAAATTGGTTGATTGCGGGCCGTGAACTAGCACATCCATTAATTTCACCTCCGCACTCTGCAGCGATTTCCAACCATCGATCTAATCGAGTGGTTGGTGTTTGATTTGTTAATTCTAGTGGGTCTTTGAGTCATTCTAAAAACTGAGATAGGTTTTCCTTCCAATGAACGGTTCCCATTCATCTCCTTGGTCAGTTTATTGATTCATATATGTCTCTTATTACTCAGGGAGTTCAGGTAATTTTGACTATCATGAAGTTTGACATTCTAGAGGTCGAACTCCCGAAACTTTGAAACCATTTTAAACTATCTCTTTTCGGGCCTAGCATAGAGTTCCTAGACCCAGGTCACATGGACCTTCAGATGACTCTTGGGCTGTGTACTCTACTCTTAGTTGGGTTTTAGTTAAGGTCATGGGTGCAAGTTCAAGGTCTCTCAGACTACTGGATTGAAGGAAATGTCTTCCTAGTTCACAGAACCTTAAGCTTTGAAACTAGGCGGTGTAAACTAGTGAGGTTACCAAGATGGTAGCAGTGCCGAGAGGCTTGCTCCAATTACGGAGCTATGAGGTAGCTTCTTGGAGAAAACACCTTCGATATTTAAACTGGAGCATGCGGGAAAAGAAAAAGCACAAGTCCTCAAGGAAAGCAACATATATACATAATTTAACCTTTTCAATGTAGAACCATTTACAGATAAGTAAATAGATGAATGCAACTATTAATTTCCAATTCAACGCATAAAGTATGGAAAAACTTATCAAAACCAAATATCGTGAAGCAACTGCTAGAAAGGTTTTCCGTTTCCACCAAGCCATAGGCTTATTCACTCCTAACGGATTTACCACTAGCCACCCCCGAGCTAGACCATGATGCTTTTAGATTGAATATCTTTTTCCGGCTCAGAAATATATAGGGATGAAGGTTACTCTCCTTATCATGTATCATCCTCTATTCCCCATGATCAGAGCACACTCTTTTCACAATTCTTCCTCGAATCCCAGAGCTTTCTCTCTCGTCTCTGTACTCTTTGCAGATTTCCTCTCTGACCCCCATGCTTTCCTTTCTTTCCTTTCCCAACAAGATTGTGTGTGGCCCGAATACCTTGTCCATGGTCAGGTATGGAAGCCTTATAGATGGGTGGTCTAGCCCATCCCCTCGTTAACTCTTGAGGAGGTCTACCCACCTATCAACCTGACCATAATTCATTCCTGGGTCAGAGGGTTGTTCTGATTCTGAGCAATCAGATCCAACAAAGTACTGGTTCAATGGAGGTTAACGCAACCATTCCTGGTCCCCTCCACCATCTTTTCATAGCATTGGTGGTCTCTCTTAGCACATCCCCTTTCCAGCAGTCATGCAACATGTATCCATTTTATATTAAAATAACAAAATTTACATTCATCGACCTTTCATACAAAGGTTCATAAAATCAAACATTCTAACCTTTGAGATTTCCATAGTTTCTTGGATAATATAGTTATATTTTCAAACTAGGGGAAACAGGGTGTTACAATTCCCTCCCCCTTAAAGAAAAATCATCCTCGATGTTCTATATTTCAACATGATATGTATATACATGAGTAAAAAAAATTAGATATGCTTGTCTCACGACATCCTCCATTTCCCACGTAGCCTCATCCGGGCCAAATTGTTTCCACTGCACCTTGACCTGTGCAATGGTTCAGTTCCTGAGTGAGGTTTCCTTAATGTCTAGTATGCATTGAGGTTCTTGCAGGAATTTTCCCTCTAACTCCACCTGGATCACATACCAGTCAATTATGTGATTACGATCATGTACACATTTCTTCAATAATGAAACATGAAAAATATTATGTACCTTTATTGTGGGAGGGAGTGCTAGCCTATAGGATACATGTCCCACTCTATCTAAGACTTCAAAGGGTCCACAATACCAAGGTGCTATCTTGGCACAAGCTCCCATTCTCAGGGAGCTCTTCTTGGGTCTAACTCTGAGATATGCATGGTCTCCTGTCTTGAACTCTCTAGGGGTTCTCTTTTAGTCGGCATATCTCTTCTGTCTATCCTGAAAAATTTTCATATTTTGTTTGATCTGAATCACTTGTTTCTCCATTTATTTCATCATGTCTGGTCCAATTGAAATTCTATCCACTAGATTATTCCAACTGATGGGAATTTTGCACTGTCTACCATAGAGGGCTTCAAAAGATCTCATCTTTAGTGACTCTTGATAACCGTTGTTGTAAGAAAATTCTACCAATGGCAGGTAGTCTTCCCACTTCTTAGGTTGATGCATTACATGAATTATTAACATGTCCTATAATATTTGTTTTATTCCTTCTGTCTTTCCATCATTTTGGGGGTGATAGGTTGTGCTAAACAACAGTTTAGTCTCGAGACCATCCATCAAGTATTTCCAAAAGCTTGAAGTGAATTATGTGTCTATGTTGGATATAATCTCTCTAGGCATGCCATGTAGTCTGAATATCTCCTTCATGAATATGTTAGTAATATCTATTGCCTTGCAAGTCGACTCGACAGGAACGAAGTGAGCAGACTTACTCAATTTTCCCACCACAACCATGATGGAATCATTCTACTTAGTCAATCTTGGTAATCTGGTGATGAAACCCATGGAAATGGTTTCCCATTTCCATTATGGAATTGGTAGAGGTTGTAACAACCCTGTTGGGTGTCAATGTTTTGCCTTAACTTGTTGGCATTCTAAGCACTTAGCTAGATAGTCGGCTATGTCCTTTTTCAGTCTAGGCCAATAGAATTGTTTCCTAGTGGTCGTGATCATTTTCTGATATCCTAGGTGATCAATATATGGTCTCTTGTGTAGTTCATCCATTATGAACCTCCTCAAGTCATCACAGCTTGGAATATACAATCTATTATTGTAGGTCAACAAGCCTTCATTGAGCATATGATAGCCTTCATACTTTATCCCTATAGGATATTGACTTAGGTATGAGGTCACGGTCTGGAAGAATACATATATTTCTTGTGAATTCCTGATTCTTTCTATGACATCCGTTTCACAAGTGCTTACTGTTGCCAGGTGAATCGTTTTCACACTTTTGCTAAGGGCATCGACTACCCTATTTTCCTTCCCTTTGATGTGTTTTATTTTGAAGTTGAACTCACTAAGGAGAGCCATCCACCTAGCTTGTCTAGCATTGATTTTTGGTTGATCAAATAGATGCCTTGACCCACATTGGTATGTCATAAGTACAAATATCCTGCCCATGAGGTAATGCCTCCACATTTTTAAAGCATGCACTATGGTAGCCAACTCTAGATCATTAGTCACATAATTTAATTCATGCTCATTCAATTTCCTGGATGCATAGCAAATTACATGTAACTCTTGCATAAGGACTCCTCTGAGTCCTTCCTTGCAGGCATCTTTACACATGAGGAAGTCATTATCAAAGTTTGCAATCTTTAGCATTGGTGCATGGGTCAGGAGGTATTTCAGTTCTTGAAATATTTCTTCACATTTTGATGTCCAAGTGAATTTCAACCCCCTTCTTCTAGAGGGTAGTGATTGGACAACCAATATTTGAAAATACCTTTATGAAACTTATACAATATCCTTCTAAGACCATAAAGGATCTGATATCAGATACATCTTTTGGGGTAGGTCATTCCATAATATATATGATCTTTTTAGGGTCTACTGCTAGCCATTCTTCAGAAATGACATGGCCCAAGTAATGCACTTGCTTCTGGAAAAAGTGACACTTGCTAATGTTAGCGTAGAGTTGATGTTCTCTTAGTAATTAAAGTACAAGTCTAAGATGTCCTTCATGCTCTTCTCTCTTCTTGGAGTAGATTAATATATCATCAATGGAAAACAATTCAAATCTGTCTAGGAATTTGTTGAGCACATTGTTCATCAAGCACATAAAAGTGGTGGGAGCATTGGTTAGTCCAAATGACACCACCACAAATTCATAGTGACCATAGCTTGTTCTGAAGGCCATTTTTTGGATGTCTTCATCCTTGATTCAGACTTGATGGTATCTAGATCTCAATTCAATATTTGAGAAAATGAAAGCACCCCCTAATTGGTCAAACAAGTCATTGATTCTTGGTAAGGGGTACATTTTCTTTATGGTTGTCTTATTGAGTTGTCTATAATCTATGCACAGTCGAAGCATTCCATCTTTCTTTTTCACAAACAAGGCTGGTGCTCCCCATGGAGAAACACTGGGATATATGTAACCTTTTTCCATCATTTCTTTTAGTTGTATCTTGAGCTCAACTAGCTCGAGTGTACTCATTCTATAGGGTGTTGACACTGGCACTGCTCCTAGTATAAGTTCTATCAAGAAATCAATGTCTCTTCTCAGAGGTAGACCCGATACCTCTTCTGGAAACGCGTCTCTATACTCTCTTAATATGGGGTGGTCCTCTAGGTTCGTTTTGTCATCCTCAATAGATTCCAACACCTGTATTGCATATAGAGGACATCCCTTTCTGCAATAATTTTTCATTTGAAGGGATGATATTTGTCTCACTGAGACAGGTTTGTGAATCCCTTGGAGGGTCATATTTCCCCCTTCTTCATTTACAGATTATAAATTTTTATGGTAACAATGCAACTTATTCTTATCAACGACCAACCAATCCATACCAATCAACAAGTCATAAGATCCTAGGGGAAGTATGTTAAGAATCGCTTGGGTGGGAAACCCATCCATGATGAATTGGCAAGCTGGTAAGACCTCTGTTACTTTTCTTCTGGTTCCAGTGGCTAGTTGTACCAACCATGGATTAACATCTATAACTGGTTGTAGTTTACACTTATCAACGGTCTTAAGGGCCACATAACTCAAATTAGAACCAGGGTCAATTAAAATAGAAATTAGACGGTTGGTGATGATACCTTCCATCTCCACCACTGAATCTTTGTGGTCAACGTGTTTATTATCCAAAGACGAATAAATCCATGGAATGCTCCTAGACACATAATTGATTGTGGTAGCTTCTTGGATGTTGTATATTCTCCTATTGTTCTGCTGTCTCTATGGGAAATCCCTCAGTAGATGTTCTTCTCCGCAACCCCGAAATTTCAAGGGTTCTCTCTTTGGGTTAATAGTCTTTCCTAGGGCTGATCCAAAAGGTTTATTTCCACTTTGGAAGGGGAAATTTTGTTGGTTCACATTTAAGGTAGGAAGGATTATCCTTGAATCCTTCCTATAGTTATCAAATATTGAGGATTTAAGCCCCTTCTTCTTGAACCCAAAACTATTCTTCTTCTTCCAGTCATCGTGAGGTTCTGTCTGACTCCCAAACTATTCATAAAAATATCTTGCCTTCTGAATAGTGTCTTCTAAAGTCTTTGGCTCGTCAAACTCAATCTTGTTCTAGTAGGTCTATGGTAACCCACTGATAAATCGTTGGAATTTTACCTTTTCATATTTTATGTAGGGTACATACCTTAGCAGCTCAAGGAATTTATTGATGTATTCATTTATGTTGAGCTATCCCAACTTGAGTTCATAGAACTCCTTAGTCTTCATGTCGAAGTATTTCTCTGACAGATACTTCTTCTTGAAGTGTTTCTCAAACTATTTCCATGATAAGTCCCTTTCATGGATTCCTTTCATGTTCTTAAGATCTTCCCACCAAATGGAATCTTTTCCATTTAGGTTGAATATGGTTATTCGAGCCTTCAAATTTTTAGAATAGTCATGAACTCTTAAGTACTTCTTTAAACCAAGCAGCCAAGATTTTTCCTCTTCCCCTTTCTCAATCTCTCCAATGAAAGAGGGTGGTTTATCTTTCTTGTGTTACAAGGGAAAAAATCTTTATGGCCAAGGGTAAACCATAACAGACAGGTATGACTGTAGAAATCAACTCGATTCCAACATATGCTATATAAAATAATGTGCAAGATAAGGAAGAGGCCTACCTCGATACAATGTTCAATGATGTTCCATCATTGAGAACTTCAACCCAAAGCTTTATACCTGCAATAAGTTCTTAACAAACGAGCAAAGAAAGTATATAATGATGATATAAAGGCAGTTAGCACATCATATAGCATAATCTATTAATGAACATTACAAACACGCCCATAGATACTAATCATACATTTGCAATATACCATTAGGACAAGAAAGGAGTATTTCTATTAATTATTGATCAGCAGAAGTGACAACATTACAGACTTCCGTTTCGGCATGTTTCGAAACCAAGAAACCAAGTTCCTTCTAACTGGGCCTCCACCACTTCAATCCTCCACCAAAGGAAATCTCATAGGAGAGAGTCAATGAGGTTCTCTCAACAATAGGGAAAGAGCTTGGGGGATGAACACGGTGTTCAAACTTGAGGGACAAAGGGATGTAGACTCAATATGAAGTAACTTCTCCAGAGTAACTTTTCTCTCAAAGTTGAATGCTTTCTCCTCTTTTCCATAGTTTGGAATTGTTCTTTTATAGCCTTCAGAATGAAACCGAACGGCCCAGTCAGAATGTTTCCAGTATATGGAAGGCCAAGGATCAGAGATCTCCTGTCATGACATGGGAACCCAACTTCATTTTTTTATTTTCTGGCACAAATCCCAATGTACCCAGGTTGTAGTGGAGCAATCAGCTTATTCGCATCTTACATAGCTAATAGGGAGCGTATATGTGGGAAAATGTATATTTTTGGCTTTGGATTTATCAAAAAGGAATGAAAAGTATGCATAGGGAAATGGAAAAAGGCCCTATGTGCAAGATATCAATGGTGAGGTAAATCTTTCTATAACAGATGCCCCGTAATGTGTGAGATCAGAGGAGTATCTGCGATCACCGGAATACATTATAAATAACCCAGAAGTGGAGTGGTAGAAGACCAACTGGACAAACTCAATTGTTCATTACATTCTGTACTGACTTTGCATACATGGCTGCCAAGAATACAATGCAGCTCCATGTGGAAAATATACCAAACAAGTGTTCGTGGCCATGAATAGGAAAATACAAATGCAGTTGCGTGCCAAAAGTTGTCATAGTCACAAACAAGGCCTAGTGAAACTAGTCTCAAAATCAATCTAAAGATATTTGTATACCATGGAGTACAATTTGATCTCCCATGATCACTAAAGTTGAACAGGTACTGGTCCAGTGAAAGGGAAGAAACATCTTAGGAAAGCTGCAAACACATAGTGATGTATTCAAGTCCTCTACACTATCCGTCGAGGGTGCAAGTCTACATCATGTGAATAAAGGAGTTGAGGTCAAACACAATGAGACATCGTTTGATTACCAGTCATTGAGGTATACCATTAACAAACGCGAGACAACCTACCAATAATGAAAGTAGCTATCAAGGCACCGAGTACATTCCTACAAGTGTGAATAAATGAGTTGGTGTTGAAAACTTGAGAAATCCATTGATGAAGATACATCGATGTATTCCCATCTGTCAATGGCGAGAGAGCCTGCCACTAATGACTGCAAGCCTCAAGCTACTCATAAAACTCTAGGCCTCGTATCTAGAATAAATGAGTTCAAGTTGGTATAAACAGACCCACTAAAAGGAGAGAATTAAGGCATCTCTCATCAGTCAACATGAGGAACAAAGTAGGAGCTTCATGATTTGGTGAAAATCAGATGAAGAACATGTTCACGAACCAATGAGCCTGTGCGTCTTTCACGTATACAAAATGCAACCGTTATGTGAAAAAGACCCTCTGAATAGAAGCCAATGATGAAAACTACTGACAAAGGCGAGGATACCACCAATAAGGCTAATGGCATCCAATACACTGCACGAATCTCAAAGTGTGAATAGATGTCTTGTTGTCGAACACAAGGGAAATCACCCAGTCAATGACCAATGATGAAATGTCAATTGTTGGGTTCAAGGTGACCTATAGATGAATAAAGTAGGGCCAGGGTGCATGATAATACCATAGTATCATGTGATTCTGGGACAAACTAAGGGTATGGCCGACATGCAAAGTCAATATTTCTTAAGAGTGGCTGACACATGTTGATAGACTTCATTTGAACAAGAGCATGAGACATATAGTGACTCTAGTAGCATAGACTCAATGATGTGACTATTAGATGCAGGAGGCATCAATAACAATCTCTATAGGGACTGGAAGAGTAACCATCCAGTAGAGAAAAATTTGTAACGAGATCAACTTCCTGAGGCCATGCTAAAACAAAAATTATGATGATGAAAGGACTCAATAAATTTGTGCTATTTTCAAAGGTGACACAACTGCTGCTAATTATAATATAGTACTCCCTTCTCGCTCGTCTTTTTTTTGTTTTTTCATAACAAATGAATGTTATGACATAGAGGAGGAAACGAGTGTGGCAAGTAAGAAAAAATAGTTTCAGCAGTGGAATGTACCTATGCTTAATGCAAGGAAATGCATGTGGGAGATGGAAACTCAGGTTGTTGTTCCCTCCAGTGTATAGGGTGTCAAATTGCGAAGGATATAAATAAGGCTTTGCTTGGTTGAGGATGCAAAAACTAATTAGGCAACGGTTTATAACGCAAAGCGAGAACCGACGAAAGGCTAAATACTGTAAGGGAGAACATGAGATGCAATCACAACTTAACGCCAAAAAATATCCTTTTTGATGTCTTTTAGTCTACTTGGTGTGAAAAAGGGGTAAACTTGTGCCAAATAGACGTCTTTTCAAATCCAATTTATGAGTGTGAAAAAGACAAGTTCACTCGGCAATATTTTCTATTTTTGATAGCGAGTCGGAAAAGAGCTTAACTAAGACTCATGACCTTTCAAATCCAATTTAACGAGTGTGAAAGGGACAAATCACTCAACAATATTTTCTAATTTTAGGCGAGTCGGAAAAGAGCTTAACTAAGACTCATTTTTCTGGAGTCCGCGGGGAATAAGGTCACTTGTGCATGAATGAGAAATGAGGCTCATCAATAATTCATGTATTAAGTTGTAATGGACTCACGGTTCTAAGGAAAAAAATCGGCATAGTCACTAAATAATAAAGGGGGTCTAACTAGGGTACCCATGTTTGGTAAGTCTCTACCATTTATTAGCGACATTATTTATAGCAGATGGGTGGTTCTCTGTCATAATAAATGGGTGCGTTCCTAAGGTGTAAAAAGATATAGTCGAAGGATAATGCAAAATGCATGATGGAGTGGATACCTATCCTATATGCTAGGTTATGAAAATACATGCCCGAGGTGACAAACGGTCAATTATGACGTGGAAAGCCGCAAGAAAACCAAGTCAAAACTACAACAAACCAGCCCAAAACCACTCTTGAATTAGTCCAGTAGGTTAAAGAATAGCATGAAATTATATAAAGTGGGTAAAAGTAATTTATAAATAGTAATAAAATAAGTAATTACTGTATCATTTTGATTTTTACCCAAATAAGGCAATTTGGACCAAAAATACCTCCAGGATTCAAACGGAGATTGCGGGAGCATCAGGTAATGAAATCACGAACCATCTAGATCAGGTAACTCTTCATCTCTTCCTCTTCAAATTCAGTGGATTACATTTTTGAATTAGGTTTCTATTTTTTAGTTTTTGAGGGCGTAAGTTAGGATTTTTGGTATACGCAAGTTTCCTTGGATAGGTCACATGTACGACTAGGTATACGCCCCTGTTTGAACCATGGTGAGTGTGTATTGAGCCCTACACACAACTTTGGGAAATTAAGCCATGTATAGTTACGCAAATAGCCAAAATAGGGGTTCTTAGCTCAAAAAATGATTTTTTTTTTGCAGGATTGTCTTGGAATGGAGAGAGCTAGAGCATGAAGAGGTGTATGCAGCTGTTGAATGAGATCTAGTGGCTCAAGAGGCTCTAAAAATATGTGGCTTGTACAAATTTTGGGCTCTCAAAGGAATGAGGGCCCAAGTGAGGTTGTTGGAGATGTTGGTGGGTTACTGGGACCTTGATAGCGAGAGCTTTGTCCTTGATGGACAACCATTGAGGATCGAAGTAGAGGACATCTACTTCTTGACTGGTCTATCACACCGAGGGGAGGTTGTGAACCTCAAGTCATGTGAAGCGTGGAGTGGGATGAATATCGAGGAGTATATCGATGCCCATTGTGTAGCAGGGACTCCCAAGGCGGGAAGCCAAGTCCCCATCCGGGAAATAAGTAACCTTAGTCTTAAGATCATTTTTCTCATGCTTACCATGATCATAGGTTCAAACTCGTTGCATCAAGCATAGAGACCACTTATGTTTTACGCAGTAGAGTGTGCTAGACCCACTGTCTATGATTGGTGTACCTCACTACTGACCAATATGAAGGGTCAACTGATAGAGTGCAAACACGGGAGTAAGTGAAACTTCGGATTTTCCTCTATTCTTTGCACTTTGTTTTTCGAGCAGGTTCTAGGTCTGGGACCTAGTGTGGATATCCTTCCTAGAGAAACACGTGATCCATCCATGATGTGGTGGATCTAGGTCATGAAATGGCAGGGGGGAGGTAGGGTATCAACACCCTACAACGATGATTTTTTCTTCTGGTGGCAGTGGAAAATCATTGCTCTGTATGACTATCCCTATGTGGGGATTGATTTCAGAGGAGATCCTGATATGCCACTTCCACCAGGGGCATCCTATGGTGATATAGGTAACAAGTTTTTAAATATTTCATTTTTTTTGTATTTTTGTATTTAAAGAAAAAAAATGTTTTTGAATGGTGTTTGAATATTAAATAGATACATGTGTAATCACAAACATGGTTCTGTGACGGCCAGAGGGATTCCTTCGACATAGATGGAGGAACCAGGGAGGTGAGGTGGTGGGAGGAGAAGCGGAGAGGGTCCTACAAAACGTGCAGGGAAACCTGTCTCGTTTGACACAGAGGATTCCTATGGTTTAGGTAGATGATCTACTTGAAGCCATGCAGCGATAGGTGGTTGGTGTACCTAGAGCATGGGTAAGATTATTCTGGCGTCTCGTAAACACCGTGGTTTTCTATCATGATGCACATCTGGTGCCACAGGCGTAGATGTCTTGGGATATGTATATCGGCTACATATGTGTATTGAGGGTTGTGGCCCCAATTTTGTAATATAAACACCAGATTTTGAAATATATAAAAGGGGATCTTCAGATTTACTTATATCTTACAATGTGTACATTGATTTAATGGTTTTATTTGCTTTATTAATGTGACAAATGCCAATCTAAAATTTAATTAGCGTAGGCATTAGATAGATGATTAGAACTCCTAGGAATGTGATAATATGTAATAAAATCAAATTGTCATTCTAAAATACGTGCTCGTAGGAATCGATGGAGTAAAGTAGGATCATGCACACAATAACGACCATTCAACTGACATACTACTAACTGGGAATCTAGGCAAACTTCTAAAGAGTGAATAACATGTGAGATAGCATCGCGCAAAAGTTCTATGACGACGCTATATTTGGCCACGTTATTCATGGATGGCCCTAGGCATGTGCCACCTGAAGATACCGGCAGACCCTCGGGTGAGTAAACCACCCAAGCGGCAGAAGCAAAGTTTCGTGTATGACAACTAGCTCCGTCTGCGAATCCTAGGTAGACCGAATACTCTGTTGACATCTTCCAACAAAGGGAAAACGCGATAAGCAAGCTAAAGACAAAAGAAAAGGAGAAAATAGACATATACACATTAAATTTACATTAGTATACAAAGAGTTCCACCCAAGCCTGGGGCTCAAGCGTAGTGCCTTTTCAAGTAGAGCCCATTTCTGGGCTCAGCCAACTTATTCCCTTCATAATATTCCAACTCATAGGCTCCTTTTTCTAGGACTCGTCGCACGATGTAAGGACCGTGCCACATGGGTTTAAACTTTCCTACCCCTAGCAGTTCTTTGTCTTGATCATATAATAGGACCAAGTCACCCTCAGCATACAACTGGGGAAAGACAAACTTGTCGTACTGAACCTTAACACATTTCTTGTTTGCCTCGATAGTCGTAAAGGTGTCCCAACGCTGCTAGTCAAGACTCTCTAGGTGCACAAGGCATCGCTCTAAATATGAAGTGTCAAGTAGGAGCTCAACTTCCAACTTGAGAGAAGGGATTTCGCATTCAATGGGGAGGATTGAATCCACGCCGTGCATTAACTGAAAAGGGGAAAAATTGGTGGCATTCTTAACTGAGGTTCGATATGCCCAAAGCGCGGGATATAGCATGATATGCCAATTCGAATTACTCCGACTGACAGTTTTTTGCAAAATAGTCTTGAGAGACTTGTTGACGACCTCTACTTGCCCATTTTCCTGGGGGTAATAAGGGGATGAGTGACTGTGTCTAAAACCCATCTTAGATTCTAGTTCTACCATCATTTCATTCTAAAAGTGTCTGCCATGATTAGTGACAATCTCGCTCGGGATACCAAACTGGGCGATAATTTGGTTGAACACAAAGAAGGTCGCAGTATTCCCATCGGATTTTATGGAAGGCATGGCCTCGACCCACTTAGTGAAGTAGTCAGTGACCACTATAATATGTTGGTGCCCCCCAACCGAAGTTGGGTTGCAATCGACGAAATCTACCCCCCACTTGGTGAATGGAGCGACGGTAATGACTGGGTGAAGAGGGGTTGGATGCGAGCACATTTTCTGAGTGAACACCTAGCAGGGGTGACACTTCTTAACCGCTTTGATACAATCTTTAAATATAGTGGGCTAGAAATAACCGGCTCGCAGGAGTTTTTGGGCTATCGCCAACCCGGATAGATGACCACCACAAGCCCCTTTGTGGCAATCATTTAGGACTAACTTAGCTTCCTCGTGAGATAATAAATGATGTAAGATATTATCTATTTCTTGGAGATATAAAGTGTTGTCGACGATGGTATACTTTCTGGCTTGATATCTAACACGTCATCGATCATCTCATGAGAGATGCTAAGTGAACTTCAAGGTTTGACTATATAAAACAATGTCTCCATACCAGAGGTAAGATGATGAGACCAGGAAAATGTGTTCGTCTGCAAATGAATCAACATGGAAAACATCCTCATCTAATCATGGAAAATTGGATATTAACTCCACAAAAACTAGTGATTTATTGGACTTGGCCGAAGAAAAGTCGAGTTCAAATTCTTATAAGATGACAATCCATTTATTATATTTCCCCCCTATGACACGTCTAGTAAGGGCGTATTGAAAAGGATTGACATCAGCAACCAATGTGGTCTTGCAAATCCATATATAGTGTCGTAAACGTTGGACTGCGTGAACGGCAGCCAAATCTAGCTTTTCAACATGAGAGTAATTAAGCTCAAGGAAAACTAGATTTCAACTAAGATAGTAGATGATGTGCTCATGGAGCTCATCACCCTCCTGAACTATAACCATACCAATCATCTCAGTAGATGCGGAAATATACAACAAGTAATCTCTACTGTAATCAGGGGATTTCAGCAGAGGGATCGATACCAAGGCTTTCTTCAAAGCATTGAAAGACTCCTGGGCTCACTCATCCAAGATAAATGGAGTGTATTTCTTCAAGAGGTGCATGAAACCCTTAGTGATATTAGCATAACTCACTATGAAACGACGTAGAAAGTTAGCTTTCCCCTGTAAACCTTGAAGTTTGTCTAATTGTGTGTGGGGGAGGCAACTGAAGTATTGCCTCAACCTTAAGAGGATCTACCATGACCCCAGTCTCTAAAACTAGAAACCCTAAGAGACGACCAGACTTAACACAAAAGATGTATTTATGAGGGTTTAACTAGATTCTATAGTAACGACATCTTTCAAAAACTAGCCGAAGGTGTATAACATGATCCACTCTCTTGTGAGAGTGAGCAGGAAGATCATCAAGGTAGGCTTTGACTATGTGCTTGAGATCATGAAAAGAAAAAGTCATGTCACATTGGAAGGTTTTTTCGACATTTTTAAGGCCAAAAGGCATTTTCCGGTATGAAAAAGTACCCCAAGGACATATAAATGTCATCTTGTGTTGGTCCTCAAGTTTGATATGGATTTGGTTATATCCTGAAAATCTGTCCATAAAAGAAAATATCTCGCCTCCCGCACACTCAACGAGAATCTGATCAATGAAAGATGTGTGGAAGTTATCTTTGGGACAAGCCTTGCTCAAGTCGTGAAAGTCCATACACACACGAATGGTTCCTTTCTTTTTATTCATGGGAACAGGGTTGGATACCCATTCAGTCAAGGGAACCGGGTAGATGAAGCCAGTGTTAAGTAGCTTGTCCACCTCTGCCTTAATAGTAAGGGCCTTCCTAGGATTTACAGCTCTAAGACATTGTCAAACAGGTTTGGCATCTGGATAAGTCCTAATCTCATGTTCAACAATACGAGGGTCAATCCCTGGCATCTCTCCGTATGACCAAGCAAATACATCTCGAAATTCTTTGAAGAGTTCGGTGTAGATCAAAATTTCTTCTGGCGAACAATCCACACCTATATTTACATTCTCAATCTTGCCAAGGTTATCAAAGATATTGATCAAGACGGTAGGAGAAATAATCTCCATATTTCCCTCGGCATAACTTTCATGTGTATCAAGTGGAACTACGGCGTGATCGACTATCTCACTCAAGGGAGACCGAAAATCATCTTGCTCGATTCTTTCAAGACTTGGGAGAAAATAAAATCGGTGATGAATATCATCCCAAGGTCTCTTAGAACTATTCATGGCTTCGAGGATGGCTTCATCCGAAGGCAAAGTCTCATCTAGGAAATCATGTGAGCAGGACAATGACGTTTCCCATATAGGCCTGATAACAGGATCCTCCTCGTCTGTCGGCAAGGTAATAGGATCGTGAGTAGCAGAAGAGTCTAGAACAACATGATACGCTATCTCTACTGTCGATAGAGGCATCTCCATGCCAGCATGAAACTGTCCTTCACCTAACGAATTCAAAGAAGGTAGGGTCCATGGATCACTAAAATAGGAAGTGTGGAAAGGAATGGACCTCCCTGTTGAAGCATGCCTACTAGACATGGCGTAAACATGGTGAATCGGTGCCGAGAATTTGAAAGTACCCATGAGGGAAGAATAAATTCTGACGCTAATATTCTCAGTTGCCGGTTGAAAATTGTCGATCACAGGGATCGATGGTCCAAAAAATGCATTAGGACTAGAGTACACAAAGGATAACTGGTCGATAGTCATGATCTCCCCTTGATGAGGAAAACAAAGTATACGAAAAATGGAGGATATGAAAACGACCATAGCATAGGTCCAATTGTGACCTAGTAATAGGTTATAATCGAGAGGTGCATCAACTACCTCTACCTCCACCTCTACCGTCTTCCTACCTAACTGGACCGGAAAGGCAGGGAGAATACTATGAGGGTAGAAGGAATGACCGTCAAATCCACTCAACATGTTCGACGACATGGAAAGGGTCGGAGAACCGAGAGCTTTCCATGAGACTAGGGACATCACACAAGTGGCAGCACCTTCATCAACGACTGCTCGTTTGATAGTATACTTGGAATACTCCATGTGGATTTGGAAAGCCACATGGTAGGGCAAGTGAGGCTTCACATCTGTGACGTCAAACTTGATGAGTTTTGAGCCACTAGGCTCTAGAGCTTCTAATGCAGAGAGTAGGGCATTCCTCTGTGATGGAAACGTCTGGAGTACCTCCAAAGTCGACATCGCACAAGGTGTTTTTCCCAGATCGTCAATGATAGAGTAGTTCTGGGTGGCTCTAGCATTAGGGTTGTGAGTAGAGCACTTGAGTACTCCTTTCGGAATACAAGGCAGTGGCTCTAGTTTCTCAATCTGTAGGTTCATCTTCAAAGGGGGAGGAGGAGCTTCTAGGTTGGTACTAGCTTTGGAAGAGCAATACTCTCAAGAATGGGTGGCTACGTCAATTTTTGCGTCGATGATATTGATACAAACATGGTCGCCATCTTGTGATGGTGGGTTTTGACTTCCACCAGACACATTTCCGGCGTTCAAAGAGCTCAAGGCTAAGTGTTGATTGTATGGGAATGGATTCATCAGCACAGTGGGCGATAGATTTAAAATCTTCGTAGCCTCCGTGAGTTTGGGAAATAAATGCGTAAAGTGGTCATCAGTACAAAGTTTATAAGGAAACTTCACCTTACGTTTCTCTTTCTTTCCCTCTCCAACATTATCATTTTGCTTCCCATTATTATCTTTGTCCTTGGGTTTGTTACCATTTTTTCCACCCTTACGATTGTTTCAACCTTTCCTTTTATTCCCATCTGGTTGTTGGTTGCCATTTGGGTTTTTCGACGATTGCACAGAATGTGCATCCCCTGACTGGGAGGGTTTGGAGGATCTTGACGAAGCTGACCCTCTGGCAGAATTCCTTGCCGAGTCTTTGGGCTTTACATTGGTGGACCCTACAATTCCATTAGCATGTGGTCCGTTTTTTTTCCTAGGATCATAATTTGACTGTGGTGCTTCTGGAAGAAGGTGATATAACATCTCAGACTTAGCATATATTAAATCTAATTGTTGGGCTCTAAAGATAGCTTCTTCCTCATTGGAGACACCGGAAGTAGCAATGTCCTTCGATATAGGAGGGTGAAAATACTTTAGAAACCATTCTAGAAGAAAGGTTAGGGGTATAGGGGTCTTAATCAACTTCCTTCGTCTACGCCACTCCTGGATATGATCCGAGATATGAGTGGTGGTGTCCTAATGTAAGGTTGACAAAAGTTCAAGGCCAACATCATAATGAATGGGAAACTGAAAGTGGTTGACAAAGTCCACTAACAACTGATTAAATGATCCATATGTTCCCCCGGGTAGCTTAATGTACTGTTGCAAAGAAACTCCAATGAGGGTGTGTTGAAACAATCATAATCTAATGGAATCATGGTTTAGGGAATTCGATGAGCACCAAAGGTGAAATCTAGTGACGTGTTCACCAGGGTCCTCTCCATTCTTACCCTCAAACTTTGGAATGTCCAAAGGAATTTTGGTGGGGACTGGGGGCCATGAGGGATCATGAAGTACCAGGTCATTCATTAACTTAGCCAAGTCTGGCAGATTGAGCATGGCCAGAAAAGGGAGACGGGGTTGCGGCATCAGGCCCCATCCTCCCGTGAAAGATTGTGTGTTGGGAACTATATTCCATCTAGGATTCGAGTAAGTACCAAAGCCCTGTCCGGAATTATAAGGCCCTCCTCCAGGATGATTTGTATAGTATGGGTTGGGCATCATTCCAATAGGAATGTTCTGATAAGGATTATGAAAATTTCCCCTGGTCAGATTAGATCTGAACTGGAGGTTGTGAAAATTTCCCCCAACCGGATTGGATACAGGTTGGGGGTTGCCCAAAGTGTAAGACTAACCTCCTCCAAATGGGAATTCAGAGGATTGAAGTGGATTCTTCATACCAAAATTATTGGTTGGAGTCGACAATGAGTGGGTGGGGATATAGGGCACTTCCCACATTAGGATTTGTTTGGGGAATATGAGAACCACCAAACGAGAAAGGAGTGTAATGAGGTGTAGTGCCCCCAAGTCCAAATCTAGCATTAGGGACAACATTTGGGATGGCAGTTGAAAACTACGATGTGAAGTTAGGCATGCCATAAGAAAATGGGCTACAAGCCATAGGGATGGACTGAACATTCTAACTCAGTGAGTGGCCGAAACCCCCAAAAGGGTTTGAGGCAAGAGATGAAGCATTAACTACAGGCCGAGCCATAGTACCAGTATAAGCCTCTATCCCTGCAACTGTAGTGGCTGCAGGAGTCGAAGGGGTGCCATTAATTATAGTGGGTATGGGAGTCGAAGAACTCCCAATGTTCTGAAGACTGGACTCAGTACTCATCCTTGTGGAACCACAAGTCTGAAAGGTGGATGTGTGTGTACCACACCTGATAACTCTATGCCTTTTAGAAGGCAAGGACTCAAAAACCGGTGGTAATTGTAACAACCGACGGGACCGGGGAGGAAGTTATTCCAACTCCACGACAACTTATGACTCTACAAAATAAAAATATATCCTAAGGCCAACTAGTAGTCAAAGAGAATACCAAAAATTCGAATGGACAATATGCATGCAAACGGGCTAAAGTGGCTGAGTGGCCTCCCTTGCTAAAGAAGGTATGTCTCATCCAAGAGGGACCTAACACTCCCCGCTAAAGTTTGGAGGTAACAAAATCAGTTATAGGGGCCCTCGTGGGCTTAAAAACCAGTCGGTCAGATCCCCCCGGAGAGGTAATCCTCCATAAAGGTTGTGTGTTGTCCGACCCCTATTTGACCCAGGGTACGAGCAGAATAACCCCTGCAAGTAACCTATGAGATACCTAAGCCAAGAAACTAATAAACCACTGTATAATCGATGCACAGGAGAGTATTCATAAGTCTGGATCACCGTATAGGCAGGGTAGCAATGTTTGAAACATTGAAAGCACCGCCTCTCACAGAGGTATGGGTACTAGCAAGATCACCAAATACGAATAAATCCACAGAAATATCTCTAACGCTAGGTGAGTATCCACAGGTTATCCCTTCAACTAACTTTGTGTGACCTTGTGATTAACTCCGGTGTGAGTGGAGCCTTCTGATATTACCAATTATACAATAGACTTCTCACCTCCTTGTCTTAGACACATATGTTGATTTAATTGCCTTGGAGAAGTTTACTCACAAAAATCCTATTCCAAGGCACTAAATCCTAGGCTAGTTTGTGCACCCTAAAAAATAAAATTGTGACTAATCAATTTTTGTTTAAAGCGTAAATTTTATTGGTCATGATTACTCAAAAAGGTATGGAAGCGAAACTCATGATGTTACAACTCTGCAAGAAAATGACTATGAATATAATGCAAAGTCTATCTTTAACTTTTCAATGAATGATATGCTAATAAAAACAGTGCAATTTTCAATTTCAACTCTGCAATTCAGAAGAAAAATGCAATCTTTCTCTAAATGAACTAAGCTAATGAGAAAAATGTTGACCAATGCAAAATGCCTATTTTTTTGTATTTTCAATATATTAAAGAGAAAATGCATGGACTGTAAAGCAACATGATATATAAATTCTACTGTGTGTAAATGAAATAACTCAAGCAGAACACCAAGAAGCCAAGCAAATAGCCTAGGGCTCAAGGAAAAACAAGGATGAAAAACAAAGAGAAAGAATACGCCCAAAAATTCAACTCCCAACAGGTTTCCTATCGACCCAAAGAAACTCAACAGGCACTACAAAGACCTAAGAAGGATTGGCAATCATCAAATCTTACCCAGCAATCACTAAACCAAGAAAACAAGCAAAGGGAAGTGGTATACATGATTGTTCAGGAGAACAGGGCATATATATGCATCTTGCAGTGAGACAACATGCGGGTATACTTGATTGTCAGGGAAAAAGGAGCATATATGCTTTGAAACAAGGCCAGTCAAAGGCAAGAAGGCTGAAAACTCAGACCCAGAGTGAACAGAATCTGTCAAGCAGTGATACGACAAGAAACACAAAGTAAAAAGAGAAATGCAAGAAGAAAAAGTACTTCAACCCTTATAAGGAAGATCTATCCCCAGTGGAGTCACCAATTTTGTTACAAGGGAAAAACTCTCTATGGACAAGGGTAAACCACAACAAACATGTATGACTGTAGAAATCAAGTTGATTCCAACATATTCTATATAAACTAATGTGCAAGATAATAAAGAGGCCTACCTCGATCCAATGTTCGATGATGTTCCATCGTTGAGCACTTCGACCCAAAGCTTTATACCTACAATAAGTTCTTAACAAATGAGAAAAGAAAGTATATAATGATGATATAAGGGGGGTTAGCACATTAGATAGCATAATCCATTAATGAACATTACAAACACACCCATAGATAATAATCATACATTTGAAATATACCAATAGGATGAGAAAGGAGTATTTCTATTAATAATTGATTAGCAGAAATGACAACATTACAGACTTTCGTATCGGCACACTTCGAAACCAAGAAACCAAGTTCCTTCCAACTAGGCCTCCACCACTTCAATCCTCCACCAAACGCAAGCTCATAAGAGAGCGTCAATGAGGTTCTCTCAACAATAGGGAAAGAGCTTGGGGGTTGAACACTGTGTTCGGACTTGAGGGACAAAGGGATGAAGACTCAATATGAAGTAATTTCTCCAGAGTAACTTTGCTCTCAAAGTTGAATGCTTTCTCCTCTTTTCCATAGTTCGGAATTGTGCTTTTACAGCCTTTAGAATGCAACCGGAGTACCAAGTTGGAACGTTTCCAGTATATGGAAGGCCAAGGATCAGATATCTCATGTCGTGACATGGGAACTTGACTTCTTTTTTGTATTTTCTAACACAAATCCTGATGTCCGTGGGCTATAGTGGAGCAGCTAGCGTATACATATCTTTCATAGCTGATAGGGAGCGTATATGTGGAAAAATGTATATTTCTGGCTCTGGATTCATCAAAAAGGAATGACAAGTCTGCGTAGGGAAATGGAAAAAGGCCCTTTGTACAAGATAGCAATGGTGAGGCAAATCTTGCTATAATGTATTGAACTCTTCAGGGTCATGAATTTTGGAATTCTTTCACTTCTTTCCTTTCTTCTAAGAATGTGAGCTAGTTTTTCTACAAGAATATCCCTCTAAGTTTCTAGTTCCCTTTCCAGAGTACTCTCCTGATGAGCATCCCCTGCCTCCAAGTTGGGCCTTCCTCGAGGTACTTCTCCCTATGTGGCTACTTATGGGACCACATTTTCATATTTCAGGTGGACTTTGACTTCTCTCTGTATGTCGTCAATCCACATGGTTGGTTGAAGGTCCATGGTGCAGCTGCCTCTGTATATCAGATAAGCTCTGCAACAATACTACATTGATTTCCATTTTTTTCTCTTGCTCCTTTATCAATCTCTCGTTGTCAGCCTTGCAACTCTATAATTCATCCATAAGGCTCCTTACAGTTTCAGTTAGATCCGGAGGGGCCTCTACCGCCCTCCTATCATCAAACTCTTCGTATGTATTGTGGGAGCCCTCCCCCACTTCATGGTGTGTCACCATCCTTTATGCTTGTGATTTCTCATGATTCATTGACTAATGGAGTGCTAACAAAACACTTACTATTATCCAATAGTGTATTATTTTATTAACAACATACAATTCAAATTTCTTAAATTCAAACACAGTAGAAAGTTTTATTCTTTCCATCAATAAAAGTTTAACTAGACTCTTTAGGGAAGTTGTAAGATAAAGTGTCACCCTTAAAATTTACTTTAAACATGATTTTTAAATGACTTGTCTCTAAGCTCAAGCAGGCCAAGTGTTGTAACCATGCTCTAATACCAATTTGTAACACACCCATGGTGGAGGCACCAAAAAATTTTTCTTCTTAAGAAATAAAATCCTCCATTAGTGGTCTCTATAACATTATACTCATCTAGAAATTTCCAACCACGGTCTCCATGTTCAAAACTGAGCTCATAATTGATAGATATACCTCTCCCAACTCCTTGGGTGTTCATTGGTCGAGGCCACATGGATTAAATATGGATCCGAATCAATATGATTCATCCCAAGTTATTTGATATCCCGGAGCTTCCATCCTTCCTAAATATATGGTAGAGATCCATCCACCAATGAATCCAACGACTAGGCTTGATCCTCGGCTAAATCACAGGATAGTGGGGAATTTGACGTTCGACCTTCAGATTTAAATTCCAAGCCTAGCCCCTTCCCTCTTCTACAATCGCATACGACCTCGAGCTATGACTAGACTCCAAGACAACAGGTTCTTATTTCGGTTCTTCGAAGCTTCGGGCTCCGAACGTTTTCAACTTATGACACCAAAAATCTCCTGAATTGTCGAATCGATGAATTTTGGGTATGCCACAGGGATCAGCGGTTCCTGTTCTCTATCAATATCAATGAACCATGATTACTTCGAGCCTCTGGGCTTCAACAAATTCCAAAACACCTCTCCTCAAGTCTTCCAGAGTGCCAATTCTATGGACTACACGATATTACACCACGCGTCTACATAACATGAACGGTTCTGATTTAGTTCAGGACTTCGTGCTTCAACGAATTCCAAAGTACTCAAAAACACAAACCTATGAAGTGCAATCCTTCTAGAGTGTCAAATCTTCTAACATGCGCCCTCCTCTATTCAACCGTCACGATGGACTCCAGTGCTTCAGCCTTCAGGAGTTCTCCATCCACGCAACCCCACTTTCTCCGAGGTGGTTATCTTATGAAATGAAGGATCTACTAACACATGTACTCTCGTGACATATAACTTCGATGAACTCCGGTGCTCTGGCCTTCGGGACTTCTTTTTCTAACCAACTCCACTTTTCTCCCGGAGTGAATTTTCTCCGAAGTGGCAGATCTTCCGCCACATGTCCTTTTCTAATGAATGACTGGGACGACTTCGGAACTCCAGCCTTCAAGAATCCTCATTCCTTCACACTTTGATTCTCATAGAGTCGGTCAGCATCAGGCTGACCACAGCCTAGATCTGACAGTCTGAGGGTATCCATGTAACCTTGGAGATCTATGGCTCTTAACTTCTGCTCAAGGGTCCATTGGGTCCCGTTGTTAGGCCACTCTGAGAGGCACACTTGGTGACCTTGTCACTCAACACATGGGCTCCCACATGATCTTAAAGTTAATACTCACATCCCCACGACTGAATGGTAGTGAGGATTCCTGAAGGATCCTTATATCCATGGTTCACAGTCATTGTGGGGCCCCAATGTGCTCACTCTTTATCGAAGGGCTCAATCTCTGCAATCAGAAAAGTACTCGGCCAAATCAGTCTAATCATGGTCATCGATCCTCCATCCCGATGAGATCAATGATGTTAGTGAATTGCGAGCTGTGAACTAGCACGTCCACTAATTTCACCTCCGTGCTCTACAATGATTCCCCACCATCGATCTTCATTCATAGATTGACGGTTCACAGCGATTGCAGGGCCCAATCTCTGCAATTTGGGAAGTGATCTCCCAACTTTGTCCAATCATGTTCGTTGATCTTCCATCTCCAATGCGATCAATGACACTGGTTGATTGCAGGCCGTGAAATAGCACGTCTGTTAATTTCACCTCTGCACTCCGCAATGATTTCCAACAATCGATCTAATCAAGCGGTTGGTGTTTGATTTGTTAATTCTAGTGGGTCTTTGAGTCATTCTGACGACTGAGATAGGTTTTTCTCCCAATGAAAGGTTCTCATTCATCTCCTCAATCAGGTTCTTGATTCATCTATGTCTCTTATTACTTAGCGAGTTAGGGCAATTTTGACTATCATGAAGTTTGACATTCCAGACGTCGAACTCTTGAAACTCTGAAACCATTATGAACTGGCTCCTTTCGGGCTTAGCACAGGGTTCCTAGACCCAGGTCAAATGGACCTTCAGATGAATCTCAGGCTATGCACTCTACTCTTAGCTAGGTTTTAGTTAAGGTCGTGGGTGCGAGTTCAAGGTCTCTCAGACTACTAGTTTGAAGGAAAGGTCTTCCTAGTTCGCAAAACTTTAAGTTCTGAAACTAAGCTGTGTAAATGTGTGAGGTTACCAAGACGGTAACAGTGCCAAGAGGCTTGCTCCAATTTCAGAGCTGTGAGGTAGCTCCTTGGGTAAAACACCTTCGAGATTTAAACTAGATCATATAGGAAAATCAGAAGCACAAGTCCTCAAGGAAACCAATGTATATACATAATTTAACCTTTTCAATGCAGAACAATTTACAGATAAGTAAATACATGCATGCAAATATTAATTTCCAATTCAACGCATAAAGTATGGAAACACTTATCAGAACCAGATATCATGAAGCAGTTGTTGGAAAGGTGCCCGTTTCCACCCAACCATGGGCTCAGTCACTCCTAACGAATTTACCACTAGCCACCCTCGGGATAGACCACAATGCTCTTAGATTGAATATATTCTTCCTGCTCATAAATAAATAGGGATGAAGGTTACTTTCCTTCTCCCGTCTCATTCTCTATTCCCCATTATTAGAACACACTTTTTTACAATTCTTGCTCGAATCCCAGGGCTTCCGCTCTCGTCTTTGCACTCTTCATAGATTTCCTCTCTGACCCCCATGATTTCCTTTCTTTCCTTTCCCACCAAGATTGCATGTGGCTCGAATTCCTAGTCTGTGGTTAGGTCTGAAAGATTTACAGATGGGAAGCCTACCCCATCCCCTCATTAACTCTTGAGGAGGTCTTCCCACATACTATACTAACTGTAATTCATTCCTAGGTCAGAGGGTTGTTCTAATCCTGAGAAATTAGATCCAACAAAGTACTGGTTCGGTGGAGGTTAACACAACCATTCCTAGTCCCCTCCAACATATTTTTATATCATATGTGGTCTCTGTTATCACATCCCCTTTCCAACAGTCATGCAACACGTATCCATTTTCTATTAAAATACAAAGTTCCATCAAATTAAACATTCACAACTTTGATTTTTCCATAGTTTCTTGAATAATATATTTATATTTACAAACTAGGGGAAATAGGGTGTTACACATACCTCCAACATGACTTGCATAGGTTGATGATGTTTGTTTAGTGTGACTAGAAGTGACTAGAGTTGTGCCCCCAACATGACTTGTAGCGGTTGGTTGCTTTCCCCCAGCATGACTTGTACATTATAGTTGCAGGTCTTCAACATGACTTGTAGAGGTTGTTGAGCTATATCCAACATGACTAGTAGAGGTTGGTGACATAATTGTAGTATTAATCACAGTTACTGGACTTGTGCTTCCATCATGACTTACAATGGCTGGTTGCGGCATCAGAGACCATGCTCTCGGGAAAGACTAGTTTGAGATATCGTGGGCCAAGCAGGGTTTTTCTATACAACATGGCCCTATCCGGTAGGATAGTATCCTCCTCCCAATTGATTCATAAATTTTTGTAAGGGCATAATTATCGAGGAAGACTATTGCGAGGAGAAAGCGACATGATAATAATTACTCATGTGAGGATATATGTTTCCCCAAGATGACGGAACTCCATGTAGGTATTTTCCCATACTATAAAATGGACTCCCCCCAAATGAAACACTAGATGATAGAGGGAGGTTATCCAAAATAAAATCATTCATAGGAATAGGAACAATGGAAGAAGGAAAGATGGGTGAGATATAAGAAGTATAAGGACTTCCCATTTGAGCACTCCATCCCATAAAAGTTTATCTAGGATTGGGTCCATAGGAAGGAGGATTCCAAGCTCCTAACGTAGGAGTTGTTTGAGGGATACATCCCTCACCAAACGAAAAAGGAGTTTAAGGAGGCATCATGCCCTCAAACCCAAAAATAGGATTCATGTGAGATAAAAGAACTGAGGATGACAAGTGCGAATTCACGTCTGGCATACCATAAGAAAATGGATTTGTGGCCAAAGGTATTGTCTGGGTACTATTATTTGGCATACCTCCTGGAAATACAAAAGGATTCCTTCTCGCGAGCTGAGTAGAACCCATGGGTTGGGTAGCATTAGATGAGGAATCCTCTACCATCCAAACCACCGATGAAAAGGGAGTTGAGGGAACCCCACTAATCATAGAGGATATGGGAGTCGAAGCGCTTCCCAAGAGATTCATGTCTGACTTGGTACTCATGGTAGGACGTGTTATCACTTGGTATTTCTCCTTGTCTGTGGGAGGAAAATCCTAAGGTAATTCTTTCAAACTGAATTTAGGCTGGAAACTAGCCTTTCCAACCAGAGAGGGCTCTTTGAATGAATCTGTTGTCTAATGAAAACTCAAATATAGCTCATGTGCTTACAGTATTTGTAAATAAAGATAAGCTTTTTAATATGTGGCTGGTAGGGATGAAGAAAAGACCACTGGGCATGGAGTCAAAGGATGAATCTCAATAAATATTATCAATGACTGATGGTAGAACAATATAGGAAATATAGGCAAGGTAGAAAACACTTTCTTGGTTAACAATTTCATTCTAGTATGGTAGAATATATGAGAAATAACAACCCATTACATTAGATCATCTAACAGAGAAGAATTCCAATGCAATTTTAGAAGAAAAACGGTGAAATATTTAATAGTTGCAACTCATAGCACATAGGTGAATTATGAATCTTCTCTTTCAATTAGATATTGAACATTGACATTTAAAATAGTGTATGTAAAAAGGTAAAAATTCACAAGAAATAACACATACCAAGAAGAATTTCCACATGAATCTCTGATAAGAAAATTATGTACTTATGCATTGACAATTTTATTAAACTTGGAAAATAACATGCACAAGCTATCTTTTTCCTTCCACCCCCTAAACTCTTCCTTCCCATTCAATATAAAGTCTCGCATCCCATATAAACCCAAGTAGGTCGAAATCCTTCTCTAGCTACAGATATAAAGAGGTTACAACCATTTTGGAAAGATGTAATTACAAAATCTGCTAAATTCCTATTTTATAGGGTTTAGTTATTAATTAAATCTGGCTAAAAATTAGGAAAATAGGCTCTAAATATCCATTTGAATCTCCCAAACCATGAAACCTGTGAAAAAACTGAGAGATGTTTTTGTAGATATATATGTGATCAAGAAAAAAATATTTTGGTTTGTTTAGATCAATCACCATATTCTCGGAATCTGATATTGAAGTTAACTGCAAAAACAGTAATCTACAAAACTTCTCTAGCGCTTTCCCTTGTTTTGTTTTTTGTTCTTGTTTAGGTTCCATGGTTGTAAATGGAGGAAAGTAATATGATGGTGGTGGGAATAGGGGGTAGCTAAGTTTAAGAAATTTGTAGGAAATCCTAGAGCATTAAATTTTATTTAAGAGACAATGATTTAGCAACAAGAAATTTCATAGAAAACTGGACAGAAATTTTGCAGCAAACTAAATCTTGACATTGAATTAGAGTTTAGTTGCAGACAATGATATATAAGTTTTGATAGCATAGGGTTAAAGAGACCGAGAGATCTGTAAAAGAAAACAAATATTTAATGACATCCAGGGTATATACAAATCTCTAAAATTTAGCATCAAATTGAACTTTTGCAACAAATAGGGACTTTCGCAGCGACCTACAGTTTTGCGACAAATAGGAATTTTGCAGCAAACTGGAATTTTCATGATATAAAAAAAGGAAACAAAATATGACCCTATAAACCCTATTGAAAAGGAAAACACTGAATCACATGAACTGACTCCCATGATCTCTTATCGTTATGGAGATAGGGTATTTCTGCTGTGATTTGACATTGATAATTGAGTCGTTGTGAAATTCTAAGAGGTTTTGCAACAAAGTTTAAACTAATTGGTTGCAAGTATTTTAAGGGTATAATTTGGATCAGAAATCCTAAGTAACCTTTAGTACATATCATATCATGCTCTCATGACTCGTTAAAGACATAATGTAACAACTTAAGACTCACCCTCTTCAAATGATGACAAAGGAATATGGGATAACAATGTGACAAAACTAACTTGACCTTGAACAAGACTAACCACTCACCTATGACTTGAGATAATTTTTTAATTCTATTAGACATGACCCAATCAAACCCCAAACTTGACTCATAAATGAGTAAACCCAAGACAAGTCATCATGGAAAAATAAACCTAGGACTTTGACACATGAGTTTTAAGAGACCAAGACATGACTACAAGACTTAAGAATAAAAACATCAAGGTGTTTTGACTTTGTAAATTTATGAACACTAATATAGGATCCAATGGGGGTGTTATCCTCCCTATTATGTATTAAATAACCCACTAACCAGGTGCCTTCATCCATTGGGATCCTTTCAAATCAAATACTGCAACCTATACTGATCCGGGATCTTTTCGTCGGGTGACTTATTAAAGAATTGCATAAAATGAGCATAAACTAAAGTACACCATAAAGAAGGAAAATATTAAAAGGAAAGAGACATAATCATGCAATATGAACACAAAAAATTGATAACAGAGTTCGTCCCTGGTGGACTATGTCTCAGGGTCCTGCTCTCAAATGGGTAGGTCTTTTTATTAACTCCACAAAAGAATTGGGCAAACTACATAGGTATACCTCATTATGGAGTTATGCTATAGAAGATTTCCTCAGATCAGAAAACTAACAACACCACTACATTCGTGGCATCATTTTGCCTAAAAATTACTGTCTCCGTGCCTTGATCTGAGTCTGACACTTTTTGGGCCTAAGAAAAATCTCACCTCGTTTTGTGTGCCACTGATCCTACAATAAATGACTAGACTGTCTCGAAATCCATGCCAAAATATGTCTCAAAAATTGCACCCAAATCCATACCATACGGATGCACTTGGTTTGCATCTTGTTCTTTTGTGTCCCAAACTCTGGTGGAACATGCTTTCTTATACAATTTCACGGCGGTTTATGCATTGATGAGGAAGTTGGGTGCATTGGTTGTGGAGGATAAGTTTAGGTGCTTAGTTAGAGGAGGTATCTAGGTCGAATCCCATGGGCCTCCCTTTTTATACAATGGTTACAACAATATTTTGGCATGCCCAACTAAATCTAGTGGGTGGTCGCTAGAATGGTGGAATGGCTATTAAATCTGCGGAGACATATACTATTTCTGGCAAAGGTTCTGGCATATATTTAGTGGTTACTAATTATGGTGGAATATGCCATATATATTGGAACTGTCGCCATATTTGGCAGATCTCTTATATTATATATATTTTTTTAAATTTGACCACGAATTTGTTGGCATGTTTTTAGACAGAGGCAAACTATGCATGTTTGTCATTGATGGCAAAGACCATCAAGATCAGATGGAAAATATCAACACAATCAGTAGTGTAGTGTACCCTTTTCACTACCCAGATTTCCAAACCTCTCAGTTACCATTCGATACATGGATTTTTACATAATTCATACTGGAATTATAAGCACATGCATTTAAACAATTAAACACACTTAAATCTCAAAGTAAAATATATAAGTTGTTACTACAATTAAACAAGCCATAGCAATCAACATTAATTCATTTACACAGTGGAAAACATGATTCATAAACATAACTCAGATACTTATCTTTTAAACAGCTGTAGAATTCACCAACCAAGTGCAGGCCTTCCACAAACCTCCCAGCCTTAGACCACACTATTCATCAGCTCAATAGTAGGTCACCCTCGAGCTGGGACCAAGCTCCACCCCAAGGCAAGGAATCCTAGGCTAGGCTGAGGTTACAGGGAAGATAGCACATACACAACCACCAGGAAGAAAGCTCTCCCAGGAATATCCCAAGTTCACTACCCACAGACCCTCATTCCCCACATGCCTGTTCCACCCCAGGAGAGTGCACCTTCTCTGTCACCTAGACAGTCCTTCGACTGCCAGTCTCACTTACCTTGGGTTATAGGAACAAACCGGACCGGAAGTCTCCGGGCTCTATGGCAGCTACAGGGTTCCTTCCAGGAGTTCTCTTCTCCCTCTGTGCACTCTCTCACCTGGAGGAGTCACTCACAGGCCAACAAGCCTCACGTAGTCCAGTACTGCGTGGTCACAACAACCCATGGGGAACACAGACAAAGGCTTCCCCAAACCGGTTCAGCAATCATAGAATGATATCACGGTGATGTTTTCGGAACAGGGCTCCACGCACAGGCTAGCTCAACTTTTCCCGAACAACCAGGGATTCTTCCACTCGAGTTCAACACAGGGTTCCAGTGCAGGAAATGTGCTCCCATGTTTGCTAAGAATAGACACAGACTCGCCGCTTTGGACAGGGTGTACACGGTTTCTTCCGGACAAACACAGGATTTACGGCTTTCAGAGATAAACTAGGGTATTCTGGCAGATGGCGTACCGGTTCGACGCTCAGAGGTCCGGGTTCGAAAGATGGAGAGAAGATCCCCCTCATGGTTCAGCTCGGTGATTGTATTTGCATGCACCAGGGTTGACACTTGTCACCCTGGGAACTGCATGCGTTCCACAGCGTGCATCCCCTTGCACGTTCCCTCCCTTGCTAGGAACTTAGGATAAAATAATATGCACATGGCTCTTTTTGGAAATAATATTAAAATATTATTCCAGGCCTAAGCCCCCTAGGCTTAGCCCCTAGGCTCAACACTCAGCCCCTTTCCCACCTTCCAACCCCTAATCCCTTGCCCACTCTGTGGATGCTTAGTCCCCCATCACTCATTCATCATGGTCGGTCTGCACTGGCGGTGTTTATATTTTATTAATTGATCTGCATACATACAAGTACATCAACAAGCTCCTGGCCTTCAACACTTAGGCTCCCTAGCCTAACAAACACATAAGCCTTCCAGCTTATACAAAACTTGGCTCACCAGCCTATAGAACACATTTAAAATTCATTGCATATATCATGATCTGTAACGGGGCTCGGCCTTGGGGACACTACAATCCCCCTCCCCTTATTTTTTCACTGTCCTCAGTGCAACTTACACTGTCTCTGCAAGTCTTTCAAAATTTTCAAAAATATGCGGGTACTCTGCCCGCATTACTTCTTCATGCTCCCATGTCACGTCCTCAGGACCGTACCAAGTCCACTGGACCTTTATAAGCCCTATAGCTCGATTCCGGAGCTGCCTGTTTTTCCTGTCCAATATGCGCACAGGACTCACTTGCAGGACACCTTCTGGTTCCACCTGAATCACAGTCCAATCGATAACATGATTAGCATTAGGTACATATTTCTTAAGTAGTGAAACATGAAACACATTATGTACAATCATAGATGCAGGTAATGCAAGCATGTATGCAACTGGCCCAATCCTTTCCAGGATCTCAAATGGCCCACAAAATCTTGCTGCCAACTTGGCGCAACTTCCCAATTTCAGGGAACTCCTGTTAGCTTTAACTTTTAGGAAAACATGGTCACCCACTTTGAATTATTTATGGGTTATGTTACTATTAGCGTAACTTTTCTGCCTGTCCTGGGAAGCTTTCAAATTTTGTTTGATTTTTATCATCTGATCTTCCATCTCTTTGAGTAGTTTAGGTCCAACTACTACTCTGTCAGCTCGATTATCCCAGCTCACTAGAGTGTTGCACTTTCTTCCATAAAGTGTTTCGAATGGGCTCATCTTCAGAGATGTATGATACCCATTATTGTAGGCGAATTCTACCAAATGCAGGTAGTCTTCCCACCTTGATGGTTTATCCATCACATACATTCTCAGCATGTCTTCTATTACTCTGTTTACTCTCTCTATCTGTCCATCCGACTCGGGATGATATGATGTACTGAAGTTCAGATTCGTTCTAAATCCCTTGAACAATCCTTTCTAGAAATTCGAAGTGAATTTCGGGTCTCTATCAGACACAATTGTCTTAGGAATTCCATGCAAGCATGCAACTTCTTTTAAAAAGATATCAACAACATTTGCTGCTCTGTGGGTGGTTTTCAGTGGAATAAAATGGGCAGCTTTAGTAAGCTTTTCCACCACCACCATGATTGAATCATGCTGCTTGCTTGTTCTGGGCAATCCCATGATAAAATCCATTGTTACCACATCCCCTTTCCACTTAGGAATAGGTAAAGGCTACAACAACCCTGCTGGGTGTCTGTGCTCAGCCTTGACCTTCTGGCATTCCATACATCTGGCGATGTATTCAGCAATTTCCTTCTTCATACCTGGCCAAAAATAATGGCTTTTGACTGCTGCCACAGTCTTTTGATATCCAGGATGACCAGCATAAGTCACGTTATGCATTTCTTTCAGAATTGCCAGCTTCAATTCTCTATCATTAGGTACATACACTCTGTTCTTATACAGAAGTAAACTATCAGTTCCCAAGGTATAACCTTCCTCGGTCTGTGGTCTCTCCCGCTGCTGTAGCTTTGCTACAAGTCTTTTGTACTGCAAATCAGCACTTGCAACTTCAAGAATTCCGTCTTTCAACTCAGTTCTGTACATGCTAATGGCTGTAGCATGTAATTCATGCACTTTTCTGCTGAGTGCATCCGCCACTTTATTGTCTTTCCCTTTGATATGCCTGATATCAAAGTCATATTCGCACAGAAATTCCAACCATCTAATTTGCCTGGCATTTAAAGTTGGCTGATCAAATAAATTCTTCAGACCGTTATGGTCTGTTCTCAACTCAAATTTCTTGCCCATGAGGTAATGTCTCCATTTCCTCAAGGCATGGAAAACTGCTGCCAGCTTTAAATCATGAGTGGCGTAATTATTTTCATGCTCTTTCAGCTTTCGGGATTCATAACAAATTACAGATCCCTCTTGGCTAAGAACTCCTCCTAGCCCTTCCTTACATGCATCCGTACACACTACGTAATCCTTACTTGCATCAACAATCTTCAGGATTGGAGCACTAGTGAGCAGCTGCTTCAATTGCTGGAAGCTGCTCTCACATTGTTCAGTCCACTGGAACTTCTTCTCCTTCCTTTGCAAGGAAGTGATAGCATGAGCTATCCTTGAAAATCCGGCTATCAAACTCCTATAATAGCCTGCCAGACCCATAAAGGATCTAACTTCTGTCACATTTCTTGGCGCTGGCCATTCTTGAATGGCCTGTACCTTCTCAAGATCCATAGCGATCCCTTTTTCAGAAATAATGTGTCCCAGATAATGGATCTGCTTTTGGTAAAATGAGCACTTGCTCAATTTTGCATAAAGCTGGGGTTCTCTCAACACCTGGAACACCATTCTAATATGTTGTTCATGTTCTTCCTCTATCTTGGAGTACACCAAGATATCGTCCAAGAAGACTATGACGAACTTGTCCAAATAATTTCTGAACACTCCATTCATTAANCCGGCTATCAAACTCCTATAATAGCCTGCCAGACCCATAAAGGATCTAACTTCTGTCACATTTCTTGGTGCTGGCCATTCTTGAATGGCCTGTACCTTCTCAGGATCCATAGCGATCCCTTTTTCAGAAATAATGTGTCCCAGATAATGGATCTGCTTTTGGTAAAATGAGCACTTGCTCAATTTTGCATAAAGCTGGGGTTCTCTCAACACCTGGAACACCATTCTAATATGTTGTTCATGTTCTTCCTCTATCTTGGAGTACACCAAGATATCATCCAAGAAGACTATGACGAACTTGTCCAAATAATTTCTGAACACTCCATTCATTAATCACATGAAGACAGCAGGTGCGTTGGAAAGTCCAAACGGCACCACAGTGAACTCATAATGACCGTACCTTGTTCTGAAGGCAGTCTTGCTGATGTCTTCATCTTTTATCTTCACTTGATGATATCCAGATCGAAGATCTATTTTCGAAAATACTTTCGCATCCTTTAACTGATCAAAAAGATCATCAATCCTTGGTAGAGGATATTTGTTCTTGACAGTGACTTTATTCAACTGTCTAAAGTCAATGCACAGCCTCATCATCCCATCTTTCTTCTTCATAAATAGGACTGGGGCTCCCCATGGTGACACGCTGGGACAAATGTAGCCTTTCTTTAATAGCTCTTCGAGCTACAATTGCAACTCTTTCAGCTCTGGTGTGCTCATCCTATAAGGAGCTTTCGAAACTGGAGCTGCTCCAGGCATTAGATTTATAGAGAAATCAATGTCCCTCTTCGGAGGTAGTCCAGGCACCTCCTGAAACACGTCCTCAAACTCTTTGAGCACCCTGTGGTCTTCCAGACTCGAGACCACATTTTGGAACACTTCTTTTACTCGGGCTGCATATAATTGACAGCCATTCTGGTAACATTTCTTTAGCTGCATGGCTAAGATTTCTCTAACAGCCACATCTCTAGGAATTCCTTGAACTATTACCTGATTTCCCTCTTTGTCCAAACATGTGAATCTCTTGTTACGACAATCCAGAAGGGCATGGTGCTGGTCCAACCAGTCCATCCCAATTAAGCAATCATATGAGCCTAAAGGAAGAATGTTCAATTCATCCTTAGTACTCATTCCTTTCATGTCCACCGAATAGGACTTAACTAATTCAGTGAACTTCCTCTTGGTCCCTGTGGCTAACTGCACTAACCAAGACTTCTCATGTTTGCTCTTTGTTAGATGCAAAATTTCCACCACCCTAGGATCTACATAACTATGGCTAGCCCCTGAATCAATTAAAATAACAAGTGGTCCGTTAATCATATGTGATTGAAATTCTTCTTGATTGTTGTCCAGGGCCGCGTAGATCCTTGGCATTCTGCTGTCGATATCCTCCACTGTTTCATCTTGTTGAACAGTATGGATAGTTCTTTCTTTGTCTTTCCTATGGGGGCAGTCTTTGTACCTATGATTCCCTTTACAGCCCCAACACTCCATGGGTGGAGGCCTTGGCATCTGCTCACTCCCTTCAACTTTCCTGGGTTCTTTAAAAGATTACTGTCCCCAAGGACTGTTTCTGAAAAAGGAAGGCTTGCTTCCCTTCTGCCTCTGTTCTTTCTTAAACCTCTTCTAGTTATCCCAAGCCTTCCGAAAGGTAGGCTTTTCTCTCTGCTGTTCGTATAGGCATTTCACCCTTCTTATGGTTTATTCCATGGTCTTAGGATCATTGTATTGAATCTTGTCACCAATGGAAGGTGGCAGTCCACTCAGATACCTCTGAATTTTAATAGCCTCGTCTTTAATGAATGGAACATACTTCAACAGTTCC